>CAVLJG010000001.1:47781826-48111611 GCA_963669975.1 Acanthoscelides obtectus | reverse complement strand
GAGGTTTTAAATAAACACATCAACGTACAATATTTGGCATAGCGTTAGCATGCCAGAAACTGCGCTAGTCGACTATATTAAGCGGTGATCGATTGTTTTCCTTAGAAGGTCACGTGACGTTAGAGTCAGGCCGTGCGACGTCGACGCGCTTTTCGCGGTTTTTTAGGAGGTTCGCGTACGTTCGGAGGGAAAGAGGTACCGTTTCGGAAAGTAGAAACTCGGCGCTTTACGGGGGAGCGAGAGCCGTCGCGGCGAGACGAACGGATCGGATCGAAAACGGCCGGTAAAGTCGAAAAATCGACCGTTTTTCGGACGGTACGCGGCGTTATTTCACACTGGTTTCGCGCCGTTTATCGAAAATCGACTCGAGATCGGTCTCGTTCGATAGCTAAACGAAAAATACGTGCCTATTAGCTAAATCTGTTTGGTTCCGCGTCTCGGTTTTTTTTCTAGAAATGTTCGAAAAAAAAGCGACAAAAACGACGAATCGCCTTGAAAAACTACGATATCTCCCTTATCGATGAGAAAAGGAATTTCGCGCGTCGCGTTTCGTACATCTCGGCGAGCGCTACAAATTATGCGGAGAGACGTTTTTCGTTTACGGTACCCGTTTCGAATAAACGAACCTCGAACGTCGTCAAGAATGACTTTTTTGCGTATAAAGCGCGCTGCTTCGCCGTAAATCAGCTATCTCCTTCGAAGATAAAGGAGCTACGAACCTGACGATTTTTGCGTGAGAAAGTCCATGCTTCGGACACTCTTTAATACTATTTTCATCATTATTATTCGTTTACGTTGAAAAGTTTCGATTTTTTAAAAATTCCTCGACAATACGCTACTTTTCGACGCGTGAAAAAGTCATCTTGTCATCCGGCTCTGTCCTCGCTTATTACTACCGTACGTGAGCGAGTAAAAATTATACAGCTATCGAAAAATAACGATAATGAGCTGACGAAACGATTCTGACCGTCAGAATTACCGTCAAATTTCGAAAAAGTAAATTTTGAGCGCCTCAAAAGTACCGATGACAACCGTTTTTCGGCGTACTTTGTCTTCGTCGATACGGACCTGCGTTACGGAGCGACGTAGCTACGATTTTTTTCGCAAAACGAAGACCAAAGTCTCCTGATTAAACCGACATACTACACGTTACCCGATCGCATTTTTTAAACTCGGCAGATTACAAAATTTAAAGATATGCAGATATTTTTAGTTTGACGTTTCAATTTTGAATTTCCCCTCCAGATCCCCGGATTCCTGTTAGGGGGGTATTGTAGATACGATCGTATTACGAAGCGAGCGAGTGCGAGCGGAACGTCAAAAACGTGCCATTTTCGGCTTCATGACTATCGCTTCATCCAATATTGGATCACGCCAAATAGAATTGTCCTTTTTTGCGCGTGAAAATCAACATTTTCGAAAAGATTCAAAATTTCTATATTCCATTGTCTAAACGGACCGGACTAGAGCCATTAAAATCGGATGAATCTAGTAGTTTTTTATGTTTACAGATTGCGATGTCTACCGCCAAAGGCTGCAATTATTCTTTGACGTTCATCAATTTATTGAAATCATCATCGGTTTATAATACGATAAATATGATTGTAAGCCCCTATTCATGTATAATTTTACAATATGGCATAAAGCTCCGCTTTTCCAACCGATTGATATAAAGCGTATGTCTGATTGCATCACCTCCGATTTCTAACCTACACGTATGAATGTAAACATTATCGAAATCTTAATAATGAGGCTCCCGTTAATAAGGATTAATTAGAAGCTTAGAACAAGCAATCGCAGCTACAAATAGTGAAAGTGTTGTGTGAAGTGTTTACAGTTTATGTGTTTCTATTGCAAACGTAAGTAGTCAGTCACTTCTATGAAGTTCAGTAAGAGTTCAGTCTTGACCCTCAGTTCAATGTATCTAAATATGTAGACCTATTAGCTGGCTAACAGTGGCACATATTATCAAGCAGATGAAGGAATATGCAAAGCGCTGAAAATAGCATTGATAATCATATCTACTACCAAAGTTTTCAAATTACTAAGACTTTCACAGCCACTGCAGTTGTTTATTTTGATCTCAATGCAGAATGTATGTACTTCGATTTAGAATGTAGCTGCTTTAAGGACTTGTCACTTCCAAGACTTGTCAAACAACAGACACCATTACTTGTCAAAAAACTATAGCACTTGATGATTTCAAATTTCTATTCTGTTTTTAAAGATGTTATTATTATATGTCTAATTTCAAGGATACTCACATCTGTCCTGTTTCTAAGACTGATCTTAATCATAGATTACAGAAAAATTCATTATTGAATCAGAGGAAACAGATTACAAAATTTGATTTTCAAGCGATACTATTACTTACTGTCCAACAACTATAGTACTTAATAATTTCAAGCTTCTGGTCTAATTTTTAGAGATGTTATTATTATATGTCATGTTTCTAATTGATTGATCATAATCATACAACATTAAAAACAATAGAGGAAATTTTATTTTAAGGCGATAGCACATTTTTCTCCAGATCATAAAGCGAGCATTGTTCATCTGCTTCTGTTGAATTTTTCCCAAACGAAGAACTTTACCACCAACAAACTCATAAATATTGTAAAAACCTTATAGTAGTAGTATCTCACCTGAGTAGTATGTATAAATGGAAAATAAGTAAACAAACTTGTCATCTATCCCTTCGATTGGCAAATATTATCAAGCAGATGAAGGAATATGCAAAGCGCTGAAAAATACCATTGATAATCATATCTACTACCAAAGTTTTCAAAATTACTAAGACTTTCACAGCCACTGCAGTTGTTTATTTTGATCTAAATCGATTTAGAATGTAGCTGCTTTAAGAACTTGTGACTTCCAAGACTTGTCAAAACAACAGACACCATTACTTGTCAAAATTTGTAAGATAAGTACTCTTGCACAGTATAATCGTAACTTGGTATAGACATATTTGTGATATCGCTTAGATTAAGCCTGCCAGGGGAGTGAAAGTTACCTATACGAGTACTGAACTCTACATTAAAATAATTTATGATGCCATGTGTTGTATCTAAACTATTTTTTTTTTGCAGATCACATAATTATTACATACATCCCTTAAAAGGGCCCAATTTGAAGTAACATATTATAGAGTTCAATTTTCACATTGTTGTTATTTTTACGGGTTCTTCTTTCTGGCGATGGATGGAAAGTTCAATTGCTTCTCCCTATTATACCTAAACAATGTAGGTCTATTTTCTTTTTTCCCATCCACAAAGTGACAACTACATAAGTATGCACCAGGACCTGGTTCAACAACTGTTCTCCTGCAATAAATAGTAAAAATAAGACAAAAGTTCAATTTGAAAATATCCTATCAAAGAACGGTAGCTCATGTAGCAATATCTAAATACAGCTTTTTTATAAGCAAGATACACACACATTAGCGGATCGCTCAGTTACATACCTGCTTGTAAACTAACGGCCTTATTTTCAACAAAAATTGTTTTAAAACTCCACTTTAACCACTTGATAGAAGAAGTTTTCTCAAGGTGTTTATGTTTACTTTTTTTTAGTTTTACGGATTTCCTTACTATGATATTTAGGAATTAACTTTCAGAATCTTAATTTTTCCTTTCATTATGTTGTAGATGCACACTTCTCACAATAGGAGTTATTGAATTTTAATTTTAAACAAAATACATTTCATTTTCCAGGTTAGAAAAATTACCTATGACAATGACATTGACATTACAAAACAGAAAACATATACACTGAAGAAAGCATAGTCCACTGCTATCCATAGACGAACACGGTTGACATATGTCAGTGTCAAGCGCCATTTTTTTGCAAGTCGTGTTATAGCTAGATTTATGCGACGATCCTCATATAAATCTAAGTCTGCTATACAATTTGCTACATGGAAGATTTTATAACGCCATGTATGGTATTAACAACAACACATGCGACGTTGCCGGCATCTCACATAAATCTGAGTCTGTTATACAATTGTATACAGGATATTTTCAATGCTATATGGAAAATAACAGATAACAGGTAAAAGGTGGTAACAGGTAACAGGTGGTAACATATAACAGATAACAGATAACTTATAACAGATAATAGATAAAAAGTAACAGATAAAAGAAAACAGATAACAGATAACAAATAACTGATAACTGAAAACTAAAAAATGAAAACTGAAATCTGAAGAATGAAAAATGAAAAATGAAAAATTGAAAATTGAAAATTAAAAATCAAAATCAAAAATCAAAAAATCAAATCGAAAAATCGAAAAATCGAAAAATCGAAAAATCGAAAAATCGAAAAATCGAAAAATCGAAAAATCGAAAATCGAAAAATCGAAAAATCGAAAAATCGAAAATCGAAAAATCGAAAAATCGAAAATCGAAAAATCGAAAAATCGAAAATCGAAAAATCGAAAAATCGAAAAATCGAAAAATCGTAAAATCGAAAAAATCGAAAAATAGAAAAATAGAAAAATAGAAAAATAGAAAAATCGAAAATTAAAAATTAAAAATTAAAAATTAAAATAGAAAAATTAAAAATGAAAAATTAAAAATGAAAAATTAAAAATTAAAATAGAAAAATGAAAAATGAAAACTGATAACTTATAAAAGATAACAGATACCAGATAGCAGATACCAGAAACCAGATACTAGACACCAGATACCAGACACCAGATACCAGATACCAGACACCAGATACCAGATACCAGATACCAGACACCAGACACCAGATACCAGACATCAGATACCAGACATCAGATACCAGACACCAGACACCAGATACCAGACACCAGACACCAGACACCAGACACCAGATACCAGATACAAGATACCAGATACCAGATACCAGACACCAGACACCAGATACCAGATACCAGACACCAGATACCAGATACCAAATACCAGACACCAGACACCAGATACCAGACATCAGATACCAGACACCAGAAACCAGATACCAGATACGAGATACCAGATACCAGATACCAGACACCAGATACCAGATACCAAACACCAGATACGAGATACCAGATACCAGTTACCAGCCACCAGATACCAGATACCAAACATCAGATACCTGATACCAGATACCAGATACCAGATACGAGATACCTGATACCAGACACCAGAAACCAGAAACCAGATAAAGAGATAACAGATACCAAATACCAGATACCAGACACCAGACACCAGATACCAGACACCAGATACCAGACACCAGATACCAGATACCAGACACCAGACATCAGATACCAGACACCAGATACCAGATACCAAACATCAGATACCTGATACCAGATACCAGATACCAGATACGAGATACCAGATACCAGACACCAGATACCAGACACCAGATACCAGATACCAGACACCAGAAACCAGATACCAGATACAGAGATAACAGATACCAAATACCAGATACCAGATACCAGACACCAGATACCAGATTCCAGATACCAGACATCAGATACCAGATACCAGATACCAGATATATGATTCCAGATACCAGATACCAAATACCAAATACGAGATGCCAGATACCAGATACCAGACACCAGATACCAGACACCAGATACCAGATGCCAGACACCAGACACCAGACACCGGATACCAGATACCAGATCCACATACCAGATACCAGATACCAGATGCCAGACACCAGATACCATATACCAGATACCAGATACCTGATACCAGACGTCAGATACCAGACACCAGATACCAGATGCCAGACACCAGATACCAGATACCAGACACCAGACACCAGATACCAGATACCAGACACCAGATACCAGACATCAGATACCAGATACCAGACACCAGACACCACATATCAGATACCAGATACCAGACACCAGATACCAGACACCAGACATCGGATACCAGATACCAGATAAAGAGATAACAGATACCAAATACCAGATACCATATACCAGATACCAGATTTCAGACACCAGATACCAGATACCAGATACCAGACACCAGATACCAGACACCAGACATCGGATACCAGATACCAGATAAAGAGATAACAGATACCAAATACCAGATACCAGATACCAGATCCAGATACCAGATACCAGACACCAGATACCAGATACCAGATACCAGATACCAGACACCAGATACATATGACACCGATACCAGATACCAATACCAGATACCAGACACCAGATACCAGATACCAGACATACAGATACCAGACACCAGAACCAGATACCAGATACGATACCAGATACCAGATACCAGACACCAGATACCAGATACCAACACCAGATACGAGATACCAGATACCAGATACCAGCCACCAGATACCAGACACCAGATACCAGACACCAGAACCAGATACACCAGATAAGAGATACAGATACCAAATACCAGATACCAGACACCAGACACCAGATACCAGACACAGATACCAGACACCAGATACCAGACACCATACCAGATACCAGACACCAGAACACCAGATACCAGATACCAGACACCAGAAACCAGATACCAGATACCAGATAACAGATACCAAATACCAGATACCAGATACCAGATACCAGACACCAGATACCAGATCCAGATACCAGATCAAAGATGCCAAAGGATAAAAAATGATTAGAGATATATCGCTAGCATTGCATTAGCATACCAGCAACTGCGCTACGTGAGGTTTTAAATAAACATCAACGTACAATATTTGGCATAGCGTTAGCATGCCAGAAACTGCGCTAGTCGATAATATTAAGCGGTGATCTTTTGTTCGATTTGGTAGTAATAGGTATAATTGGTAGTGGTTCGGAAATTGTCGTATGACGTCGACGCGGTTTTTCCGTTTTTTTTCCCGGTTCGCGAAACGTTCGGAGGAAAGGTACCGTTTCGGAAAGTAGAAACTCGGCGCTTTACCGGGAAGCGGAGCCGTCGCGGTGAGAGGAACGGATCGGATCGAAAACGGCCGGTAAAGTCGAAAAAACCGGTAGATTTTCGTTCTGTCCGACGTTCAACATAGGTTTCCGCCGAAGATAAAGGAGCTGCGAACCTGGCGATTTTTGCGCGAGAAAGCCCCGGCTTCGGGCTCAAAGATAGCGGCTTTCTTTTTTTTTCTTTATGCCTTTTCGTTCGAAATTTCGATTTTTTTTGATTTCCTCGACTACGCGCTACTTTCCGATTTTTTCCGGTTTTTTTTTCCTCCGGGTTCGCGGAACGTTTCGGATAGGAAAACGATACCGTTTCGAAACTAGAAACTCGCGGCGCTTTACGATGGAGCGAGAGTTGTCGCGGTAGGAGGAAACGAACGCGATCGAAATGGCCGGTAAAGTTGAAAAATCGGTAGATTTTCGTTGCCGTTCGACGCGCTTTTCTATCTCCCTCAGAGATAAAGGAGCTACGAACCTGACCGATTTTTGCGTGAGAAAAGCCCGGACATCGGACTCAAATATAGCGTCTCTTTTTTTTTCCTTTATCCCTTTGTCGTCGAAAGTTTCGATTTTTTTAAAAATTGCCCGACAACACCGCTAATTTCGACGCGCGAAAAAGTCACTTTGTCATCCGACTCTGTGTTCGCCTATTACTACCGTACGTGAGCGAGTAAAAATTATACAGCTATCGAAATATAACGATAATGAGCTGAGGAGGAAACGATTCTGACCGTTAGAATTACCGTCAAATTTCGAAAAAGTAAACTTTGAGCGCCTCAAAAGTACCGATGACAGCCGTTTTTCGGCGTACTTTGTCTTCGTCGATACGGACCTGCGTTACGGAGCGACGTAGCTACGATTTTTTTTCACAAAACGAAAGACCGAAGTCTCCTGATTAAACCGACATATGACACGTTACCCGATCGCATTTTTTTAAACTCGGCAGATTAGAAAATTCAAAGATATGCAGATATTTTTAGTTTGAAGTTTCAATTTTGAATTTCCCCTCCAGATTCGCGATTCCTGTTAGGCGGGGTAATGTAGGTATAATCGTATTACGAAAGCGAGCGAGTGCGAGCGGAACGTCCGAAACGTGCCATTTTCGGCTTTATGTTGGTCGCTTCATCGAATATTGGATCACGCCAAATAGAATTGTCCTTTTTACGCGTGAAAATCAACATTTTCGAAAAGATTCAAAATTTCTATATTTCATAGTCTAAACGGACCGGACTATAGCCATTATTATAATGATAATCAAGTATGCCTTGGCAACGATGTAATTTTACCGGCAGCTAAGCATTTAGGCTTTGACGTTTAGCGATTTGTTTACAAAAGTCATCATCACTTTCAATACGATAAATATGATTGTAAACCCTAATGAGTTGCATAATTTTAGATGAACGTTTATATGGATCAATCCTAAAAAGGCAACAAGTCCACAATATAGCAAAACTTTGTGCTTATAGCAGTGTGTCTTGCAAGTGTCTAGTGGTGCCGAGTGTTTTCGGTTCAGACGACGTACCGCAGTGTATCTATAGATAATTTAGTTCATCTTTCAAGACGTTTGAGAGCGGTTTGAAAGGTAGCCTTATTAATCGTCAGCAAATTTAAATGAGGTAAACAATTTTCATTCCTGTCTTTTACCCCCAACTATGTAGTGCAATCGGGTGTGACGGTTAGCAATTTGTAGAAGTCATCATCAGCTTAAATACGACAAATATGATTGTAAGACCTAATTAGTGCCAAAGATCAATTCCTGAAGAGACCAGAAATCCACAACATAGCAAGACTTTGTGCTTATAGCATAATATAATAACAGATAACAACAGTCTAGTGATACCCGGTGCCGAGTGTTTACAGTCTTTCGGTTCAGACGAAGTGCCTCAGTGTATATCTATCGTGATAATGTATTTCATCCTTGAAGAAGTTTGAGAGGTACCCTTATTAATCGTCAGCAGATTTAAATAAGGTAAAAAAGTAAAAATAATTTTCATTCCGTCAAATCATAAAACATTTACACTGAAGAAAGGACGTGCTATCCTTTAGCGAACACGGTTCACATATGTCAAGTGTCAAGCGCCATTTTTTGTAAGTGCGGTAGCTAGACATGCGACGTTGCCGGATCCTCACATAAATCGGAGTTTGTCATACAATTTTATAGAGGTCATTAATGCTATATCGAAGATTTTATAATGCCATTGTGTGTTATTTATGGTGACACATGCGACGTTGCCGGCTCATCACATAAATCTGAGTTTGTCATACAATTTTATAGAGGGCATTAATGCTATATCGAAGATTTTATAAGGCCATTGTGTGCTATTGATGGTGACACATGCGACGTTGCCGGCTCCTCACATAAATCTGAGTTTGTCATAAAATTTTATAGAGGGCATTAATGCTATATCGAAGATTTTATAATGCCATTGTGTGATATTTATGGTGACAATTGCGACGTTGCCGGCTCCTCACATAAATCTGAGTTTGTCATACAATTTTATAGAGGGCATTAATGCTATATCGAAGATTTTATAATGCCATTGTGTGCTATTAATGGTGACACATGCGACATTGAAAAATGAAAAATGAATGAATAATGAAAAATGCAAAATGAAAAATGAAATATGAAAAATGAAATATGAAGAATGAAAAATGAAAAACGAAAAATGAAAAATGAAAAATGAAAAACGAAAAACCAAAAACGAAAAACGGAAAACGGACAACGGAAAACGGAAAACGAAAAATGAAAACTTATAAAAGATGACAGGTACCAGATACCAGATACCAGATACCAGAAACCAGATACCAGATACCAGACACCAGATACCAGATACCAGACACCAGATACCAGACACGGATACCAGATACCAGACACCAGATACCAGACACCAGATACCAGATACCAGATACCAGAAACCAGATACCAGATCCACATACCAGATACTAGACACCGGATACCAGATACCAGAAACCAGATACCAGATCCACATACCAGATACCAGATACCAGACACCAGATACCAGATACTAGATACCAGACACCAGATACCAGACACCAGATACCAGATAGCAGATACCAGAAACGAGATACCAGATACCAGATAAAAATATAACAGATACCAAATACCAAATACTAGATACCAGATACCACACACCAGACACCAGATACCAGACACCACATACGAGATACCAGATACCAGATACCAGACACCAGATACCAGATACCAGACACCAGATACCAGATACCAGACACCAGACACCAGATATCAGATACCAGATACTAGACACCTGATACCAGATACCAGATCCACATACCAGATACCAGATACCAGATACCAGACACCCAGACACCAGATACTAGATACCAGACACCAGATACCAGACACCAGACACTAGGCACCAGATACCAGATACCAGATACCAGACACCAGACACCAGACACCAGATACCAGACACCAGATAGCAGATACCAGAAACGAGATACCAGATACCAGATAAAGAGATAATAGATACCAAATACCAAATACCAGATACCAGACACCAGATACCAGACACCACATACGAGATACCAGATACCAGATACCAGACACCAGATACCAGATACCAGATACCAGATACCAGATACCAGATACCAGACACCAGATACCAGACACCAGATACCAGATACCAGACACCGGATACCAGACACCAGATATCAGATACCAAATACTAAGTACCAGATACCAGATACCTGATACCTGATACCAGATACCAGACACCAGACACTAGATACCAGACACCAGATACCAGACACCAGATACCAGATACCAGATACCAGACACCAGATACCAGATACCAGATACCAGATACCTGATACCAGACACCAGATACCAGATACCAAACACCAGACATCAGACACCAGACACCAGATACCAGACACCAGACAACAGACACCAGACACCAGATCCCAGACACCAGATACCAGATACCACACACCAGATACCAGATACCAGACACCAGATATCAGATACCAGACACCAGATACCAGATAAAGAGATAACAGATACCAAATACCAGATTCCAGATACCAGACACCAGATACCAGATACCAGACACCAGATACCAGACACCAGACACCAGATACCAGATACCAGACATCAGATACCAGACACC
This sequence comes from Acanthoscelides obtectus, assembly GCA_963669975.1. Classification (NCBI taxonomy): domain Eukaryota; kingdom Metazoa; phylum Arthropoda; class Insecta; order Coleoptera; family Chrysomelidae; genus Acanthoscelides; species Acanthoscelides obtectus. The sequence goes on along the minus strand of CAVLJG010000001.1, from coordinate 48,100,526 downwards.
GGATACCAGATACCAGATACCAGACACCAGATACCAGATACCAAATACCAGATACCAGATACCAGATACCTGATACCAGATACGAGATAAAGAGATAACAGATACCAAATACCAGATACCAGACACCAGATACCAGATTCTAGACATCAGATACCAGACACCGGATACCAGATACCAGACACCAGACACCAGATACCAAATACCAGATACCAGATACCTGATACCAGATACCAGATCAAAGATGCCAAAGGATAAAAAATGATTAGAGATAGGGATAAAGTTATCGCTAGCATTGCATTAGCATACCAGCAACTGCGCTACGTGAGGTTTTAAATAAAGACATCAACGTGCAATATTTTGCATAGCGTTAGCGTGCCAGCAACTGCGCTAGTGAAACAATATTAATAATACACAATAATTACAATACTCGCTGACAGGTATTTACGTCAAGTCAAGCATTATTTGTTTGCAACGCCTGCTTAAAAAAAATATAAAACAGAAATAACGCATTTCAAGTTTATCAGTTTATCGTTTGAATCTAAACAAAACTGCTAATCTTTGGCTGGGCGCCATCTTGGAGTATTTTTTTAATTAGAACGGGGTGTGATACCTCGTCTTGAGGCCATCTTTCAAATTGGCGAATTTGTGGCCTGTCACAATAGAACGTCTTTCTAGATTGAATCGCTTGTACCTTAACAATTAATCACCAAAACATTATAGTATATTTCCTCTCTCAGAAGGATCTATCCGAAGATGTAACAAAATAAGAAAGATTAAATTTACAATTTCTAAAAATTGTTTTTTTTTTAACTCAACCCCTCATACTTCATTGTATTTACAATCCGATGGACCCTGTGTAGTACTTACTGTATAAGTTATGATAGAAGCTCAGGCCCGCATGATGGGGATTTCCTTTCCTAATTATTAATTACCACTACTCCTGGAAGACGAAGATTAATCTATGGATCCTGCATTAACTACAGAATATTGTACAGGTCGGGGCAAATAAGCTTCATAGAGAATAAAAGCCTTGCAGTGAAGCACTTAGGTAATAGAGACCGCGACGAGGGCTGCCATTATATGAAAGGGATGTTTTAAACCAGTGGTCGCCAACCCGTCTATCGCGAGCTACCGGTAGCTCGCAAAGGCAATTCTGGTGGCTTACAACATATTTTAACAAGGTGTAAAAATCATGGAAGCTTCCGTAAATTTTGTAAATTCTCATAATAAATACAAGCAGAGGCAACATTGCGGTGAGCGATCTGTTCGAGAACGATCTCGATTACTTTCAACCGAATAAATACGCCAGGCGCGGCGACAGTGCGCTCAGTTTAAAACTAAACGGAACAAAGTCCAGCGGTTGGGTTAGAGTTGGCCTGCAATTAAAAACATTATGAACACTAGTAAGAACATGAAGACATACCATTTCCATTCGGAATGGGAAGAACAATATTTCTTTACAAGAGTTAAAGGTAAAAATGTATGTTTATTATGTAATACATCTGTTTCCGATGCTAAAAAAGGGTATATCGAGAGGCACTATAAAACTGTACATTCAAATTTTGAAAAATCATTCCCATTACGTTCTGCAACTAAGTAGAATGGAAAAACTGAAACAATGAAAAAATCAGTTAATTGGACAACATACAATGTCCTTAAAAACAATCGACAAAAGTAATACTGCAAACTGAAGCATCATACTGGGTGTCCCAGGTAATTACACAAAAGAAGAAACCTTATGAAGACGGGGAAATGATAAAGCAGACGGTTTTAGAAGCTGCACATTCATTATTTGCCAACTTTAGAAATAAAGATGAGACAGTATCTCTACAACTTTCTGCTAATACAGTGTTGAGACGAGTAGAAGCAATGAGCAATGATATAGTTTTACAGTTAAGAAACGACTTCGATAACTGTGTCTATTTTCCACTGTTCCACTGTTTATTCCACTAAAAGGACAGAATACTGGGCAGGACTTGTTTTCTTCATTTAAAAATATTTCTTCTGAGAAACTTCCAATGTTGAAAATGGTAGGCTCGACAACCGATGGAGCTCCAGCTATGGTGGGTCGCGACAAGGGTCTCGTGGGGTTATGTCGTACAGTTTTCCGCAATTTCTCTGTTACCACTGCATTATCCTGCATTTGGATAACTGTATTCGAATGCCTGTATCAAATTCTACTTCAAACATTAAAAAAAATGTCAGTGAGTCTTAGTGTCAGGCTTCTCATTGACCACGCATTTTTTATCTGGACATGCTTTTGTTTAAAGTAGTGCGTTGCTTTTTTATTTTTATACTTACTAAATCGTATGCAATATCCCATTGTAGCTGACGAAAAATTCTGTTTATTTTTCAAACACCTACGATTGGTAGGAATGGATGTAGTATGTATTAGTTATTAGTGTATTTAAGCTTATTAATATGTATTCGTATTAATAAAATAAACACATGTATATCGCATACAACTGTGTATAATCTCTTTTAAGTTGGCTTACATTGCTTACGACTAGGTAGCTCACTGTTTATTCCAAAATTATCAAAGTAGCTCAACACACTTGACGACCACTGGCTTAAATGGTCTACGTACACAACATTTTGCTTGTGACCTCGCGTGATTTTGAGCAGGCCTCATTGTCTTTTAGATGTCAAGTAGCGATAAATAGCGAGCTTAATTTAGGCATATTATTCTGGAAGTAGAATGGTGTGATTTTACCAGCAACTGTAATGTGAATTAAGAACTTGAGTATCAGTCTATTGAATAGTATTTTAAGGAAATGAAGAAACATGAATGCGCTTAACAAATATTTTAATTAATAAACAGAAATTTAAAGTTACTCAATGTGAAACGTATTTTATATGGATGAAAATAAGTGACATTCCTGGGACAACTACTATGGCAGCTATGGTAAATGATTATTTTTCTTCCTTGAACGCAGGTTTCTGTATCTAATTAACCTCGATATTATAATTTTCAACAACATTCTCACAAAATTTCTACAGATATTGGTGCTTCTGCTCAGAACATATGATCCTGGTAAGGATTATTTTGAAATCTAAAATGTGTGATAGTGACCAATAACGACTATTCGATGCCAAATATGACTTTGGTGATGGGAATGAACATTTTAACTGTTAACTGTAAGCAGTATTTCCCTCAGGTAAACTTATTTGTCCTAATCTTATCATATATATATATATATATATATATATACAGGGTGACTTCGAAGTTGAGTCATTTATTTTAACAGTGAGTAGATCTGATCAAAAGAAATGTTTTTTTCCTTTACCATTTTTCTGGTAAAATTAAAGAAACAAACTTATAGCCCTTTGGAAGTTTGAGTACCGCCCTGTCTCAATAATAATATTATGTGATCGTGTTTGGTTCATCGCATCGGAAACAAAAAAGCGAAAGAATTTGGAACGATGTTTTTACAATTATTTTAGTCAGTTGTATACAGTCAGTGTCAGTCGGTAACGCGTTTGAATAGTGGTGTCTGTTGCGTGGCTCAAACGAAATAAAAAATGGCACATGTTTATGCGGATCGGTTTCCCAATCGAGTGCAACCAACCCCTCGTGCCTCTGTTAATGTAGTACAACGGGCTCGTGAATCAGGTGACTTAAGACCACACAGGGGACTGCATGCCGGTGCTCCAAGACCTCACGATCAAATACAGGTCCGCACTGAAATACTTGTAGGGAGGATACTTTATAAAACAAGGTAAAAAAAAAAATTTAATTTTTTTTTTATTTTTACACACATATTTTGGTTTATCTTCCTTCTACAATCATTATCTGAAAATTAATGACTCAACTTCAAAGTCACCCTGTATATATATATCTTAATTACTTGTAATGCCCAAATCGAAAATGTAAAAAAAAATATTATTTTTCCACAAATAATTAAAAATGCATCGAAACTCAAAAATCGAAATATCTCAAAAACGGCTAACTATAACGAAAATTCACAAGAGAGCTTTTTTATGTTGAAAAGTGCGAATAATCAGTTTTTTTATTCAAAAAGCAAAAAATTGCACTAAGAAAAATTTTTCATTTCAATACACTACAGGTACAGTAGAGAGTGCCCTCTAGCGGCTACAGTAAAACTATGCCCATGGTTCGTTTTGCCGTACCAAAAAACCCTTGTATACCAATTTTCACTGTTATACATCAAATATTGTTCGAAATATTAAAAAAAAAAACTATTTTAGAAAGTAAATTTAAACACCCTGAATTTCGGAAGCCACGCATTTTTCGACCCATGTTTATATAGACTTTATGCATTAATTTTAAAAGTTCTATCGAATCTTAAAGTTATGCAACAATAAACTGAAACACCCTCTATATACGAGTGTATATATAATATACATATCGTACATGGAATCTGTATTGTATCAAATAAACCTGAATTGGTTCTTTCAAAAATCTCACTTACGTTGTTTTTGCAATAAACGCGAAAGTTATTTCCAGCAAAAAAAGCATTTTGTAAAAATGTGAATCAGGAGGTTTTTGAAAAGACACATTCAATTAGTATGTTCTTTTATTACTACGATATTCTGTTCCTTTATGAATCTATCAGTACCGTCTTGGAATTTAAATGATATAATCAGGCAGCAACGGTGCAGATAGGATTGCTGGAGATTCCGTGAATTCATTTGCGATCTTGCATAGCATTCAAAACACGTTCTGTATAGCACGTTTCTGGACCTGATCGACTTTCTTAACTAACCAGAATGAATTGCTTTGATATTTGTTATAACCCATACAACTTTCTCATCCTATCAGATGTCTTGATTTATTATTGTCACGAAATATGGCCACAGAGCGAGCAACATGGACTGGTTCATGAAATATGGCCGATTTGTGCCAAAAATCCAAACTTCGCCTGGTAAAAAGAGAACGACTGTACGGAAAAGTTATTCTATTGCATATTGATTGCTTTGTAAATTTTTAGCAGTAGAAATGTGAAAATTATGTTCAAAATACTTTACATCAAAATAAAACGATTTTGATCCATTTATAAGCAGGAATGCTATATTTAAAAAAATGGAAAAACAAGAAACTGAAAATAGTTTTATTTGAAATTTGTTTTGTTTCTTTAACGTATCAAATAACATACTTGATGAAAATTAGAAGGAAAAGTCCAAAATTCACTTTTATCGGAAGATTTTTGCCCCATTTAGGTGTTCCATCATTCATTTTATAGGTATTCTGTCGCAGAAAAAAGGTGCTGAGATGGATTCTGTTTGCAATAAATTATCTACATGGTAAGTTTCTAGTGAGTGCTCGGTCGATAATTCCGGTGGTAAATAACTACGTGGTGACCCAAACATACATTTTTTAAATGGAAGGAGAAGATTCAGATAGGCCCTTTCAAACGAAGGAATTTGATGTAGCGTAATATAGGACTTTGTTTCTAAATTGTTGAGATATTCGACAATCTGTCAAAAAAAAACGACTTTGTTAACTCGCACCTCTGCAACTGTTACAGATAAACTACTTAATTTTTCGTCAGATGTACTTTATGATCCCAAATTTTCATCGTTTCCACTTTCTGATTCAGTTTTTCGCTAGACTAACCTGGTTAAGAACTCAAGATGAACGATTTCTCAAAATTTTCAAATGGAACACTGTATATTTTCATACTTTTTGATTCCCATTTTCATGAGATTTTCTTGATATAATTTTTACTGGAGTTTGTACGAATGGTTTTTGATTACAGTTAACTCTTTTGTAAGTCGGATATCAGGGTAAGTGAAAAATATTATAATAGTTCCAAAGTGAAAATAGTAACGCCAGATGGTTAAATTTTTTAAATTTTCATTATAAACTAAATCTACCTAAGCTTATGCAATAAAGTCGGAAAGTCAATGAGGTCTCCCTGTGTTTTTACTATATAGAAAAAAGCCTATGAAGTGGGAATCAGAAAGTGTGAAAATATACATGTAGAACAGTTGTGGAGGTGCGAGTTATCAAAGCTGAGTGTTTTTTTCGTTAGGCTGGCCAGGATTACAACAATTTTAAAATAGAAATGCAGTATATTACATCAAATTGGTTCAGTTGGATGGGTCTATCAGAATAAGCAATAAAATGTAGCTCTCTTCATTTGAAAAACGTATGTTTGGGTCACCATGTAATTATGAATTACCCTGTAAAAATAACAATATTTTCCAAGTAAGAAGTATAGTGTTGGCTACAATTTTTGTCATTAACTTAAGATACCGTAATTAATAACGGAGTTATCCACAGAGCCCATACTCACTGTATATGGGAAAAATAAAAAAAATATTTTTACACCTACCTATTGCTAACCAGAAATAGATACGAGGCTTTTGTCTTGGTACGATCCATATTTTTGTAGAATATCTGTTTTGAGACGTTTTCATTAAAGACTTTTCCCTCTACAAGTACTCTCTGGATGTATACAAAATCAAATAGCATCAGAAATTCGCTTTTTCATATACTCGCATACACTCCTATTTACTACAAGCATGCATACATTAAGTGTTCCTCATTTTACTACGCAGCTAGCATGACTAAATTCAATACAACATGTAAATGCCTCCGTTTCAATCAAATTAGCCAGATTTCCTTGGCAAGGTCGAGGAACAAGGATGTGCTCTCACAGACACCCATTTCCAATATCCTTCCTTCCTCTTTTGTCTGCCGATTTTCCGTGAAATTGCTTCGGCGTTAAGTCGGATGATAGTTCCTGTCGAGAAATTGGCTCTAACATCATTAACACCAACGAATTCACATCGACAGTGCGATCGGTTTAAGCTTATTGTTCGGACTTTAGGATATATACTTGCTAAACAAGTGAAAACGGCTTTGAGGTTCTTATAGAGGGTGATTAAAAAATAACTAACAAAATCTTATGGCGGAAAATGTGTACGTCGGAAATAATACACACATAACACCACTGTCGTATGCAGAGAAAGGTTCCGGGGGGCTCAGAAGGGTGTCTGCGGATTCATATTAACTTAGAGTTAGTTAAGTGTTTTTTCGGCTACTTACTTTTACTGATTAATTTTTCGACCTCTCACGTTTCTCATTATTTTAAGGTGATTATGCATTGAGCCCCTAGATGCTCAGGTGTTCCAATAAATTGATTAATCGAAATTTGGCAACATCTTTCAATTTGTTTTTATTCCCACAAAAATATATAAAAGCAAGTTAAACATCGTTTTATATGTATATATACATATACATATAGCATACAGATAAATAAGGCAAAAACGTATGTAAGTGTACGCGGTATCAAAAGATGGACACTAACGACAAGTTTGAGAAATGACCCTAAAATCATACCATGCATTTACTTGCAATGTAATAGCGGATATATTTTTCAAACGAACTAATAGTAAGAGAATGATATTGTCGCTGGATATTATTATTAGGTGGTAGAATGAAAGGGTGGTGTCAGTTTCGTTTTGTATTACGGTTGTGAGCTAAGTAACGGAAATGTATCTTTTCGTGTACGAGGCTATGCAATAGCCTGCGTTGCTTCTTGTTCAGCCAGCCAACATCAGTAAACTTACCTAGTCCATGACAGGCTGCAAAGTGCGGTGGAAGAAGTATTAGATTGGGCGGATCGGTGGCTAATTAAAATAAACCATTCGAAAACGCAGGCAATCTACTGTACAAAAAGACGTCGCGGCGTTCCGTCTGAAGTTTCAATGAATGGACTTCGTATACCATGGGAATCCTCCGCTAAGTGTCTCGGTGTCATTCTGGACAAAGGGATGACTTGGCGGAACCATATGGAAGCGCTAAAAACTAAATTCCAAATTACGTTTCGGCAGCTTTACCCATTATTATGTAAACGGTCAAAATTAAGTTTGATTAACAAGATTCGACTCTATAAGGTGGTCATAAGACCAGCAATGACATACGCATGTGCGGCTTGGTGTTTTATTGCTAAAACACACATGCGAAGTCTGCAGGTTCTGCAAAGCAGGACGTTGCGCACTATTGCTGATGCCCCATGGTATGTCTCTAACGAAACTCTACATAGAGACCTCGATGTCCCTTACCTAAAGGACTACATTAAGCAACAGGCGCAGCGGCGCTATAGCCTAGCGGAATCGCACAGCAACCCTCTGTTGCGTGATTCAGTGGACTACACAGTCGAGCAAGTTCGCAAGCACAAAAGGCCGCGGCTCGCACTGTAATCAAAATTAACTCGTGAACTTAGAACAACCAAAATTGGAGCATTTTTACACAATCTTTAGAAAAAATCAAATGTTTTTAGATCATATCAAAATCTGTGAAGCGAATTTAACAATGCCTAAACGCTGCATATCCTAAAAGATTCTCTTCTTCCCCTTTGCTCTCGTTCTTCCTTCTCTCCTTTCCTTCCCCTTTTTTCCTTAAAATTGTCTGGTTTCTGGGTTACCAGACCTGACAGACTTACAAACTGACACTGTGACTCAAGAGCTAAGGTCCCACGGACCGCTCTGACAACCAACGATGACTTGAAAAAATCAGTAAACTTTGATGACACTGAATCATATTTCCTCAAACCAAAAATAAATCTGAGATAAAAATTTTGTAGACTTTGTATTTTGTCGGAGGTAAATTTAGTTGAACATTTGTCATAGACGACATTACAGAAGTTAGAATGTGACAGAACAAGAAAATTGCAAAGTACGATTTTAGTTTTTTGGATCATATAAGACTTTTGACCATAAATCATTTTTGATTTACAGTACGCCTTTCTAGAGCACTTGTTAACATGCTCCTCAAATCTTAAGTTTTTATCTAGGTACGAGGGGCACGCTGTATATTTTGATATGTGAATTAACTATACTAGTTAAAGCCGGCAACAGTGCACTATTAGGAAGAGCAGTCCTTTATTAGTAAGTCACCGCATTCACTTCATTTGCAAGCATCTTACAGTGCACGTGGTGTAAACAAAAATACGAAACATGAAGTTGTCTAGAGAGAGTTATCGCGCTATGACTTACTACGACTTTAAATTCGGTTTAACTGAACATCAATGTATCGAACGGTTACAACAGGAATTTGGTAATGAAGCTCCGTTCCAGGCAAGTGTGTTTCGCTAGTATGCCGGGGCGTGTTTCATTGGCTGTTGAAGAACGTAGTGCTAGGCCATGTTCTAGGGTGACTCCAGAAGAAATTGCTAAAGTTTAGTGACTAACTGAAGAAGATTCTCGCTGCACATAGGTATGCGACTATAGAGGCAACTCTTGGGGTAGGATCCGCAACTGTGCACACCAGTTTGCACGATCATCTTCATTTAAAAAAAGTTGTTGCGTGCAATCCACGACAATGCCTCTAGCCACACTACCCAACTAACTGTAGACTTTTTACGCCAGCGCCACATCAAAATGCTGGAAAATCGCCTTATTCGCCAGATTTTGCAATGTATGACTTCTGGATCTGCAACAATCTGAAAAAACATCTGCGTGGTCGAAAATTTTCGTCCGAAGAGGAAATTGAACAAGCAATTAATCGGTTTGTTGAAAGCATCCCAAAAACTGACTGGTTAGAAGCATTTCATTTGTGGAAGGTCAGGCTACACAAGTGCATTGATGCTGGAGGAGAGCATAAATAAACTAGTTTTCGAAAAATAGTTTTTAGTTTTCGTGTACCTCAAAATATATAGCGTGGCCCTCGTATAAGCCTAAACTATGCGCCAGAGGTTCACAATGTTCTCTCCAATTCTTCGGCCCGAATGATATGACTGTACTTTTAGTCGGATTTAAGTCTAAACTTATGTTACCAGAAGCTTTAGTGAGTCAGTCATCAGAGCTGTAAATAGTGAACAATAACGGAGCCCTGGGGAACACCCATGTTCACTTTTAATGGCTGAAGTAGCTGCGGATTGGAGACTCTGTAGACGCTGAAAAGCCGTAAAAGTGGAGCATGGCTGATGTATCCTGCCAAATACCTTCGTAAAATCTAAGAGCACCAAGGCAGTCAGGTTACCTTTGCCAGCATTGCACAATACATCATCCAGCACTCCCAGCAATTGTTTTGCACAGCTATGCGGCGGACTAAGCCCTGATTGTGTATCTACGATGAGGTTATTCGTTCTTAGGTGCGCTCTTATTTGAATGTCCATTATTGATTTAAGCAATTTAGACAATGTTGGCAATATACTAATATTGCGCAAATCCTTGAGCTCAGATGGCTGAGCAGGTTTAGGGAAAGCCACAATTAAAGCTTGCATCCAGCAAAGAGAAAAATAGCGACGCAATATGCATCCATTAATGATATGTGTAACAAAAGGAATAATTGTGGGGGAGCAATACATTTCGATATTTATCAAATCAGCACCAAATCCTTTGGCTTTGAAACTAAACAAAATATCTGTCACCTGATCTGTGGACGCCAGAACGAAGTCAAAGAGGGAAACATTAGGTCTCATATTATTAAAAAAAGTGTGTCAGCATCAGCTTCTATACCTGCTCTAGAAGATGTAAAGTACCGGTTCATTCAGTGAACATCAGATAAATCTTCTAGGATAAGTGAGCTGGGTGTCTTATTGCCAAAGTTCATAGCTTGCAAATCTTTCCATATAGTATTATAGTTTGTACTGCTAATTGTTTGTTTAAAATGAATCTTTTTAGCAATCAGTTGCTAATTTTTACTATGCTATGGTATTACGTAATTCTTTGTGTTCCTGCCATTGCTGACCACACTTTGATTTCCTATAGGCAGTGAATTTGTCATCTATAAGCTTCATTAGAAATTTAATGTTATCAGTCAGCCACGGAGCTGTTTTCTTCGTGAACATTGCCATTCGATAGTTTGCAAATTTGTCAAATAGCGCTAAAACTAATTAATTAAATATATATATGTTCTATCTATATCACGACATTAAATTATCTGCATAAAGTCTGCTTCCTCCAGAGCAATTTTAAAAGAATCCTGGTTGACATTTTTAAAATCTCTGTAGCTACGCGGTACAGGTTGTTTTGTTTCTACCTCATATTTAAGGACAATAGATATCCAACTGTGATCGAACAAATTTGGTACATTAGAAACCTCAAAACTACTTGAAATATCATCAGAACAACAAAGATACCTAGCAACTTTTCGGAGGAGTCTCCAAATCTGGTTGGCGAGGCTTCTATTTGATGTAAACCAAAAGAATTAATGAATCATTAAATAACTTAATAGCATTACTGCTTTTTTATCGAGAAAATCAATATTTAAATCTCCCGTGCAAAGCATTTTGTCATATTTCGGATATAAACAACTAAGCAAGCCTTGAAACTGGCTGATAAAATCATAAACGTTATACGTAAGAAGCCGATAGACGACTCCAAAACTATAGGGTGTTCATTTGAAAACTTTCCACCACGGATTTATCGAAAACCACTGATTAAAAGAAAAAACACCGAGACACGTCAAAATATTTGTCAAGGGGGACAACTTCTTAACCAAAAAATACTTCAGCACCTTTCACCCTCGCCCCCCCAGGGTCATTCCCTTAAAAATTTCAAATAACAAGGAGTATCGAGTTATAGCTTGTTCGAGGGGTTTTTCAAAGTCCTTTATTTTGATGTTTGATTTTTTAAAATCAGTCGATTCGTTTTCGAGAAAATTCGAAAAATCTTTATTTATCTCAATTTGTTCAGATAGGAAACAAAAACACACGAAAATATCACTTTTTATTTCAAAAGTGTCGACATCGACAAACAAGCTATTACTCGATACTCCTTGTAATTTGAAATTTTCAAGGCGATTACCTTGGGGGCAGAGGCTGAAAGGGAATGAAGTAGTTTTTGGAGGGAAAGTTGTCCCCCTTGACAAGTCTTTTGATGTGTCTCGGCATTTTTTTCTTTTAATCAGTGGTTTTCGATGAATCCGTGGCGGGAAATTTTCAAATGAACGCACTGTATGTAAATAAGAACACCGCCACCTCTGGAGTCAACTCGATCGTTCCTATACAGGGTATATTCATCCAAAGATATGAGATCATTGTCTACATGTCTCACTTAAATCAATCACGAGAACTGACTACAGTGTTTTTCAAAGCTACAAACTTAACTAGAAGCGATCTGATGTTTAATACTGCTATTTTACGGTTTTTGTTTTCATTCATATCGTGGATAACTTATAAATTAGCCAGTACCTAGTTGATCCTAGCTTTTATGTTTTGCACATAGCTTTGATACATTGGACAATCACTGACATTTTGTTATAGTTCAGGCAGTTTACACATTTTGAAACATCAGACTTATTATCCTTTTAGCGTTTAGAACATATTATTTCCGTGGATTTGCATTCTTTTACCAAATGACCGAATGAATGGCACCTTGTACACTTCAGGAGACTTTTTCCATCCTAATGGTGTACCTTCAATGACTAGGTTCGTGCTGTTGAACTGTTTCAGCTTAGTCACAAATTGTATGTCAGTCTGTTCAATGTTCGTGAAACTATTTAAGGAAATAATATTGTCCAACTATGTCCTCAGGCGTATTTAAGTCCTCCAAGTTTACATTTTTTATAAGCATTCGAGGACTCAGTTTTTCTGGCTTGAGTGATGGAATACTTTGATCCAAGTTTGTTATTGAGACTGGTTTTGAGCATACTGACTTTGCAGTAAACTGCTAAATCATTCTTTATCCGTTTAGTGGGGTTGATACAGACATTCAAATCAGCTGGGTTAACAGAAGATTTCTTGAAAAATATTCTTGCTATCTGCATTTTCCACTGGACCTGCCTTAATCAGCAGATAAACTTACCATAGGTGGTATCCTTAAAATATCGCTAAGTGTGCTTGGACCTGGTTGAGATGCAATTTTTGGTGTACTAGCATTATTTTCGTAAGACTTCAGTATGGTTTTCTGTAGTTCACTGGAGCTATCGAGTTCTGACATCAATCGCTATGTATGCTTCAGTTCGCTACTTAGACATTCAACTTCTTTTCGTAAGATACTAGTCTCAGTTTTAGATGAATCACATTCTTTATATAGGAAGCAACGGCAGTCATTACAGACCCATAGCAGACTTTTACATTCTGATAGTATTTTTGTCCAGCTGTCTTAGACTGAGACACAAGAAGTGTGGAATTTAGATGCTCAAATATTGCACTTAGTTGCTTTAGTACTCACTATAAAATTATTCTCGCATACCTTGCGCAGCTCGACATCATGTGCCACGACGAAATTATGAACCTAAATTCCCTGAGCTATTTATTAGGACAGCTTAGATGAGGTCTTTGCTTCTTGAAAACTTTGTCGCCGATCTTTGCTGATGAGCTGGAGAGAAGAAGACTAACAACGACTTCCTCTCTGACGAGAGATCTGTAGGCTATCAGTGCTTGGGGATGCAAAATGTGGTACAGTTTAATGCTTCCAAAATGTAGTACTATAACTTTATTAACAAGAAACGCCCTAACGCTCATCCGGTTTCGATAGGTGGGCGAGTTCTATCAAAGAGGCGTATATTTCGGTTATTCGGAGTCTAGATCAATAATAAAAAACAACCCCTGTACGTTTTCGCTCAGTGAGTTCACCCAAAAACTTGCCGATAACATTCTCAGGAGCTGAACACATCTCGCACCCTTTTTAGAAGATTTTTGGATTAGCACCATGGTAGGGGGGCAAATTTCAAGTAGTCTAATAACTGAACCTCTAAGACCATCCGTTGCGTTTTTCGTTCGCCCAGGCTGAAAGTCGCTTGGGCAAAAATGAGCAATTTTACAGAAAATCATATCTTTAGATGATGTGTATTAAATTGTAATCTTGGGTTTTTGATCCCCTAGTGAAACACCTCAATTCATAATCGCCAACAAATTCAGACTAGGTAGAAAGAGCCAGTCAAGGATTTGCTTGTCTTCTAATTCGCATAGTCTGTAGTGGGGACCAAAGTAAATTAGACATAAGTTAATTTTTTGGTAGTTTTGTCGTTAAATTTGTATATTTAGTGTTATTTTCTGAAAGTGGGAGTGTTTGCAGTTAATTGTGGTGTTAGACGATTTCAAGATATGGTACTTCTTACATAATTTGCAAACAGCGGCACAAATCTAATGAAGGTATATGTTTCCATCGTAAGTATTATTATTATGTTGATACAACGCTGTCAGTTTGGTAGGCATCGGTAGACAAATGAGTCTAAAGTCTGCATCCACACAACGTAACTTTGGCGACAAATGTAAACGTGTAGGCTTGGCACATATATGTCTAAATTGTTTATTGTACTTGAAGAATGTCACCGTTGGGGACGAACTGTCGTAGAATGAGGAGGATACAAACATGGGGGACTATTAACATGAAAAGCACAGGATACGCTCCAAATGTTACATTACCTTAATTCATTTATGATTAACCTTATTCTGTTCAATCTTGAAGATGTTTTTAAAAGCAAATAATCTGTCGAAACTCTATTGCCAATTGGCTACCCCAAAGCTACGATTTGAACCAGCTGGACGAGTTTTTATGAGGGCCGTTAAAGATAAGTGTTATGCTGATCATCCAACGAGAATTGAAGCCTTAAAATGGAATCGGAGTTGCCAATGGAGAAACTCAAGCCTAAACAATCGAAAAAGTATCGGAAACTTAGGCTAATCTACTGGAGTGCTGTCGGTCCAGCCGTGGCAGTCACTTGAGTGACACTGTATTTAGCTCTTGAAAGCCAACGTTTAGCATTTCCAATAATACCAAAAATATGTATCAGTTTCTTTCACTTCATATGCAAAAACTGGTGAGTATCGTAATCGCGAAAAAAAAAATTGAAATATTGATACTATGCTTTTTGGATGTCATACAACCTGTATATCATGGAAAATCATGTCACTCATTGCCGTCAATATGTCGGTCTCTCCACTAATTTTTTACCGCCTATAACTTGAGAAGTACCTCTCGCATATTGACGGCATTTTCACAAAGGGTTACTATATAAGGATGAAAAAGCTTTAAAGTTTTTGAAAATCGATCTAGTGGTTGCTGTTAGGGTCAAATACATGGAAAAAACAGTTAAAACTTCTCGTTTCAGAGGTTCCTGATCACTTTTGGAAGATTTTTTGTAGGGTTGAATCTCGGGGTTGGAAGTTGTAGGGAATAGAAGGTTGAAAATTTATGTGTACATAACTATACCCAACACTACCGATTTAGACAATATACCCCTGCTATACTTATTTACCGATTTTGACAACATACTCGATATATCCCCCAAATAGAGAACAGAAAACAAAAGCACTAATAACCTAAGATAAACTTTGTGCCCTAAATGAGACATTTCGCCTTAAAAAGGATCTATAATTAAATGAATGATGAAGATTGTAGGTTGGAAGCTGTAAGCGGAATGGTTGTAAATTGTTGCATATTTGGTGTCAGTGAAAGACCTATTATTAAGAAGCTGCTGATCTCAGTGATACTATGCATTCATCGAACCTTACTGAGCCTACCTAGTAGTAGTAGAAAGATTTATTTAGCACATTTGGCTACATAAACAGAACAATTGTAAACAACTTAGAACTAGTAAATTCAAGCCATATGGTGTATGATATAAATGCTGGGCAACCTATAATTGTAGATTTAACAAGTGATTTCTCAATTTTACTTTAAATTTTGTCAAAGTTTTCTGGTCTTTTATCTCCGAGCATAATTTATTATATTCAATCAACCCTTGATGGAATACAGATTTGTAGCATATGTTATACTTTTTGGTCATTAAATGGAAGTCATCTTTATTTCTGGTATTATGTAAATGATGGTCGACATTTGATGATGTTAAATTAGTTAGACTTGATGGAAATATATTATTTTTTACTTTATAAATGAATATCATTACAAGATATTTGATAAAATTTTTTACATTGAGCCATTTTAATTTGCTAAGCATTTGCCTAATTGGAGTATATTTATCTTTATTTAGTATTATTCTCATGCACTTATTTTGTAAAATTTGCAGTCTTTCAAAAATGGAATTATTTGCTAAATATAGAATAGTCGAACAGTACAAGAAATTTGGAAGAAACACGGTTCGATTTCGCTTTTTGAAACCATTTGACTCATTCTTTTTTTTGAGACCTCCAACGAAGGCGTAGGAGGTGTAGAGTCAATCTACTTGACGCCACTTTTTATAGCGAATTCAACTTTTGATTGGTTCACCCTTAGTCATTAAAACAGTGAAACAGAATAGAACAGACTAGAACAGAAAGTTATGTATTGAAAATATTATATACAAGTTTATTTTCACTCCGAGTTTCCATGCATAATTTTGAATGACATCTTAAACAAAAACACCTGTGGTAATGGACCAGTTTCCGCAACTAACATTAACTTAACTACGTTGCCATGGAGAGATCTTGGGCTGTATTTCTCGAGATCTTTATTATCTTATATTTTCGTGAAACTGTATAACAACATTGCCTAAGCTAATTTAAATTTACTTATTTTCCGTTTTCCCAATACCTTGTTCAAGTTGATGATAGATGGGCAGATAATGGATACATGAGAAACTCTTACGCGATTTGATAATATCAAATCAATGATCCGGAAAATCGAGTAACAGGAAGGGATCGGGAAGGAACAGTGAAAATTATTGTTCTTGCTTTAGAATTCCAAAATAACTTGACAGGTTTGATGTGATATATAATCAATGACTAGGTTCGTGCTGTTGAAGTGTTTCAGCTTCGTCACAAATTTTATGTCAGTCTGTTCAATGTTCGTGAAACTATTTAAGGAAATAATATTGTCCAACTATGTCCTCAGGCGTATTTAAGTCCTCCAAGTCTACATTTTTTATAAGCGTTCGAGGACTCAGTTTTTCTGGCTTGAGTGATGGAATACTTTGATCCAAGTTTATTATTGAGACTGGTTTTGAGCATACTGACTTTGCAGTAAACTGCTAAATCATTCTTTATCCGTTTAGTGGGGTTGATATAGACATTCAAATCAGCTGGGTTAACAGAAGATTTCTTGAAAAATATTCTTGCTATCTGCATTTTCCACTGGACCTGCCTTAATCAGCAGATAAACTTACCATAGGTGGTATCCTTAAAATATCGCTAAGTGTGCTTGGACCTGGTTGAGATGCAATTTTTGGTGTACTAGCATTATTTTCGTAAGACTTCAGTATGGTTTTCTGTAGTTCACTGGAGCTATCGAGTTCTGACATCAATCGCTATGTATGCTTCAGTTCGCTACTTAGACATTCAACTTCTTTTCGTAAGATACTAGTCTCAGTTTTAGATGAATCACATTCTTTATATAGGAAGCAACGGCAGTCATTACAGACCCATAGCAGACTTTTACATTCTGATAGTATTTTTGTCCAGCTGTCTTAGACTGAGACACAAGAAGTGTGGAATTTAGATGCTCAAATATTGCACTTAGTTGCTTTAGTACTCACTATAAAATTATTCTCGCATACCTTGCGCAGCTCGACAACATGTGCCACGACGAAATTATGAACCTAAATTCCCTGAGCTATTTATTAGGACAGCTTAGATGAGGTCTTTGCTTCTTGAAAACTTTGTCGCCGATCTTTGCTGATGAGCTGGAGAGAAGAAGACTAACAACGACTTTCTCTCTGACGAGAGATCTGTAGGCTATCAGTGCTTGGGGATGCAAAATGTGGTACAGTTTAATGCTTCCAAAATGTAGTACTATAACTTTATTAACAAGAAACGCCCTAACGCTCATCCGGTTTCGATAGGTGGGCGAGTTCTATCAAAGAGGCGCATATTTCGGTTGTTCGGAGTCTAGATCAATAATAAAAAACAACCCCTGTACGTTTTCGCTCAGTGAGTTCACCCAAAAACTTGCCGATACAGAAATGAATGATATCGATTTGTGTCATTGAGATGTCTGAACAATAAAAAAAGTGGTAAATGAAGTTCGAATCTTTTCGTAATTGCGATACTGCCATCATTTATGGAGTCAAGTAAATATAGTTTGTGCTTCTCCTACATCCATATCCATTGATTACACGCACCGGGTAGTAGCGAGACACGTGAATACTACCTGAATGAGAGAGTGACTATGGCCTGCCTGTCTGTTGTATGTTCCTTAATCTTTAGCCTCTTTATAACTCAGAAAGTACACCTTTGATGATATCTTGGCATCAGATGACTACCATGCTGAGTACGAAAGAGCTTACTGATTTTGAAATTTGAATCAGTGACGGCAGAACTACGGAAAACCAATAAAAATCGACGAAACATCGTATTTCATGTTCAGAAATTTCATGAAATGGTAGAAAATTGGGGTTTGCAGTTATAGAGGCTGAATGGTTGCAAATGTTTTGTTTTTGGCACCAGTGAAAAACGTTCTGTTAATATCACACATATTTTCAATACATCAACAATTGAAACAGAAAAAAATGATAGATTTATTTCACATAGTTTGAGAAGTAGAGGTTTACGATGCATCCGTACTTAAGCCTTCAAGTTTCGCTTTGAAATTTGCGAATTTGAACAAACGCGTGGAGAATATACAGTCCATCAACTTGACGCAATTTTTTAATGCGTGGCATGCCGCCATCTTATGCAAACGTGCATCCTACAGCCTGAGAGAATCTCTTCAGATATGTGACTGACTTTATCTCTTGCCGCAAGATATCCGTCGTAATTCACGGGTTCGCTTCTTCATCTCACAATGTCATCGTGGGTTTTCTCCAGGGATCGGTCTTGGATCCGACATTGTTCTCCTTACATATCAACGACCTCCTTTCCTGATCACAGCTTTGCTGTTCACAGCACTCTACATGCAGGAATTCAGAGAAAAGAAGACTAGCAGTGACTACCTCTCTGACTAGAGACCTGGAGGTTATCACTGCTTGAGGATGCAGCAATCTTTTACAGTTTAATGCTTCCAAAGCACAGCACTGTATCTCGTCAATAGCGGCAGTTGCTGGGAAAAGCTAGGCTATTTATTTAGGGCCAAGGAGTACTTTTCTTCACATGACCTCCTCACTCTGTACAAGGCCCAGATGTGGAACAGCCTTGAGTACTGATCACATGTTTTAAGTTCTGCCGCCCCGGCGACAATATCTATGCTCGATGTTGTTGGATTATAGTATTAAAAAAAAGTCTGTCCGACTGATCGATGACTCTTCGCTAATGGAAAGTCTCGGGATCTTTTCGCACCGGCAGGCCGTCGGCGACCTAGCTCTTTTCTGCCACTCCGCCAACGAGCTTATAAAAAAAAAGTCAACGCCAAACAAAGTGGCGTGCACGTCATCACGATAAAAATTCCCCGACCTAATGCCTAGGTTTCTATCACAAACAATTGCTCTATTGCAGTTTCATATTAATGTGATATATAAATTGTAAAATGGTCATTACTCTCTTATTATGGTTAATAGTCATATAAACATTGTTATTAAAATATCACATAAGTTGCTTTCTGATAAATTTAGACGCATTATGCGAAATAAAATGTTTTGCAAACGCTCCAATCACTTATCGACATGTAAACGCACTCAACCGATTTCGCAGCGTTGACACATTGTCACCTTGAAACTTATTTAAACTGGGAACTGACATTTGTATTAATTTTGACACTGAATCAATTTGTGGCATTTCAAATCTTTATAAATCCTTTGGCCCCGCATACTGTAAATCAACAACTGTTTGTTTCAAAACAAAATTATTCATTTTACGAGTAGATAAAGTCAATTTTGGTATATAAAGATGCCCAAACAGTTAAATAGTCGGTGTAAGGAACTCGTGGCCTCGTTAATGCACTACTTTGAGCAAGAAAGGGACAACAACGGGCCTTTGTTGCCTTTAAATGCTGTTCAAGAGGTAGGTTACTAATAATTATATGTAATGTATATTAATAATAGTGAAATTTTATTTCATTTTTTGTAGCGTGTTGCTGCTGCTTTAAAAATTAGTTTAAGGACAGTTAGTCGTATTTCCGAGGGTGTGAAAAGTGATGCAAATTTAGAATCGCCCAAGAAAAAGCGGAGTTATATTAAACGTGTAACCAACACAGCGACATTGGATACAAGTGCCATTCGAGAAGTGATCTATAATATGTATCACAAAAGTAAGATCTTATTATAATAACTTATCAGAAATTTGCATTAATTTGTTAACTAAATTATAATGTCATATTACACATGGTTTCAGAAGAACAAGTTACGATACAAACTTTATGGTCTCGATTAAGAGATAGGGCATTATTTGATGGTAGTGCCACGTCTTTAAGGCGGTTGCTTAGAGATCTTGGATTTAAGTGGCTTAAGGACAATCCGCGACGAGGGCTCATGGAACTACCAAGTATAGCTTTGAAAAGGGTGGAATTTCTAAGGCAATACAATCAAGCCAAGGTTGAGGCCTTATACCAGTTTGTCTTCCTCGATGAAACTTGGATATTTCAAAAGGGGACCATAGGTCGCTCTTGGCAAAATGGAAACCAAAAAAGCGTGAAAGCTATTAAAAAAGATGGTAAAAGGTATGTACTTTTACACAATTTGCACTATAAAATTTAAAACTAATATATTTTAGATACATTATATTACATGCTGGAAATGAAAATGGGTTTATTGAGGGTAGTGAAGCGATATTTTCTTCGAAAACAAAATTGAGCGATTACCATGGAGAGATGAACCAGGACAATTTTTTGAAATGGTTTCAACATCAGTTATTAGAAAAATTGGAGAGTCCATCTATGATTATACTGGATAACGCCCCTTATCACAGCATGATATTGAACAAAGTGCCCAACAATGCATGGACAAAAAAAAATATCCAAGACTGGTTGACAAATCAAAACATACCATTTTTAAACACAATGTTTAAAACAGAGCTATTGAGTATTGTTGCTCGGTACATAATGCTTCTTAATTATATATATTTTGGTCGACAGTTTATATTTCTTTTGTTTATTCCTATTCTTAAAATAACTGCTTTTTTAGAAACAAACCACCTAAAATATACGTGATTAATGAATTGGCGGAACAACATGGGCACAAAGTTCTTCGTCTGCCTCCTTACCATTGTATATTTAACCCTATTGAGTTAATTTGGGGCATAGCAAAAGGTTACTATAACAGACATATTGGTAGAGATGGTAACAGTGAAAAAGACTGTTTGGATATGTGGAACGAGGCTCTACAAACGGTTACCCCAGACATGTGGAAAAATAGTGTTCGACATACTGAGCAAGAAATTTTTAAATGGTATGAAAGAGAACGAATTTTTGATCGACCAGACATCGAACCTTTAATAATCAACTTTGAGAGTGATGAAGATTCAGATTCAGACAGCGCTGAAGAAAGAAACTCCGACTAACTTTATTGTACAGAAAAAGCTTACACCAGTAGCTTACCTAATTTTAGAATGCATTTTTCTGTATGAATTCTGTAAAATAAATACCATGCATAAAATTTGGAGGACCCCATTTGGATTTTTATTCAGTACCTTTAAGCTATCAATTAAATATGGTAGTTTCATAGTGTCATCTGATCAATAATTGTCATACTTAATGATTATGCAAGTACAGATCTATAATTTTATTATACTATTATTTTTGTTCTCATTTGAGGTTAATATTGCTTATAAACCTAGATATGTAAATAATAAATTTTATTATTTTACAAAAAGTTTGGCAACAATGTAAATTTTTCAACACACCCACCTTGATGACGTGCACGCCACTTTGTTTGGCGTTGACTATAGCTACCTATAGCTCTCATCCATGATGCCGCAGCATGATGTGCCTACCAGACAGACCCGCCTGACCTTAGCCTTCCACCCTAAACGTGAAAAACTTCGTACATCCAGAAGTGACCTGTACGACTGCTCCCTTATCCCTGGGGTATCAAGACTGTGGGACAATATTCATGAGGAGGACTTGCCCAGTTCTTAGCCAGTTCAAAAATCAGACTAATAATTTTCTTCAAGCTTCTCAAAGTGGTTGAGGTGCCTTGGAATTCAGGCTTCAGTGTAAAAAAGAGAGGTTACACACACCCACCAGAATTTCAGCTTACACTTCCACCATACTTAAACGATACCTTTGGAACATACCTCGTTGCGAAACTTGAAAATACGCGAAGAAAATAATCCAGACAGACGAAACAGAAAAATGAAAAACCTACCGGTAAGCAACAGCTATTCCGTCGAGTTGAGGGGTACCTTTAAAATTCATTTCCAATTTGCTCGCTGGAGCTCGTCACTTCCGATCTCGTTATTACGGTAGCTTCGCAATTAGGATGCATGCTTCCTGTTGCAGCTGCAGACCACTTGACGGAGTTACGATAATAAACTAAAGAGTACTTGGCCTGGCACAGAAATGGTCCTTCAATTAGCGGAAATTTATCATTTCTGCATGGGCGCACATGTCACATTGTTCGTTTGACAAGTTCCAATTTGATGTCTTGAGTAGTATTGTCTCCACAAATTTTTGTAGTGGACGGCTTTCGTGGTTTTCACGGAGAAACTCGAATTTCGCATTGTTATCAAATTACTCGTATTGGATGGACCAATCCTTAAAGAGAGGACTCGGCAAAAAAACATATGGGTAATGGGTCTCAATCGATTTGTGTTTCTTACCTTCTCGAACAAAAGTTCTCATGGGACCAAAGCAATAATATGATTGGTTTCTGAGGAATAGGGGTGTTTGCCCGAGTTACTAAAAGAAGTGTTTTATTAAATAAATTGTAGTAAGGTGTTGGAAAATGTGATGTTGCTGCTGACCATGACACTTACACGGTCAAAGGTCAAAGTTAATTTTTTGATGTTCATTCTGGAATAGAACTAGTACGATTTGTTCGAAAATTCAGAGAGCTCAATGGCATAATTCGCAGGACACGGTAATGTTGTGTTGTTCTTTCATTACCTTCATATAGCCAAATCAACTTTTTCAAAGTACAAACCAAATTCATGATATATCAATTAGACAGTGACTGAATTTATACCTGTCTCCCAAGCGCCGACGTAGACTGTCAAGCAATCTTCGAGTACAAGTGCTGCATTTGCATTTTTTAAAAGTCCATCTTTTAAGGATCATGGTCAGAGTCAACATGACACTCCCCAACAGCTTCTTACAAGAGTTTTCAATGAAATATTTCTTTTGAATAACAATTTTTAGAGTTTCCGTTTGAGAACTACAATTGACGCTTTCACCATTTTTCCAAATAAGTAAAACCATCTATCTCCCTATTTCTCAGAAACTTGTCATAGATGTGCTTTGGTCCATTAGAACTTTTGTTCAGGAAGGCGGGAAATATATGATACTGAATTTTTAGGAAACTTAACTGGGATCCATTTTCTGTGTGTTTTGTACGCCTTTTTACAATTTTTCCATTTAAGGTAAGGTGGGGTAAGAGCATTTACGGGGCAAGTGCAGCTTTTGCGTTTAAATTTCCAGGATATCAGTCAGTTGTGCTACCATCTATGGATCGTTCATCTACCCAATTTATCTCAACTTTGTAAAATAACAGAAGAGATCAGCGACCGGTATTATGTTCATGACAAACACGCGAAATTTTATTCGCCATTATTGTCCAGCAACAAGTAGGTTACGTTTAATACATCCGTCAATATCAAGGCCATCTTTTGAGTTACAGTTTTGATTTATGGTAAGTACACTTATTGTTCTATCATTTTCCTAGTGATAACGATATTTTTGCTTTTATTTTCAATAAAACAAGTTTTTGTTGATAGGCTGCACTTGCCCTGAGATTTTTTTATACAGGGGCTAGAGCGGCCTATTTTAAAGGGGCAAGTGCAGTCTATAAAACGCACTTGCCCCAACAGCATTTTTGAAATATTCCCTCTGTTTCAGAATTAAATTATGGTTCGCAATTATATTCGCAAATCTCAGAGAGGATACGGATATTCAAAAGAAGATCTAAGGACTGCTGTAAACATTGTAAAGAGTGGACAAATGAGTATTTACAGAGCTAGCTTGATGTATCATATTCCAAAAAATACACTTTCGGACCATGTAAAAGGGCGCAGAGGTCAGAAAAGTTCAACCTATGGTAGAAGGACAGATCTCAGTTTTGAAGAGGAGACGTGTCTGGCAGATTGTATCCGCTGTATGGAGAAGTGGGGATTCGGTCTAACCAGAAAGGAATTGCTCGGGATAGTGGAAGATTACGTTAAAACGAATAAAATTAAAACGCAGTTTAAAAATGACAAACCAGGTGAAGACTGGTTTTTAAATTTTAAACGTCGTCACAAGCTTTCTATTAAAACACCTCAAAGCGTCGAATTTGCCCGAAAAAAGAATGTTGTTCCGTTTTTAGTCTACCAGTACTTCGATTTATTAGAAAATACAATCAAAGAACTTGGATTAGAGGATAAACCATCTCAGATATGGAACTTAGATGAGAGCAGTTTTTGCTCAGACCCTTCAAAAACGAAAATCGTTGGACAACGGGGACTGCCAGCTACACGGACAACAAGTGGGCCTGGAAAACAGAATACCACTGTCTTAATGTGCTGCAGCGCAAGCGGAGAAAAGGCGCCTCCCTTAATAATTTTCAAGGGCAAGCACGTCTGGGATCAGTGGCTTGCACCCCCTGGTAGCGAGTTTCCCGAAATGACATATGCAGCAACCGCCAACGGATGGATGGAAAGCACAGTTTTTAAAAACTATTTTGAAAAAAGTTTCGTTAAGTGTTTGCCTCCAGAAAGACCAGTCTTAGTAATTTACGATGGTCATGCGACTCATTTAAGTGTAGAAGTTGTTAGAATTGCTATCGACAACCAGATAACAATTTTAAAACTTCCCCCACATATCTACCAGTTATATTTTACAACCACTTGATTTAAGTGTTTCCAAATCCCTAAAAACTAAACTAGTAGAATGGCAGCGTAAGAACGTGGGTATTAAGATGCCGAAGAATATTTTTTCAAAACTTATTGGAGATATATGGAGAGAAACAAATCCTGAAATACTTCGAAGTGGTTTTGTTAAAGCTGGGATTTATACGTAATGTAAAACTGTTTGTTACTTTGGCAATTTAAATACATAAGTGACGATAAATTCTTATTACTTAAATAAAAACAAGAGTGTTATGCATCGATAATGTATTTTTGTATCATTTCAAAAAGGTATCAGTCCCTTTCTAAGATCATCACTCAACTTCTGACCAGGATAACATTTATTTTTCGTGTCTAACCAATTATCCATAATATAAAGATGATTGCTCTTGTCTCGTTTTGATTTCGTAGGAAAACTAACTACAGGAATGGATTTTACGCTCTTGCCCCGACTGTATGGGGCAAGAGCAGCAATTGTCATCCTAATAAAAAAACAACATTTTTGGTAAATTGTAAATTTTCCAATTCAATCTAAAATATTCAGTTTTGTAGAGAACACTATAGGCCTCTCTGGTTAAAATGCATCATCCATAAAACATTTTAAGTATTTGTTCTGTGATCTCGATTTTGAACTTTTAATTTTTTGGGCAGCACTTACCCCACCTTACCTTACCTGCCCAACAAACATTTTAAGTTATAACTACGTTAATTCAACCACACAATAGGATAAAAAGATTGCATGGCCAAATTAAAACAGGTTATATTTACTTTCAAGCGTTTGTCTATTTCCCAAAGTGGGGAATATAAAACCAAAGTAATTTAGAAGTCAATATTAGGTCGATGCGGCATTTATTACTAATAAAAAAGGATATAAGCAACTATTTAGGTCATTTTGTAGTAAGATCGTAGGAATTTGGCCCTTTAAAATCACATGAGTCTGATCTAAATTTAACAATAAAGGAAACAAACCATGTTTCCTCTTGCTCATGCCTACATACTGTTAGTAACATACAGGGTGGCGCATCGAAAACGAAACACGCATTTACTGGCAGCTCAGTTTTTTTTTGAAAAACGGTCAGACCCGTCGATTTTGTTTTCGAGGGGGAAACAAGTTTGGCAAAAAATCACGTTAGCAGCGGGGGTGACACCACCACCAAAATCTTAAATGGAAAGGGAGGTCGAGTGATACTTATTTTAAAGGTCTTTCAATTCCCTCTATAATGATATAAAATTAATGTACTTCAGTTCAGCAGTTTTGAAGATTTATTGATTTAAAGCTTAAATAAAACTAATTCATCACCATTAGTGGAGATCAATACATTTGGCAGCAAAGTAATTTAAAAATGAAGAACGAACTGACCCGTTAGGCAAATAAATGTTGAAAATGGCCGCCATGACTCTCCATGCAATAATAAAGTTTTTGCTCAAAACGTTGCCGCACATTTTGCAATATTTGAGGAGTAATTTGAAGGCACTCATCCACAATTCTTTCTCGCAGGTCTTCTAATGGTGTTGGCTGAGTAGCATAGATTTTGCTTTTTAAATGACGCCACATAAAGAAATCCAAAGATGATAAATCTGTCGATCTTGGGGGTCATTCAATGGCCCCTCTTCTACCAATCCATCGATCTGGAAACGTCTGATCTAAATATTGTCGAACACGTAATGCGTAATGAGCTGGGGCACCATCCTGTTGGAACATCTGATCAGTCTGATTTTCAATTATGGCTGTTAATGCAGGATCTATGGCATCTTCCAGTAATTCCAAATAGATTTCACCGGTCAAATTACCAGGACCGAAAAAAGGACCAACTAAATGATCGCCAAAAATACACGCCCAAACATTTAATTTTTGTGGCTGCTGTGTATGAACCTCATGAAAAATTCTGGGATTAGAATCGGAGCAATATCGGCAGTTATGACAATTTACTACGCCATTTAAGAAAACGGAACATTCGTCGGAAAAGCAAGTGTTGAATAAAAAATGTTCATCGTTTATAATTCGTTCACTCATATCTTCACAAAATTGTAATCGCCGATCAAAATCGTCTTCATTAAGTTCTTGTACCAGGTGAATTTTATACGGATGAAAACCATCGGCCTTTAGAATCCGTTGGACAATACGTCGACTAACACCACACCAATTTGCGGGTACTTAACGTAGGATCTACATAAACTTGCCCTAAAACCCCCACTTCTATTGCTTCGTTCCTTATGGCATTTTCAATGTTGCGTTTTTTATTGGCGACTGACCCAGTTTCCCGAAATTTAGCTATAAGTTCTAGAACATATTTTCGATGCACGTTACTGTTCTCATGTCGCTCAGTAAATATTTCTGCTGTTCTATTAGCGCACTGATTATTTCCGAAAAATATTTCGATAATTTCAACTCTTTCTGCTGTGGAATATACCATGGTTAAGTTATTTTATCAACAAAGTTTGGTCAAATCAATCGTAAAGTATGTACTAAATTCCTGTTTAAAATAAGTACGAGATATTTCCTTATCTTTCTTCAAGAAATAACTTTTTTGCCACAAAAAAACGCTCCAATAGCTATTTTCAACAACAAAATGATAAACAAACCATGGGCGTAGTGAAGAAAAGCATTTACTTATTAAGTAAATTCTTTTAGTCAAATTTCTTCTGAAAGTAGTACAAACTAATCTGATGTACCTATTAAAGTCTACTTTAAGCTTTAAATCAATTAATCTTCAAAACTACTGAACTGAAGCTCATGTTTTTTACATCATTATAAAGGGAATTGAAAGACCTTTAAAATAAGGTATTACTCGACCCCCCTTCCCATTTAAGATTTTAGGGTTGGTGTCATCCCCGCCCAGTTGACAAACTTGTGTCCCCCTCGATAACAAAATCGACGAGTCTGAGCGTTTGTCCAAAAAAAAAACTGAGCTGCCAGTAAATGCGTCTGTTTCGTTTTCGATGCGCCACCCTGTATTGCTTAAAAGTACGATTAGCTGGTGATGCACTTGCCTATAGCCGAGTATTAAATAAATGGATTCAATTTGTGATAGTGATTATAACAGAATGATTTCGGAATTACATTTTTGGTCATTAGTGAATGAATAATATACGCACAGGAAACTTTTGATCAAATGTGGCCACGTTAGTAACCTAAAATTCAGGGGCTTCAGAAATAAGCTAAATTAGCTAAACAATTCAAATAAGATACTCTGATAACAATATAACTTCAAATTATAAGAACGCTTTGTTTTATGGGGCGAAGTCGTAAATTATATGCAAAATGATGTGTTTGGGTGACTTAAGTATAGTTCGAAAAAATAACATAATATGTGAACAATTAGTTGATGTTCATGTTTTAATATTAAAAAGAGAATTTATCAAAAATGGCCGTTTTCAGAATTTCGACCTTTAGAGATTTTTCCTTATTTTCGACCTAGTAATTATTTAGATGCCAAGGTGGAACTCGGTCCCTTTTACCTTTAGACAAACAATTAGACATTAAATAATTTTTCAGATTGATGTAAATAGAGATAGCTGGCAAGATGTGTATTGAATTATACTACAATCGCACTTCGTATAGCGAGCTGTGATAGAAAAACAATCCTGACAGGGATCATTCTCTCGTTTCAAGTTACAGTCGTTATCTAATCCATAGAGAGAAAGAGAGATACGTATCGGGCTCCGTTCGTATTTGGTGTTTGATTTTGGTAGTATGTCGATCATACGCTATTATACTATGTGTTTTTTTAAATACCATATTCAGGTTTATTCCAAAGAAAAGAACGGTAGGCTCTTAAACGTGTGATAGAGAAGAAAATATAACTTCAAAATTACGTTCTGTATTACGAAGTCCGAATATTGATGCACAAAGCACCATTTCTACAATTTTCTGAATTGAACGCGCATGCGCGTTTAGGAAAGTAGTGTCAGCTGAGTCTGTTTAAATAACCCGGATGTAGTATGAGGTAAACCTACGAGTATAAGCCTTAGGCCTCTTCCAGTTTGAATTTTCACACATCTTTTGAGAGAAAAAGAGACCTTGCAACCTCAAGGTGTATAATAGGGTTATTTAGTAGACATATGGAGACTTGTTTTATACCAATCTATGTTGCAAACTTACAAGGAATTTTTATTGATCATTAATAAGATATTTTATTCTTACTACTGCGCTCAAAACAGGAACCTACCATTGAGGGTATATTTTAGGTTGATATTAGGTAAGCGATAACCTCTGGATTTGTATTCAAGTGCAAGAATTCTTTAAGTACCTGTTAGAGGTGTGGTTTTTGTAGTTTTGAACCAACCAGTTCAGCCTCTTGGTTAAAGGTCTATTAGGGTCTTAATTTGGTACGTAGTTGCCAATTTTTGACAAAGGATTCAACTCTCAAGACAATTTCACTTTCGAGGACATCATTCAATTATATAATTACTAAAATTTGACAAATATAGGTCAGTTTTTCTTGGGTGGTAGCCCATTTTAACAAAATGCTTAATGGGTGTTAAACAATGAGCAGGTGAACTGAAACGTTGTCGCACGTCCGTTGGAGATGACCCACATGAAGGACGACCATGTGTGGGGAGTGAGGTAGCGGGGATCTTAGAAGAAGGAGTGCAAAACATCTTGAAATATCTTCCACAAAGTATTGATGATGCAGAGACTCTGCGTAAGGTGAATGTCGATCAGAAGCGGATCCGCAGATTTGCGGTACTCAAGGCTACACCCCATTTCTCGAGTATCCATGACGGTACAATGACAGCTGGTTATGTGGTAATATTTAAAAATTCCCCATATCGACAAACGGCACATAACTCTGATGGAATCGTCAATGCCAGGTGGACAGAGCCATATTTTGTTTTGGTTTTTTGATCGCTACAGATTAGTTTTGTACTTGCTAAAAGCTCTTTTATTTAGAAAAGTTCATTTGCATACAAAAAACAACACGCACAAACAAATTTTTGCTACATTTACACCCGATTCATTGAAGTCACTTCAGTAGACGTCAAAGCGTTGACCAACTGGATGTGTCGCTTGAAGAAAAAATAGATGATTTTTCGTTAGAACAACGTACCTTCTCATAAAGGAGTGTTAGCAATGTGAAAGCTGCGGGATTTGGGGTATGATTTGCTCGACCATACTTTTCTGATTTTGGACTTTTAGATTTCCCTCTGTTCCCAAATTTGATTGATTACTTAGTGGAACGTGCTTGGGGTTCGATGAAGAAGTTGAGAGGGTTGTAAATGAATATTATGGCAGACTTCTACTTCCAAGAATGAATCCTAACGTTAGAGAAACGTTGGAGTCGAACGAGCGCCTGTAGAAAAATAAAACAATTTTTATCTCAAAATTGCAGTCTTTCATTGTCGGGCCTAGAACTTTCCACCTTACCTCCGTAAGCTTCAAAGATATATTCCTTTGAATGTCAAGTTCAGCTAATCACGTCTTTGTCTGCCTGTCTCAAGTTATTTGTGGTTTTGGAGAAATCATAGAAAGAAATACTATTATTGAGTTTCCTGAAAGTGCCTTGATGCCTAAAATAATCAGCTATTACATCGTTTCCCTTAATGCTACTGTTACTGATAAAAAACTGCTATTCAGCAGATTTCCATTTGTTTGATTTACGCTCAGAAAAAGTGGTTATCATTGTTGAGGGACACAGCTTTGTGTTTGATTTTTCTGTTGAATCAGAGTTTTCGTTTCAAGCAACCTCATTATATCAGTCTTTGGATCCGACATTGATTTTTCTATATATTTGGTGCTATGATATCGATGAGACGTACACTTTTTAAATAACAGTCTGAAGAAAACAGTTTTTTCTTTATTTTATTAACAGTCAGTAGGTGAGGAAGTACTACAAAGCTATGTCATTCATTTCTGTTGGTCGGTCTATCTGTCTGCATAACAGCTAATCTTTGGTCCATCTGTAGCTAGGAATGTATCCTTTCGACGAGATTTTGACATAAGGATATTACAGTACCAAGGACGAAAAAGCTTTGTGGTTTTTGGGAATCGAAGCAGTGGCGGTAGACCTAAGAGCAAAGAGCAAAAGAAGTCGACTTGTTCTGGGTTACTGCATGTCTTTTTTTTGAGCGGTGAAAGGTTGAACTGTACGAGATGGCCGAAACTATATCTCATTTTTTTGAAGTTGGTATATATTTTAATACCCTTGTCACAACGCTAATTCGCATAAATATCACCGTATATATGCATAGTATGTCCAAAGAGAATGATATGAATATTTCAGAGGAGAAATCGCCAGATCGAAACGTTGACAAATAGAAGGGCATAGCGGATTAACTATTTGGCCCAATTTGACTCCTGATCAATCTAACCCCTTTGTGATACATGTCCGTGGCTAACCCCTTTCTGAGATAGGCTAACTTGTGTCGAACGTGATCCTGTATGAGAAGTGAAGAGTCAATCCACTTGACGCCACTTCTTTCGAAGATACTTCTAACTCGTCATTTAATGAAGTTTTTTTCCTGAACAATGCCGGGTGTTTAAAATTCGACCCTCACCATTGGGATCTCGGAGACGGTACGAGATACGAGGTGAGGGAAAAGTTGCATATTTAGGTACCTAGCAAGATGCCGCTTAGAAAGCTTTGAAATTCAAAGTACTTCCGGAGAGACACGGAAAAAACTGAATTTTCCTAAAATCGTTTTAATTTTTTACTGACCTAATCTTCAGAGGGATCAAGAAATAAATTGCTCAATAGCGTTGCTACTTTTTCTCATCTACAAAATACACAGATGAATAGAGTTTCTTACTCTGATTCCAAAAATATATAATATGTCATACATGGATGTTGTCGAACCCTAGTTATTCAAATAAATTAAATTTCCTAGGTAGACCTTGAAATTATCAGAGATAGTCATTTGTTTCTCATACCGGATTTATTGCAAAATCGTTGTTTACTTCCTGGTTTTATTTGCAATACGATTTTAAAATCTGTCCCCTACTGAGCGAGGGCCGTGGCAAATGCTTGTTCCGGAAGTCGTTGTATCCAGTATACAACTTCTTCCCGTCCAAGTGATTGCGCACGCGTTAAGGAATACCTCAGTACCGATTGCCGGGTGGCGGTACAAGTCCGCCAACGGGCCACTTTAGGTCTATTTAACATCACTAATACGTAAAAAGAAGGTGGTAGACAAGGACCAGTCGACCGAGGCAGTACCACCCGCTAGCTTTTCCCAGGGTGTCTTATAAATGTCCGCATGTTTCCACACCTAAGCTATGCAGTCGGTTATCTACCAAAACAAAGAAATTAATGATGATGGATCCCTCGAGCACTAAAAACTCCGGACGTAAACTCACTCCACTCTCGGAATGTCCGGGTGGAGGGTGGGCTCGAGGGAACAACATCGAAGATAAAATTTGTTTTTCGAACATCTGCGGGATCAACAGCAACATTGATGCTGTTCATCACTACCTGCAATCCAATCGTCCCGCCGTGCTTTTCTTGGCGGAGACAAAAATCTCAGAGGCTGCACCGATTAACCATCTCAACTTCCCAAACTACGAGGTGCACTCCAATCTGAGAAAGAACGGGGGAGTTGTGGCTTTTGTCCGCAGCAGTCTTTCCTGCTCCAGGGATCTTTCTTGGAATCAGACCGGAAGGACATCTTGTGGCTTCGCCTCAACTCCAAAACATCACCCAAATTTATTTGCTGCCTTTATCGCTCTCCCTCGAACCATAACTGGGATGACCTACTCGAATACCTCGCCGTCCAGATCGACTTCCTGAACATCAATCACCCCGCTTCAGAGGTAGTTCTTCTTGGTGATTTCAATGCCCATAATGAGCTTTGGTTGGGCTCAAATAAGACCGATGCAGCAGGTCGTGCAGTCGAAGCGTTCGCTCTTACTCAAGGGCTGACCCAGCTGGTGACGAGCCCTACATTTTTCCCCCGCGTCTCGTCACACGCCAGTAGCCTGCTGGATCTCTTTCTGACCACGCATCCTGCCCCTTACAGCACTGCTGTCCTGTCCCCCCTGGGTAACTCAGATCACGGTGTTGTGGAGATTAGGTTTCGGTCAGAAGCCGCTGTGGCAGCAGAAACTCGCACAGGCCGCAAAACTTGGCATTACGGACATGCCGACTGGGAGGGGCTCAGAGACTTCTTCTCTAGCTTTCCTTGGAGAGATGTCTGTTTCACTGACGCGGATGCGTCGACTGTCTGTTCTTCAATAACCGAAATTATCCATGTCGGAATGGAGGAATACATCCCTCACACAGTGAAAGTTCCTAAACCAGGGTCCAACGGCTGGTTCAACAAATCGTGTGACACTGCTCGCCAGCAGAAGATCAAGGCCCACAGAACCTACTTACAAAACCCCACTGTAGAGAACAGACAAGCCGACGTCGAGTCCAGAAACAAATATAACGAAGCGGTTCGCAATGCCAAAACCCAGCATGATAGAAAAGTTAGGCACAGGGTAATGTCGCAGCGCAATGGCAGTCGGTCTTTCTGGACGCTGGCCAAGCAGATTGAAAAGAACTTCTCACACAGTAGCCTTCTACCACTTACGTGTCAGGATGGAACTATTGTATTCGACTCAAAAGCCAAGGCGGAAGTGCTAGCCAAGATTTTTGCTGCCAACTCCACCATGGACGTCCCCACCAACGCCCAAGTGCCGTCAATTCAAAGGGTTCCCCACACTATGCGGGAGGTAACATTCAGGCATAAGACCGTAAGACGAGTGCTCTTGTCGCTCGACATCAACAAAGCTTCTGGTCCGGACTTGATTCCTGCCATTGTACTGAAGAGATGTGCAGCTGAGCTTGCTCCAGTTCTTTCGCGTCTCTTCCAGATATCTTATGAATCCGGCACCTTCCCAGAAAACTGGAAATTTGCTCATGTACAGCCCATCCCAAAAAAAGGATCTAAAACCGACCCTTACAACTACAGGCCTATAGCTCTGCTTTCTGTTATAAGTAAAGTGATGGAGAGGTGCATAAATCGCGAGCTTCTGGACTACCTCGAACGTCACAGCTTGATTAGCGACAGGCAGTACGGTTTCCGGCACCAACGATCCACAGGGGACCTCCTAGCTTATGTCACGCAACTGTGGAGTAAACTCATCCAGTCTCATGGTGAGGCTCATGTCGTTGCTCTTGATATCACGAAAGCGTTCGATCAGCTGTGGCACGCTGCCCTCTTGAGCAAACTTCCATCCTACGGCCTCCCAGAAAAGCTTTGCAGATGGGTGGCTGACTTTATCTCTTACATATCAACGACCTCCTTTCCTGCACGATCAACCCAATCCACAGCTTCGCTGATGACAGCACTCTACATGCAGGAATTCAGAGTGACAAGCCGATCTCTGCCGCTGAGCTGGAAAAAAGAAGACTAGCGACGACTTCTTCTCTGACAAGAGACCTGGAGGCTATCACTGCTTGGGGACGCAACAATCTTGTACAGTTCAATGCTTCCAAAACACAGTACTGTACTTTGACGAACAAAAAGCGTCCTAGCGCTCATACAGTTTCGATGGACGGTCGAGTTCTACCAAAGAGCCATTCATTTCGGCTGGTCGGAGTCCAGATCACCGAGGACCTGATCTGGCACGAACACATCTCTTCAATAGCTGCAGCTGCTGGGAAAAAGCTAGGCTATTTGTTTAGGGCTAAGAAGTACTTTTCTCCGCATGACCTTCTCACTCTATACAAGGCCCAGATAAGGCCTAGCCTCGAGTATTGCTCACACATTTGGGGTGCTGCCGCCCCGACTACATTGTCCATGCTCGATGCTGTCCAGAGGAGGGCGGTCCGACTGATCGATGACTCTTCTCTAACAGACAGTCTCGGGACTCTTTCGCACCGGCGGGCCGTCGGCGATCTAGCTCTTTTCTATCGCTACACCAACGGGCTTTGCTCCTCAGAGCTCTCTTCCATGATGCCGCTGCGCGATGTGCCTGCCAGACAGACCCGCCTGACTTCGGCGTCCCATCCTAACCGTGTCAAACTTCGTACATCCAGAACTGGCCGATACGACCGCTCCTTTGTCCCGAGGGTGTCTAGATTGTGGAACAAACTACGGGAGGAAGCTTTTCCCAGTTCTACTAACCTTAGGCAGTTCAAGAATCGTATTAACAAAATTTCTTTGGGATCATCATAGCAGCCGCGGTGTTCCGGCATTTAGGCTTCTGCCTGCGCGGCTGTTTCGATATAAAAAAAAAAAAAAAATAAATTGCGTGTTAGTATTGCCACTCGTTCTCCTCTACAAGAGGGATTAGTCAATTTCTCAATAAGGCTCTTTTGCTTTCGATCTCCATCCTTAATTTTGTTTTTTGTTATGGACTCCCTTCTGTAATTTTGGGCAATCGAACACAATTTTTGATCCTGCATTCAGGTAGGAATATAATGCATTCATTTCTCACGATAAACTTCACATAATTAGTTAAAGTAATATTATTCTTAGTAGTATTTAAATGTACAAAATTCTGATATAGGGTCCATATGGGAAACGAGGTTGGTTTTGGAAGTCGAATTTATTTCTAATTCGTATCTCAAATAAAGTCAGGAGAAAATATAGCTGACCTACCTACCTAGAAAATTTTGTTCTTTTAATAACTACGGTTTGCCAATGATAAACATTTCTGGAATCATAATTAAAACTCTATTATCGATGCAA
The DNA here is from genome assembly GCA_963669975.1 of Acanthoscelides obtectus. Lineage (NCBI taxonomy): Eukaryota > Metazoa > Arthropoda > Insecta > Coleoptera > Chrysomelidae > Acanthoscelides > Acanthoscelides obtectus. Next base: position 48,065,205 of record CAVLJG010000001.1, on the reverse strand, counting down.
AAATCCAATATGGCATCCTTAAGAAAAAATAAAGTTGACGGTGGAGGACAATAGATGAAAAAACTGAAACGATTTTGAGAAAATTCGGCTTTTCCGTCTCTCCCGGAAGTACCTTGAATTTTGGTTTTTTCTAAGCGGCATTTGGTTAGTTACCTAGATACACAGCTTTGACCCCATTTAAGCGTCTTTGAAACACCTGGTATAGATTGAAAATTTTGATATACTGTACTTCACGAGCTAGTTACAAGTTTAACCTCTGTAATTTTGGACAGATTGGTATTAAAGAACCCATTTTAGGCAAATATTCCTGGTTATCACACTGTAGCTAGACTTTCAAGCAATATCGTGACCCCAAAATAATCCTCTTCATGACAATTGTTTACTAGATTTGTCGGTTAGCTGTAGTTGAGTTTCTGCTGAAGCGGCAATCATTAATCCGCATCAATTTTCTACGCTATTTGTTACCACTTAAAAACAAACTACAAGCCAGCAAGTATTTGTGCCAGCATTTCTCGTACAGCCGTTTGAATGCAGCTCAGTGTTAGTCCAAACAAAGCTCGTTGCGAATTGTGGTTTCAGCTCAGGAGCGTGTAGAGGCGTTTATCTCGGGGAAAAGCTTCGACTTTCACTTTTCATGCAAACGTCAGAAAATATATTGTGATTGTGGAAGTTTCGGTGATTATATGACTAATCATTTAAGAGAAAAATTTCCTACAGTCTAGAGTTTTAGCATTTTACATTCCATGCCACCGGCGAGAAAGTACTGTAACCGAGACAAGTTTCAAAAAGGTATTAAAGACGTTACGTGATATCACGAGAAACTGAAAATTGAAACAATTTATTATTCAGAAATTGTTTATTCAGGTAGCACTATCCACGTATTAGACACAATATCGCACATATTTCGTATAGCATTTACGCCTGAGACTCTAGCAACACCACCTACCCGTTAACACGCGAGATGCTTTACCTACGGAGGGTCCGATCCGAACTCACCAACAACGACGGTGCCCCAGCCGCCTTCGAGATCGTCGATGAAGGGCGATGATGTAGTCACACCAGGGCGTACGGACATTTAAATTGACAAATTAAATGTATTAATTTTATGTCATCTCCATCTGTAAGGCTTTCCATAGTTGGGGAATAGTGAAGATATCGGAACGTACGAATGTTGACTCATAAACGATACACTGTGTTTCACTAATACTCAGTCTACCGTCTTCTGTCAAGGTACAACGATTTCCATAGCCGTCGAATAATAAAGGTACCAGAGTATGCAAAAACGTTTTTTGGGTACCAAACTTGTTTTATTGCCTTTGCACCCGCCTTTTTAAGCAAACATGACCTCCCTATTTTCTCTACGGTCCAGAAACGCCTCAGAGCTGTCCCGCAGTGATCCGTTCAATTCCCTGCATTGTTAAAATAAAACTTCTGGAAAAATAGGAAAAAACCACCGCTGTTCCATCGGAGAACGCATAATAAATCGTGGAAAAACGAATGATGCTAAAGGCAGTCGCAAAAACAACAATCGGTGGGAAATATATATGATTTTTCATCGTTGAGCTTTGATTGAAATGTATATTTTCTCTTTGAATGGTAAAAGAAGGAAAATAATAGGTTTAATCGCGAAGAGTGCCGATAATTTCACGAACCAAACTGGAGGGCGATTTAATTTTCAAACTCAAGTTGGTTGTTGAGAAACTTTCTCACTATAGGTACCGCATGTTCCTAGCATAACTGATTTTTGGCCTTCATGCAGGTAAGTTTTAGTTAGGTTGATGATGTTTAGGTATGCTATCAAATGTTTGAGTTCGATAGGTTGGATCCATGTTGTCGTCAAGAGGTACGGCTATATTAATGACGTATGCTGCTATTTATATGTCCACGTTTATCTTGTGCACATGCTTTAAAAGTGCTCTAGTTGGTACTAATTGATCCTGTATGGAATGCAGCGCTCCTTCTGACTTCGGGAATACATAATACGCCTCTCAAATTTAGTAAAGAGTGCTTGTATTTTTGTCGTGCAGGGAATGATAGAATCTTTCATACATTTCCCGTTCAACTCATTCATTCTACTGGTATCGGTGTGAGGTTTCTCCCTGCTCTTGAAAGAGTGTGTGGAAGCTTTCTTCAGTACCCCGAACGTATATGTGATAACTGGAAATGCTCATGCGTTGAGAGCGTTATTATTGAATTACATATTAGGACTCTGTGGTATATAGCTGGTTTTTAGGTTAATATTCTCCTTAGGATGTGGGCTCATCCTAACAGTGCAATCTTTGGCAGTCCATAGATATCTATTTAGGATATAAGTTTATATGTATTCCATTTCCAATTGATCCCAATAAGCCAGTTATAACTGGTATAGCTTTAGCTCTACTTTAAACATGCGCTGTACTTCTATCTGCAAATCTTTATATTTTGAGATCGTTTTAGCCTCCTTCATAGTAATGTTCTGATTGTCTGGGATAGCTAAGTCCAAACTAATTTTTTCGTACTTACAATGTCTGAATTTTTAACTAAGTACACAACGTTTCGATTAGTAAGTATCTCTAATCATTATCAAGTGTAAAATGATTGCTCCATTCATGTTCAGCAACACCAAACGAAGTGGTCAGAAGCCAAACGAAAATTTGTCGAAACAGCATTTATTGAGTATGACATTGGAACTTTTGGTAATGCCAGTGTGGAAATCCCAAACATTTGAAAATCCCTACTTAAAACAGAACCTCTTCTAAAACACGGTTCATAGAATTCAGAGGCGGAGCTTCATGCTTGGTCGCACACAACTGTATAGAGATAGGTATCCTCTAGGATAAGTTCTCATTTCACACTTGATAACGATTAGAGATAATTACTAATCGAAAAGTTGTGTAGGTATTTAGTTAAAAATACAGACAATGGAAGTCCGAAAAAATGAGTTTACCTCTACGTCGTCTCTTACCGTCAAACAAAGCAGTTCACTAGTATCCATATTTTATCTGACCTATTACGAATCACGATTTCGGAACGATTAGCTGATATGGTTATAATTGAGTCATCCCAGAGTACTGATCATTCGCTTTTATTGATTACCGTAGGCGGGTTATGACTATACCATGTCCCAGTCACGTCAATCTAAAGTCTTCTACAGATTTTCCAATGAATATATGTATGTAGCATTTATTTATATCTTATGCGGATGTAGAAGATCAGTCGCTGCTAGAACTGTGCACCCTGTATGGACGTGTTGATAGGTTTCTTCTTTTGTGTTGCACATTAAACATCTGCTGTCGACTTCTTTGCCCAGAATCTTGCGCTGGTGGTATCTTGTGTTTAGGGCTTGATCCTGGGCTGCTACGAGCAAACTTTCTGTTTCTCCTTTCAGGTCTGAACCGTCCATCCAAGATAGCATGTTATCTCTATTTATGTAAGGCATTTCCAGGCTATGGAAGAATTGACCACGAAGTACTTTGCACTTAATTGATCCAATTCTGTGCTTTCCAATGAGGTTTCTGAGAGCAAGTTGTTCGCACGTTCTTTCGACTTCGGAGCAAGCATACTCCTCAGGGAAATACTTCGCACCGGCTCCTCAGGATATTTATACCAAAGAGTATTTTGCTTTATTTGCTTCATGTTGCTTCACCACTTCCATCAAACGGTCGTTGTTATTTGAAATGTATTTGCTGAGTTTGACGATCTCAATGTTATACGCAGATACAATCTCATTTGATCCACGACCTCCATTCTTTTTTCTTATGTACATCAGACTTGGGGTGGTGCATACCATGCAAGTTGAGCATTTTGCGTGTTCCTCTTTCTACTTCTTAAAGTTCCTCTCTCCTCTCATTCAGGATGCCAAAGCTATATTTTATTCTTCGAGAGCAGTTTTCTTTTCAGCACAAGACGTATGCGGCGGATGTATTCTTTCCGTAAATTGACCTTCATTTTCTAGTGTTTAACGTCCCTCCTATCTACGCCCAGGTATTTGTTATAATATTATCAGTTTGGGTACATTTTCCGTTTTTGAATGTTACTGTGGCAGACTTGTCTAACTCCAACTGCATTCGTACTTCATCACTAATATTTTAACGATATTCAATATTTGTTTTTGTTGTTCTCGCCGATCTCGCAATCTAGTATTTACTTATTGATCTCGCTGGATGAGGATGATAAACATAAACAGAATAATAATGTAGAGAGAGAGAGAATCACCCTGCCAAATTCGACATTGAATTGATACTTTGCTTGAGTGGATCATTTCGTCTTGATGGTGAAGGTATAGCTCTGTGTTTCATGCCTTTATCGATTCTCCTATAAATTGTGTCACGATCCGGTTGGTGCGATATAATATCGGTGTTCTATGAATATAAGAGTTACAGTCACAGTCATATGGTTTTTTGTACACCCCTTTGTATCTTGTCGTTATATTTTCTGTTCTATTGATAAAATATGGTTACCCAACATATGTTGATTCTACCGACCCGTCAGGATTTTATACAGCGTCAACAGGCAAGTAATGAGTTGATAGTTCTTCCGATCTCGAGGGTCTTTGCCCTTATACATAAGAAAAGTTTCCGCTGTTGTTAGCCATTGCGGCATTATTTTGGGATATCCAGCATGTTGTTCATTGACCTAGTCTATCTTTGATGTAAGGTACTATATTGCTTTTTCCAGCAGTTCTGCAGTTTATCCGGACCGGGTGCTTTCTTGTTCTGTGTACTACTTAATGCTTCATGCAAGTCGTTTACACTGATTTTTCACCATTCCTGCTATTTGATTTCCTGGCTAGCCTTCTCTTCTTCCACATTATAATATGTCTTGTCGCAGTGTTCCACTTTGACCTCCAGAATGCCTCTCCAAAACGTTTCCAATGCCACTAGCGACGGCAGGTCAGCAATGAGACGATACAGTTTCTTGTCATTATCGCGGACATTTTTTTATGCATAAATTGTTTCTCTCAATCTTCGTATCGTTGTAATCTTTGCGCCATGTAACAAAGTGATGTATCCGTCAATGCGTTCTTGTCGCATTCTTATCATCGTCGCATCTTATTTAATTCCAGGGCGGCACCGACATGTTGAAGGAGCTACCTTACTCTGTAGACTTTTAGTGCACTTTGGTCTTCTTATGCCGGGTCCACACCAAACAAACAAAAGAGCAACTTAACAATTAAGTAACAAAACGGCAACATTTCGTCAACAATTCGTGTTTTGTTTCTGTGTCTGGCAACTTTTGGCGTACCCGTCGCGAATCGATAATGATCAAAAGGTTTCTGTTTTGTTTTCATTTCAGGCAACATCGTCGGTGTGATGTGTAGTTTGTTGTGAAACAAATATAAAACAGAAACTGGTATCAAATTCGAAGGCGCTGTGTAGGGTGTTTAAAAATAAATAGCAGTGTGTCGGGTGAAAAATTAAAGTGGAGTGTAACTCGAGTAAATTAATTGAACATTGAACTACATAGGGGGTACCCTATATCTTAGTGTTACGGCCAAACGTTCAACTATGTTGATGGCATTTCTGAAATTGGTATTTTGTTCATAGATTTCAGAACCGATCAGCTGTATTAACTCTTCAAAGTTTTCACTGGACATTTTTAAAAAGTTCTCGAAACCAGAACGCATTTCTCCTCGCAATCCAATATCATCTTTATGCAAATCGGACAATAATTTTTCGATTCCACGATCATCTCTTTCATGTAAGGATGGTTTGATCCAAAAGCGTTTTTTATTTTCCCGCTCACAACTCTGGGGAAACGCATAACCAGCAGACATTTGCGCTTCTGCCTTTCCCCATAAAAACGACACACATCTTCACTCTGAATATTTTTGGTGTGAACTGCACGAAACAAAACAACTCGACAACTTCTTTGTCTCTTGGCAATGTGGACATAAGTTTTCATTTTGTTTTGTTTCCAAAAAGTTGCTCATTTGTTGCGTTTCTGTTTTGTTCCTTGTTTTTTTTTGTTGCTTTGATGTGGACCCGGCATTAGGCTTTTCCTGTCACAGACAAGAATGTGTTCTACCTACTAGCTTGAAATATGTTTTTAGTTCCGTCTTCCATACACCATCCGCAGCACACGGAGTCAATTGTGTTGCAGGTGGAGTATCCCTGTCTGTGTCAGGCTGGAGGTTATACGAGTATATCTGTAGGTTGGGTGCTCGGATCCATATTAGGCTGATTTGCAGTAGTGCCATCTCTTTCATCTGCCGCTGTCCAGTTGTTTTGTTTCTGATTTATATACAGTGCTTTTCTGCCCCCTCCCCTTTGATTTTTTGAACGGATCAATTCAAAAAATTAAAACTTGAGGTACCTAATGAAATTGATGCGTAGATGCATATCTCTACAAATAATTATAATTCCCTGCCGTATCCAGAGCAACAGCGATAAAAACTTGTTTTCTTATTTTTTGTTGACAGTGACAAGAATATCAGTATGAAAACAAACATCATTGTACAGTTAAAATATTCTTATTTAGTTTTCGGTTTTAGTGCTAGATACTGTTTGAACTATTTTTTAAATGGTAAATTCTCGTCCATTAGAAGAAAAAATGTAAGCGACTTTTATTTATGGTGCGACGTGTAGCTTTCACGAGGCCGAAAGGATTTTTTATGATCGTTTCCCGAATCGTACTAGGGTCAAGTGGTGCAAAAACGAGACGATTTTTTAATCTTTTAATTTTTTGTTAACAAAAAACCGGACTTTAAGGCTTTGTTATATTGCCCTGTATATAGAAAGCCATTTAGTATACCTCACGTTAAAAAAAGTTCATAATATTCATAATGAAGGGCGTTTTTATTAAAAAACCGTGTCTTGTTTTTAACCACTATTTAGGCTAAAAATTAGCCAGTGAGAGGTTAAAAACAAGACACTGTATTTTCTGGCCTTTTAGTCATTTTACATCAGTGTGGCAAAATATGAGACCCTGGGGAATAAAAACGAGGCACACTGCAAGGTTTTTAAAGTGTTTAGTAAGTCAAATAACATAGTTAGGTTTTAAATTGTGACAACGTTCTTAAAGAAAACTCACATAATTAAATACAAAACTATGTTTATTAAACTAAAAAGAAAACAAATCCAAAAACAAGTTAAATAAACCATACCTAATTCAAAAAAGGGGTAAAAAGATTTTCAATAGGATTTTAAGAGCTAAAGTAGAAAACTTATTATTCTAACGTATTTTGTACTACATATTATTGAACGACCTATTTTTCAAAGTCGATAGGAAAAAATATTGCTGAGAGATACGACAGGTCTTACTTTCTATTTCTGGCTGGGGAAGTTTCATTTCTATGTCACTTTTGTCGATGAAGTACTTTTCCTCAATGACCGGAAAAATAAATTTAAATCCTTTGCGCCTCAGATATTTTACTTCTACATCGTTCTCAAAAACTTTAAGGCTTTGTGCCACGTAATAAACTTGCGTTTTTGCGTTTTTTTGACTTAGTCTATTGCGCTTACAAAAATTTTTAAACCAATCTTTCCCAGGCTTTCCTTCCTTAAACTGGGTAGTAAGGTGGTTTTCTTGTACATAGGTTTGAACTATTGCTTGTATCTCTGGTTTAGTGGGAGCAAACCCCCATTTTGCCATAATTTTTATCTTATCACTTAAGTCTATTTCCATTTCTTTGGTTAGAGAAGTTTTTCTTCCCTGTTTACCAAGTAAACGAGTACGTCTTCTCGAAAGAGCAGATTTGTCAATTTTAAACTGTTTAGCTGCATTTATAAGAGATAAAGTGCCATTATCTATTAGTTTTAGGGCTGTTTCCATGTTCTTTTAGTCGTAGGGGCGCTTTTTGGGAACGTAAACCTTCGGCATTATTATCAAAGGTATAAAAGCTGTCTTGTTTTTTACCTGGCAGGTGTCTTGTTTCTAAACTTTGTGGTGTCTCGTTTTTGCACCTGTTATTCACGACGTGCCTGCTTACAATATGTTTCAAACCACTCTTTATTAAGCATGTGACAAATCTAGTTCACCCATGTTAAACATTCATACCCCGCCTATGAACAGCCGACTACTGGTAGTTAAGTGATGTTCACGTGAACATCGATGAGTCATTACAGTTTTAGATAGTTATAGTATAGTGTATAAGTTTTATTACAATGCTGTGGTGCTAAATACTCATACAACTGCTTTCAGTCCAAGTGGTTCTAGATTGCTTATAAATGACTGTGGTATGATACCTGCCACTGATATTATCATCGGTACTACTTCTACTATATCTTTTTCGATCTTTTTAATGTTTATGATCGCTTGGTACTGCCACATCAACCAAGTAGTTTACACGATTTATTTTGTCGATTACAATTATGAAAGGTCTATTAGCAACAATTGTCTTGTCTGTGAGGATAGGGTTGTCCCAGTATACTTTGTGTGTTCCGTTTTCCATTATATATGTAGTATCTGGTGTATACTCGTATTGATAGTATGGTTCTTTACATCATGTCAGCCCATGTTTGTTCGCTAGTGCCTTGTGTATTAATTTCCTTTCACTGTTATGTCTCACTGTATATTCCGTGGAAGCTAGAAGCTCTCTGAAAAGATGTTACATTTTCGAAATTTATCTGTTTCAAGGGAGATATCTCTCAGGATGTACTTCTAATAGTTCCTTGTGTTTATACCTTGGTCCTGGATAGCAATCGCAAACCCTTCTGTTTCAGAAAATATAAGACCTTTCTTCAGCCAATCATATGTTGCTGTTATGTTTATGCTTTCATCTTGTACTATATTCACATGTCTTCCATGAAAAGTCTTACTTCACCATCGTTGTCCCAGGTATTCTTGATTTTCGGTTCCAGTGTAGGTTATGTTTATGTGAAGGTTGAGTTGTGTATAGTTCCAGCCAGATCGAATTATTGCCGCATGGAGGGGGCTTTCTTTTTTTAATAGGAATATTTGGTGAACTTTATTATTATTATTTCGATTATATTCGTATAATTTTTTATTGTGTTTTATGTTATCTTTTGATGTACTTTCTGCTTTAGGAAACAAAGCAACTACTTTTGTAACCACCCTATTGTATAATGTCAAATTAACGCATCACCCTGAAGATGTCAGATAGCTAGCGGCTTTTTTCGAAATGCTGAAGCCCTTCATCAGCTATCTCCGTAGTAGTCCAAGTATCAGTCTTCTAATCTAATGACAGCAGCTTAACGACGCTTTAACCTCATCCCTTACTCGCTCAATTATTCGTTTCCTCAACCGCACACGGCTAGCTGCTCTCAGCTTGGAAGCCCTTATTTCACGTCACTTATTCCCAGGGCTGTTTTTTCTGTTTAGCACAGCCAGTCAGTCGATTATGTTGAGCCAGCTGTCGTCGGAAACAGGCTTAAGATGAAAGGAACCTTATTACCGACTGTCTGCGATCTGCAGGACTTCTGAAGAAGAGAGATAACTAAGTCGTCCAGGCAATTATACAGAGTGTAACATGAAAGTGAAAAATAAAGGAAAATGGTCTGTAAGTGTGGTTTTGGCAATGTAAAAGTTAAATAACATAAAATTCAAATTGTTCACATTTTAGAACATTCCTGACAAAGTGCCAATTAAAATCTCCGTTATTTCAAGGACTCATAAATTAGACTTGTTTAGTCTAATCCTCTATAGGTTGATTTCAAAAACAATTTTAATATGTGGGAGCAGAAAAGATAATCAAAAATGACAGTTCCTATGAAAATATAACCTATAATATCCCGTTACGAGACACAGTATGTGAATTTCTACACCAATGATAACTTTGAATGTTAAAAAACATGAGTATTGTTAAAATAAGGCTATGTCGAGATACGATTACTCTTATGATATATTCACTAACATCAGCGTATTTGCATTTGAAAGGGTTTCAATTCAAATCTTCAAATCAATTTTTCTTTAAAAGGTATCCAACAAGAATTTCTCAAGGGAGGCGATACATGTAAAATTAAATACCTGATTCAAAAATGCAATGGATGTTTCCAAAAGCCGCACGACATAACGTTATTCTTTCTTCTGTAAGGGTTAAAATTTCCCAATTTCTATGGCGTTGGCGTAGTCTTGGACATAGTCTAATAAGATTGGCAAATTTCCTCAAAATAATTGTAAAGTTTGATTTTATTGATGTAAGTTATTCAATGGAGTATTTGAAACATGGACACATAAAATGGGTATACCAATTGTTGTGGGAAAACAAAAAATGAGAAAACGTGTTTTTTGGGATTCAATCGAAAATGTTGGCAGCAAAGAAAAAACAGGTGTTTTGGGATAAACAATTAAAAATTCTCGGAAACTACTTGAGCAATCTACTCCAATTTGTTGTGGTTATTTAGAAGTATGAATCCGACGAATTTGAAATATTTTGAGTATCTGCGTGAAATTATAGTCGCATTACCAACAAGTGCCGAAACCTGCATTTTGCCTCGGTTTTCGGTCGTAACTTTTTTGATATTAGTGTGATCTTATTCTGTTGGTCTCATAAATACCTAAAAATCTCATTTCAAGAGGTTTTTCGTTCCTACCAACACTTTCGATTGAATCCCAAAAAACAAGTTTTCTCATTTCTTTGTTGTCGAATAAAAAGTTTTCCCACAAAAATTGGTGTACACATTTTATACGTTCATGTTTTAAATACCCCCTTGAACAACTTGCAGCGCTGAAACCAGGCTTTACAATTATACTAAGTGACATATAAATCCGAACACCCAGTTTAAATGGTTTTATTTTAATAAAATTTTGTATAAGTACTTAACGAAGCGTAATAAGTAAATGATAAAAATTTCAAAATGATTGCACTGCTTTAAAGCCCTTTGACCTTTAATAATGTGTGGATGCACCCTGATGTGCTACGCATTCTCCAACGCGCCTAGGCATGCTTCTGATCAGGTGGTCAATGTCCTCCTGTGGTATCTCATTCCAGGCAACCACCAACTCCTCTCGAAGTGCTTCTAGAGTCTGAGGAGGGCGTTGCAAATTGAGGAATCTCCTACCCATCATATCCCACACGTGCTCAATTGGGGATAAGTCGGGAGATCTTGGTGGCCAAGGTAACAATGTGACATCATTATGTTGAAAGAGGTCTATTGTGACTCTTGCAACATGTGGTCGGGCATTATCTTGTTGGAAAGTTGGATCTGCCAGGATGTCAAGATAGGGTAAAAGATGGGGTTCTAGATCTTCGTGGATATAACGCTGCGCGTTCATGTTACCTCTGATGAAGATTAGAGGTGACCTGGAACCATAAGCTATAGCACCCCAACTCCAACAGTGTGATGAACATGTCTTTCAACAAAAAACTGTGGATTCCTCCTTTCACCACGTCGCCCTCTAACCCTGGCACGACCATCGTGCATGCCTAAACAAAATCGAGACTCGTCACTAAAGACAATACTGTTCCATTCCTGATCCCAGAGTGACCGTTGTCTGCACCACTCAAGGCGATTACGTCGGTGTTCTCGAGTTAAAGGGAGGACCCAGTGTGGCCGGTATGAAAACAAGCCAAAACTTCTCATTCGTCGCTAAACACTTCGCATGCCAATAGGTCTTCCGTGTTCTGCAAACCATTCATTTGCAATGGACCTGGTAGTGGAGAAACGGACTCTTAAGGCCAATAATCTTAGGCGGCGATCTTCGCGGTCTGTTGTTCTACGGCGGCGTCCAGTGCCCCTTGCTCTTTGCGTACGGCCTTCTCGAAGCCATGCCTGACAACACCTAACCACAGTGTCTACACTTCTTTGCACTCTAACTGCAATTGCCCGAAAAGAAAGTCCAGCTTCCCGAAGTCCCACTATACGACTCCTATCAAACTCACTAAGTTGACTAAATCGTACAGGTCTCCGTACTCTAGGCATCGTAACCGATCGTAAAGGATGTCAAGAACCAAAATCTGCCAACGTTGATTCTTTACTGCGGCTGAAATATTCATTTTTAGAGCGTTAGTGAATTAAAAAAAAGCAGTATAAAAACCGGAATGTCCAACTGATAAGGCTGAAAATTTGTTCACTTGTTATTTACAGTAAGATAAATACATTCACCAACTTTTATTAAAATAAAGCCATTTAAACTGGGTGTTCGGATTTATATGTCACTTAGTATATTTCGCAAACCAGGGCATTTTCGTCTAATATGATTAAACAGAGGAATTTTTGTATTTGTTAGTGGGTATTTCTGAGCAAATTTCGAAATTCATGTCCTGAGCCATTGATGCATGGATTTATCGTCGATCTAACATGTTTATTATATGAATAAGTATCTACACTAATATTTTAAAAGCAAAAATTTTGATTAAATATTGACACAAGAAATAACATCAATTTATTAGTCTAAAAGTCATTCCCTCATGTCGTTCCTGGGTCTGAAACTAATAATAAAAAAATGTATACAATTAAATCTGTGCATATTCTTATAAATTGAATTTTACTAAAATATTTGACAATAAGTATGGATTGTATACTCAAGCTTTTATTGCTGAAAAGTAAATATGTATATAAAAAAATCTATTTAAACTATGTCCCTTGAAATGAAACCATTCCCTCACCCATTATAAATATTCGACTTGTGGTGACATCATTTGATATTTTTGAACGCAGCTGTTGTTTTTAAAACTTGGCAAAACTGCTAATAATGTCAACATGGTGGAATTTAGTAATAGTTGCTGCAAACAAGTATTGGATTTCAATAACTACAACATTACATTTCTCTGAGTCAATACCTCACTGCTTATATTAAAACGTATATCATTAAACTACTGTTCGAATGTTTTAATAATTTTTTGTTTGGTTTTGGGAGTACAATGCATTCACAAAATGCTAAATCAATTTGAGGTGATGTTGGTTACGGTGTCGTTTATGCAAATCCGTCATTCCCTGACGGTCATTCCCTCACTATATTAGAACGTGAGGGAATGTTTTTTGCACATATAAAATTGTGGTTTGGGTATAATTGTTTAACTCAGGGTTGTGCATGTGTTTTCAATTTTAACAGATATCCGTATATCAAGAATGGGGAGTATAAAGAAAAAAATAAATTAAAAAAGAAGGAGTACGATAGCAAGAGGCGAGAACAAATGAAAATTAATGCTGAGTCAGAAGATTTGCGGGAAAAGAAGGATTAAAGTATTTAAAGAAGAAGAGTAAAGGTCAAGTTAATTCAATAAGTTCTATGAGTGCAAGAGAAACTAGCCAAAAACGAAAACAATGGAAAATAATAGTAAAGTTTATAATGAAAAGCGAGTTACATTACAAACAAATTTACAGAGAATATTCGAAGAAACACCCCCACCAAGTCCTGCACCATCTTCACAGCAAATTTGTCTGCTCTCAATAGATGTAGAATGCGCAAGGTTTGAAAAATAAAGTAAGGAACGCAGGAAGCTTAGCGAAAAATACATATAAGAAGAGGTGTTTCAGATTGAAAACTAAAAATACTGACACAAACTCTCCACCAACTAAAGTGTCTTCGCTTTTAAATAATATGCAAGATCCTAACGTTGTAAGAAAGACTCATTTTCCGAGAAGCAATGTCAACGGACCTTAAGAATAATGCGAAGATCAGAGAAATGTCGAAGCTGCAATTAGTACAAAAGAAACACATTCTTATATATCGAAGCATTTATTTAAAAACGATACATACAAAAAGAAGTGTACTCGTAAAGTTAGCTCCAAAATGCTGAAACTTAAGGGTGATGTTCATTTCTTAGAGAAGGATGAAAATACGAGGATGTGGCCAGGGAAGAATCACTACCTAAGCTCTCTAAAGTATAAACAAAACAAATCTCAATATATCTACTAATAGATTAACGTTTGTTTTTTATTGAAATTCAGCATCAAATTGTTGTAAAAATGATTCCCCTATCCTATCAGTCATTTCCTGGTTTCATAGTTTTTTAAAAGTCATTTTTCTACATGTTATACACAAAAATATGGAGGACCTTGACTATCGATGAACTTCACTAAAGTAAAACTTTATATTTCTACAAAAAAAGAGATATATTTTCATTATTTTTTTTAAGTAATGTAAAATGAAATTCCTAAATTTGTTGAGAAATACCCATTTACCCATTTACAAAACTTCAAGTTCACCTTATTTCACTTCGAAGATATAACTTTTTTAAATTTGGAAATTATAACTTCAACATCTTTTTTCTTGGCAAGGTGCATCTTAGGAACCATGCGAGTATAAACCTTTTGTATGATTTTTTGATGTACTTTATTAGCGATTATTAGCACTGTTCTTCGAATCACTCTGACTAGATATAACATTTTTGTTTCAACTATCGATATTGTGAAGTGAATCCAACATTTCCATTATTCCACAACATATGGCCTTGTTCCTAACGCTTGCGTCTGCTCTATACACACAAAATGATAAATGATACTTGCAAATATGCTCTCATCACTCGACAAGCCCCTGTCAGCATCCTGATCTACCCAACCAACCTTTATCGAGAAACGTTCTAATATAAACGGATGGGAGGAATCGCATCATTCGTCACAGGACTTATTTGCAATGTCTGGGTTGTACGTTATGTTGAGAGCCCAAAGTGGCCAATTTTTGATCCCCAAAGGAAAAGAGGTCAGGGATAATGTGATTGGATTACGGATTACTGAAAAGAAAATACTTTCGAGGTTGCTGACGCCCATCGAAACTGTCTGGGAATCTGGCTTATATTAGCAGGGCACAGAATGGATTACTAGAGCTTTTCCTCTTGGAAAATTGGAATAAGGCAGCCCAATAGTGAAGTATTTAGTTGGAATGTCGTAAGTGCGGACAAGATGTACTACAGGGAAGATTTAAAACATAAATAACAGTAATATAGTGATAGAAAATATGTGAGGTAAAACCGTTAGGCATAAGTCAAAAGTTACTGAAAACGCAACATACCTTAATCTAATAGACAGTATCAACGAAGAGACGTAACTCCCCTTATGTGAAGTTATTTGAGGTCATCTGTATACAGGGTATTTCAAATTCGACCGTCACTATTGAGATCTCGGAAACTGCAAGAGATATGAAGTAGCTTAAATAAAAAATAAATAAAAAAAGTGAATGCGTTAGCGTAACTAATTTCCAGCTTTGCATACCTCCCAAGTAAGTGTATTTGAGACAAGAAACCAGTGGAATTATCATCAACACAGATTATTAGCACACAAATCCTCACTATGCACTGCCGTTTTCTTCCAGCTATAGTATACAACTTACAGATTAGACCTCCAGTAATGCCAACTCTGAAGCAGATATTACATCACATCAGAGGAAAACATTGATAACTGACTACAGAAAAATTGAACAACAGCTAATTCTAAGTCGACATCTCGTATATAAACCTACATAATGATACAAAATTTATTTATTTATTTATTTATTGAAATCCACCACCAACAGTGTTAACCAATTACTGGTGGCAAAACAACAAAAGAAATAGTAAAAAAACATATAAAAATACAACGAAAACTAAAAACTAAATCATTTCACTGCAAACTCTCTTAATGTTCGAAATACTTGTGTTGAACAAATCAAATGTACTCTGTAGACTATTATAACATGAACACATCGAGTACAAAGGTGAGTGCAACAGTAAGTTAGTTCGTGGGGTAGGTAGGTAAAAAGTGAGTGTATTGCGAGTAACAAATTTTGGAGCATTAAATTTAATCTGTGCTAGAAATGATGGACAATCATAACTGCTATGCACTACTTTATGCAGGAATATTAGCGAGTGAATCTTTCTTCTGTTATCAAGACTGATAAACTTGTGCTTCCGTAACAGGTCTTCCTGTGGGACACCAATGGGTGGGTACGTACCGTCAATTTTGAATGAAAGAAATTTCAGAAATTTCCGCTGAATCTTCTCCAGGGAGCCACAAGTTGTAACATAGCATGGATTCCATATTAGCCGTCCATATTCTAATTTAGACAGTATGAATGAATTATAAAGCATAATAATGGCATCTTTGTTACTTAATTCCTTTGAGTTACGTATTACAAATCCTAATAATCTGTTGACAGCATTAATAAGGTACTCAATATGAGGATTGAAGCTAAGTGACATGTCGAAAATCACACCCAGGTCCTTGCATTCTTGTACTCTCAGCAGAGAATGATTGCCAATTCTGTAGTCAAATGTAATAATATCTAGCTTTCTGGTGTAAGACATAACACTACATTTACTGTAGTTAATTGGAAGTCGATTTACAGCACACCATTTAACTATTTTGGCTAGGTCTTTTTGTAAGTGAGCACAGTCAGTGCTGCAGTCGACATTGGAAAAAATTTTCAGATCATCAGCATAGATTAAGTGGCTGCTGTCGATGTCGCTAACAATATCGTTTATGAACAGTATGAAAAGCAAAGGACCTAAGCAGGAGCCTTGAGGTACCCCTGAGGTTGGAAAGAATTCAATGGATTTGACACCCTCATATTCAACATATTGCTTTCTTCCTGATAGATATGACTTAAGAAAGGATAACAGCTTGGGGGAGAATCCAAAATAGCTCAGCTTCGTTAACAGAATACTGTGATCAAGTTTGTCAAATGCTTTACTAAAATCTGTATAAATTACATCCACCTGGCTATTAGCATCTAATGCAGAGGAGACTGACTGAGTAAAACAGGCTAGGTTAGTTATGGTTGATCTACCCTTCATAAAGCCATGCTGAGAAGTACTTATTTGGGCATGTGTATTGTGGTATAGGAAATTATGAAGCAAAGTTTCTAAGGCCTTGGAAAAGATACATACTAGGGTTATCGGTCTATAATTTTCAACCTGTAGTCTATCACCCTTCTTGAAAATGGGACGCACCTTTGATTCGCCCCAAATTTCAGGAAACGTGTCAGTCTTTAAACATAGGTTGAAGATCTTTGTCAAGGGATGAGCTAAGACGTAGGCACAGTCACGCACTAAAAAAAAACCTATATAATGTCCATTTTCAAGATATGTAATACCCCTGCCGGTAACAGCGCGGCCTACCATCCGGTTTTGTAACTTAAACAGTATTAATAAATTGACAGCAAACTTCCGTGCTTGGGAAATTTGCTTATATTATATGTTTCGAGGGTGAAACCGTGGGGTGAAAAGCTAGTAGTCAGGTATAAGACTGCTTTCTGCGTTTTTATACAGTCTAAGCGCCCGTGTCATTGAGAAGAATCAAAATTTAACTTTTTTGCTTGAATCAAACATACACATAGGCTTCTAGACTAGATTATACTGATTCCATTATTTCGTACATCATTCTGATAATAGAGAGTTTTAACAATCGCATATACCGCATACATAAACGTTATCCATGACCTATAATCCAAAAACTGTCACACCGGTTCTGATTTTATATCCTGGTACGTATGACTCTTGGATAATAAATGTGTGTGGAAGCGTATGGGCAGCGTAATGTGACATTTAGCATAGGAAGGTTTAAACAACTGTTAGAAGCCGGTAATAAGCAGTCCGCAAAAAGTTAACTTATTCGTCGGATTCACATACTCAAAATTGTTAGTTTTATTCTATACTCCTCGGTTGCATATTGTTGTAATTACGAGGGGAACTATTGAGATAAAGCACAACATGCCATCTATTACCAAAGTCGACCACTGCCAGACTGTATAGCAGCTATAGCAACGAATTCAAATCGATTAGGAGCCAAGCCTATATGTTTCCATTGTTTGTCGTTTCAACATAAAGCGGGCTC
This sequence comes from Acanthoscelides obtectus, assembly GCA_963669975.1. Lineage (NCBI taxonomy): Eukaryota > Metazoa > Arthropoda > Insecta > Coleoptera > Chrysomelidae > Acanthoscelides > Acanthoscelides obtectus. The sequence continues at coordinate 48,047,575 of CAVLJG010000001.1, read as the reverse complement.
CAAACTCACGGCGCGAAAGCCGTGAAACGCGAGTGTAGATGTAAGGTGCGTTGGCGGTTGGCTTTCGTAAAAGTTGAATACTTCATGGAATAATGAACTTGAACTGTCCCTGATTGAGTGCTATCAAGCTGAGCCGATACTGACAGAAACACAAGGACCGTGAAAATAAGAATAAGATATACCTGTAGCTGATGTAAAGAAAAAGAAGGAATCACTAATGTCGAGCTATAGGATTTATAGAAACAAAGTGAAGGATTCAATACACAGCGGCGCGAGCTCAAATGATATCTACAAGCCATGCTTACGATACCACGGATTCATTGCTTGGAGATGGCGTGCAATGCAAACAAACCATAAATATCTACCAACACCTTTTTCTCCATCTCTTTTTAACGTGCTTTATATATTTGATACAAAGGTAGTTGTGATACGCTATGGCAAGCAGCGTCACAGCAGCAGCAGAAATCACGTCGCCGTCGTCCATTTTCGTTGAAGTCGCGAACAAGACTACGAAGCATCTCCAAAGCTTTTCGAGTGTAGAGGGACACAGTTTACCCGCTAACCGTGTGGCTTCGCGCGCGAGTGTAGAGCGCCCTTTATAACGATACTTACCGATGTGAATCTACCTTCATTCGGCTTGTGGTACTCTCTGCAAATTATATAAGAAGTAGTACGTCTTGACATCGTCCAAGACCACAATTGTCTGCAAACACTCGCTTTGTAACAAAAAATAACGAATTTAGTGACACAACTGTAAAAAATTGATTAATTTCAAGTGCACTTTGATCCTCACCGAATAATATCAAAATAAGGTGGCAAACAAATCCTTGACTGGCTCCTTCCACCTAGTCTGAATTCGTTGGTTAGAACTGTAAAGATCTCAGTTTGATAGTTAAATGGCATAAAACTGTGGTCGGACAGACGAAAGCAACATATTTAGCTGCTCAATGGCAAGTAGACCTTATCTACTATACTGCCAGAATCATCAGCCACTAGCGGTCACAGTGGTGACTGGGCTATCAAATCCGAACTGAGATCTTTACAGTTCGAACTGAAAGATGGTTTTCTCTCTCACAGTTGTCAATTATTAGATGGCGCTTTGTGCTGCCTTATATCGATAGACCTTATACCTCGGATAGAAAATGCTTCCTTTCATTGTTCCAGAGACCAACCCAACATTTTTAGTGCTCAATAGTCCAGTCTAATATTTTTTAAAAGCACAAATTATTATTATTATCTTACCTGTGTGGAAAGCAGCACAGCCCTAGCACACTCAAATACATTGACAGTCGATCTATCAGGTGCTGGCGCGTAGATCGTGATCACGTAAGTGATTCCTAGCAAAGGCATCAGTACTAAGAGTGCCTTGGCCGCCTTGTGGTACTGTTGGGCTTCCAAGGTGTTGGCAGATCGGAGTTTGGTAATGAGTACCCACATAATGCAGAGAAGGAAGAGCAGGTTCAACAGGAGGACAATTACTGTGGGTGCTTGGAAAATCCAGTCGATGGGGTGGCTCTCAAACCATAAGCACTGAAATGAAGAGAATGGTTTAAAGTATGTTACTACAACGTCGGCAAATTTTGTATGCGAGGCTGGATACTTTGGTGTTGCAACTATGACTACAACAGAGTTTTATACCCGACACATGGTTCGCTTGCAACTGGCCTCTGAAAGTAATTATGATAAATAAATTAGTGAGTAGGTTCGCGAGGCAGGTTCAAAAATCTGAATACGACCAGTATATTATATATAGTATAGATTGTGTCAGTATAATATATTATGTCATATCATCAAAAGATATCCTCGGTTAAAATGACATCAGAAACTAATTTCTTTGACAGTAAAATTGTATCTGTTAAAACTCAACAAATGAAACAAGGTATAGGTTAGGGCCTGTAAAAATCGTGATTTTCCATCATCCATTTGGACAGAGGTAGTTAAAAAAATCATAGGGTTGGTGCGTCTGGGATTTATAATTTATAGCTGTTTCGAATTCTTGAATGGTCAACATAACATAAACACTTCAAGACTTTGGTGGCTCTTTCTACAACGTTTAAGACTTTTATTCTTGCCTTCTTTCTTCTTATATATGTTTTTCTTTACAGAATTTTGAGTGACAAACATGGGCGCCCGCAGGAATTTCTCTCAGGGGGAGGGTCGTTCATTGGCAAGAGATAATCTTTTGTGAAAGTGTACCTGCTCCAGACCGTCATTGTACATTTATTCATGCTATGGGAAATATGCAAATTTCAAGGTCCAACCAGGGAGGGCCAATATCATTTTGTCCTTTACAAGCATTTTTATGATTTTTTGAGGAAATATACATAATGTCTTTTACTTGTAGAGTAAAGACAATATAGCTTTTATGGATCATTCCAGAGTTTCCGAATTGGTGGGTTTCCAAAATACGGTAAAAACGTTAATTACCCCATGAAGAGCATCACTGTGTTTTCCGTGAAATATTTCCATTTGAGTCTTGAACAGAGGATATTTTTTCAGTTATATCCAAGTGGTGTGACTGGAAGAGAGTCGAAAGAACATTTCATGCACCTCACTAGGAAACCCGCACAAGTTTATTTTCTTACTCTTAAGAGGTTAATTTGCGTTCCTTTCCAGATTGTAATGCAACACAAAATATACTTATAGCTATTTTATCCAAATAGTTATTCAAGCTTCAGAAACTGGTATTTAAGGCTAACACTGCGAGTTTGAAAAAAGCACAGAAAAATGGTTATATTTATATATATTCATGATTTTCCTGGTGATTTAAATATTCAGTCGATAACATGAGAATAGCATCAAAACGACTCAGCGCCTCTGGGTGATTTTTTGTACCTATGCCTCCAGTCCCCCTTCATTTCTCTCCAATACTTTTGCACCATTATAAAGTTAAACTGGAGGGTACCCACCCTTCACTTCTAAATGATCCTAATTCTCAAACCTAAAACATGCGAATTACCTTCTGCTACGTCAGTGATTACGACAAAAAGTTCACTTACATTTTGTCAGTATTTTTTACAATTCTGTGGAGAGCAGAGGATCGGGACCACCACCACCCTCCCTTTTATAGGCCATTGTCTTCAGGAGAAGGATGTTAGATCTCATGGAGCCTCCGTCGTGAGTTTGCCTCTGACCACCTGACTGGCGTCATCGGGGAGAGGCAAGTTCACTACCGCTCAGGCAACGTTGTCATATCTACCAACTTTTAGGTAGATCTACATGTTTTGCCTCCAGCCTACCTCAGCCTTAAATCTACCTTTTTTATTAAAAACATACACTTAACTTCGTAGTTCACACTAGTATCTTGGAGCCCTGCCCTCAAATGAAGAAACCTTCGTTATGTTATCACCAAGGGACCCAATCACTGATGGATTATAGTAGTGTCAACTACGAAGCGAAGTAGCTCAGAATCAAGTAATGATGAATACACTTAACTTTTTTTCTACCAGCATTAGACTAGAGCAGGAGTTCCCAACACGGGTCGCGCGCCTCCCAAGGGGGGCATAGAGAGATGTCAAGGGAGGCGGAAAGCGTTTGCATTTTAGAAAGAAAAAATAAACAAACAACAGCAACAAATAACATTACAATGTAATGTTTAATTTACACGTACAAAAGTAGAAACTAAATATATTCACTTATTCTGTCAACCGATGTTTCAAAGCCCGGCGTCGTCAAAGGCAGTTTATACAAATTTCGACATGTGATAACATGAAATCCGCGCGTCCCCCGCCGCGTACTTACCAGACGCGGATGAGCATCTGTGACATTCATTCCCACAAATTTGCAAAAAATTCGACGTTTCGATGTACATGTTTTGTTGAGAAATCTGTTTGAGTGTGTATTTACAAACTTCAGTTACGATTTTTATTTAATTTACTAAATTGTTGATGAGTGGAGACGCGATCATAGATCGGCCATTGGGACTTTTTTACCTCATCACAATCAAACCAACGTCCCGAAATACTTTTGAAACGACGAACTTTAAGTACCTAATATTGATTCCAAATGTATTTGTAAAAATAATGGGCATATAATTAGTAATTACATGTAGGTATTTTGCTTATGTATTTATTACTTATTTCTTTTATTGTTATAGATGCAAAATGGCATCGAAAAAAGAAAGTTTTCCGAAGATTACGTTAAGTTTGGATTTACCTTAATAGAAAAAGACGAGTTGCAATTGCCTCAGTGAGTGATATGCATGAAAGTTTTAAGTAATGATAGCATGAGGCCCAATCGCCTTGAAAGGCATTTGAAGCAGCAACATCCTACTCTGGTTTTGAAGACGAAAGAGTTTTTTCCTTCTAAAGCAGAATCACTAAAGCGGATGAGACTGGATAAATCGGGAAGTTATCACACAGGTGTATCGTAGCATCTCAAAGCTTTATTTGAAATAGCTTTTATGATAGCAAAGCAAAAGAAACCTCAAACTATCGGTGAATAATTAATAAAACCATGTGTCCTAAAAGCCACGCAGATAATTTTAGGAGGAGATGCAGATCAAAAAATGAAGTCTATTTCTCTTTCGAATAACACAGTCAAGCGTAGAATCGATGACATTGCAGCAGACATAAGGTCACAAATAATTAACAAAGTAAAATTATCGCCATTTTGTGCCATTAGTTGCGATGAATCCTCCGACATCGTTAATTGTGCTCAGTTAGTAGTTTATGTTCGTTACATCGACGGAGATATCATTCAAGAAGATATTTTGTGCTCCCAATCTTTGACAGCAGGTACTACATCTGAAGATATATTTAATTCAATATTAAATTTTGTTGAAAAAAAAACTATTTGGATTGGAAGGAACTCATTGGACTTTGCACAGATGGCGCACCTGCAATGATAGGTGTACGATCGGGCTTAGCTAAAAAGCTCAAGGAAAAAAATCCCGCAATGGTTAGTACACATTGTGTTATTCATCAGCAAGCCTTGGCTTCCAAAAAAATGCCACAGAAATTACTTTACTTTTACTTTACTTTGCGAGGATCTCTATTCTGATCACAAAGTTCTTCTGTTCCATACAGAAGCACGCTGGCTGTCCAAAGGCAACAAGTTGGCTCGGCTTTATGAATTGAAAGAAGTGGTAGTTCTTATTCTTGAGTTCAAAGAAGAACACGATTTCTTGACAATGTTCAAAGACGACACATTTCAATGGGGGTTGGCTTATTTAACTGACATATTTGACTCCATGAATGAACTAAACTTGAAACTTCAGGGCAGAAATAACACTATAATAAGCAATTATGATTATATTCAGGGGTTCATATCAAAGCTTCTTCTTTGGAATCAAAAAGTGTCTTCTGAAAATATTATATCTTTTTCTCGGCTGTTCGAAGCAATTAAAAATAACATAGTGAACGCAAATATAAAAGCTGAGATAAAAACACATTTGCAAGCGCTGGAAGACGAATTTCGCCGATACTATAGAGACATCAATTCAGAGGTGACTCTGACTCAGTGTGGCACATGACAAAACATCCATTTGTTATCGACGTGTCACAATTACCAGAAGAAGTTCAGAAAGAATTTCTAGAAATGAAGGCTGATTTGTTCATGAAAGATGACTTTCATCTTTCAATTGGAGAAATTTTGGATTAAAAGATCTCCTGATAATTCGACACTTGCCTCCCTTGCTTTATGAATACTAGTTCCTTTTTCATCAACTTACTTATGTGAGACAGGCTTTTCTGTTCTAGTTGTAATTAAAAATAAACAGCTAAATCGTCGATAGCGACCTGATAATAGCTCTGGCAAAAACAGAACCTAGAATCAACCAACTGGTACATAACATGCAATCTCAAGTGTCTCATTAGTACCTACTCTTATTTTATTCAAGTTTTTCGATAAAAAACATTTATTAGTTTATTCAAACTTTTAAAGTTTCTTTATAAGAATTAAAATAAAAGTCTTTGTACCTATATAATGTGCGTTTTTTTGTATTTATTGAAAAAGTAAAGGGGGGTATGAAAATATAATAAGTCCGGGGTGCCTCAACAAAAAAAAAAAATAAATAAGGTTGAGAAACCCTGGACTAGAGTTATGTGTGTAACGTGTAAGGGAATGAAATATGAATGGCGACGAATTACCCTGTACTTCTCTTGTACACCTGTCCTTCTTATCTTTACTTACAAATAAACCCGCTGTGCTTAGTTCTAAATTTATTTCAGAGTAAAGTCATAACGTGTATGTTGCATAGACCTGCAAGGAAGGTTATTATCACTTATATTTGGACCGAATCCAGACATCGTGTTTCAACTTTACGACCCACGAGTAGCTTTCGCCCCGTTTTTGCGGAGATACTCAACTTATCTTGGCTTTTAAAATTTCATCGTATGAAATTCGTAGGATCTCTGCACCGCGTGGCATAAATAGTGTAGTTAAATTAACTGAGAACGAAGAAAATTAGATATGCACAGTGTTGTTTTTCTAACAGTGGCCCTCGTAGAATCTATGTGGTTTCAGACGACCTTTTTTATACCACAAATTCAATGGAAGTGGGTCCCAGTGGATTTATCTAAAAACTCAGTATGTCTATTTCTTGCCTTCCTGAACAAAAGCTTCAATGGTACCAAAGTCATTCTACGGTTAGTTTCTGAGAAATAGGGCGATAAACTATTTATTAATAGGTACGAGCGCCTTCCCACTCCAGTTGACCCACTTCAAGATTTGTACCAAAATATGCCTTCATAAACTAAACATGACGAAACTATTTACTTCTAAAACAATTTATTTTCTCAAAAACATTTTAGATACACTCTAGTCGTAAAAAATACATATTTGAAGTCACTTAGACCTATAACTAATAGAACATCTGAACAAATAAACAATGTGCGAATAAATGCGCGAAGTTAACAATTGAAAGATTACCATTGGGTATCAACACGTTCATTTTTTATTACGGCTGAAATTCTTTGGGGCATAGTGTTAACCAAGTTTTGCCAAACATTTGGTGTACAACAATCCCATATGTCTTGAAGCTTTTGTCTCAGTTCGGTGATTGTACGAGTAGGATGTTGTCGTAGAACCTTTTTCATCTCGTGCCACAAAGTTTCAATAGGTGACAGATCTGGACTGCTAGAAACCCATTTTAAAAGTGGTACATTATTTTCTTCCATCCATTTTATAGCCTTTTTTGAGGTATGACACGCTACACCATCTTGCTTAAACCAAAATCTTGGCCGGATGTCAAACATTCTTCCATCACTGGTAAAAGCGATTCTTCTAAAATATTTGTTTGTATCCACATTTCCATCAATAAAATGAAATTTTCCAACTCCTTTTGATGAAATACTGCCCCAGACCATAACGGATGCTGGAAATTTCACTTTTCTCTTCAGACAGTCAACATGGAATGCTTCATTTTTTTTGCGAATAACTCCACTGCGACTGTCACCAACACAAACTTCGAATCGGGCCTCATCACTCCATTGTATTGCACACCATTGTTGAGGTGTCCATTGTCTACGTTCTTTAACCCATCTAAGCCGATTTTTCTTTTGCAGCGGAGTTAATAGTGGCTTTTCTTTGGCCTATAAACAAGTGGTGCAACTTTAGGGTTTTACTTCACTTTTTTTTATAAGAAAACTTAACTTGCAAGTACTAAATCCCAGTTTGTGGGCCTCTCTATGAGTTGTGGACCTCGAAATTCTCCTTCCAACAGCGTCACCTCCACAGAGCACTTAATTGTAAAGAATTGGCTCGCGTGTTTTTCACGATTATTCTTCTTAATGCTCTTCGGTCGGCATTTGTGATATTACTTTTTTCATATCTCGTGGATTAATATTAACTGAACCAGTTACGTTATATCTTCTAACAATATTTCTCACACTGTACCGCGATAAGTCTAACAAAGTTGCAATTTCTGAGTTTGATTTCCCAGAATTAAAGAATTTAATTATCAGTAACCGAATTTTCTCACTAATAAACTTTCCTCTACCCATTTTGAAAACCGTAACTACCCAAAACTATTTTAAACGTATTCTGACAGCTGTGATTAATAAAAACAATTGTCATGGCTTTTATTTTTCACAGCCACCTATGCGTTATAGACTTATTTTGCATTGAAATGAAAATAGGTTGATATGCTGTAATTGCAACATGTGTTATTTTTATGCTGCAAATTTGATTAGGGAGTGATAAAGTTGGTGTTTTCTACTATATATTATCAAAATATTCATTTTTAATATTTTAAACCTATAACACCCTGCTACATTTTTATTATTTGTGTTTGATAATAAAAAAAACTAAAATTTCAATAGTTGGTCCAAATGAAGTGGGAAGGGGCTCGTGTCATCCAATTACTATTTATGAGAGGTGCTAATACTGCATTAACGCGTCAGTTGTTAGCGGAGGCGCGATACCCAAACGTTGCGTACGTCTAGTGCTAGAAGTAAAAGGTATCCGCACAAAGAATTTAACCAATAAAGTATCAACTATGGATATCTTATCGACAAGTGAATGAACATAACGATGATTTACCACATGATTGTATAAAAAGTTAATGGTCATTATTGCAGATGTGTGTCTGGCGCCCAAACTCTAGGCACACAACACCTTCCTAAAAGGTTTCTAAATGAAATACTTTGTTCAGTATAACAATTCTCTTATGGTCGCAGAACTGCAGCAGACACATTCGCCATTTTTGCGAATCGGGCAAAAATCTGGTATTTCCCAGAAAGCAATCATAGAATTGGTTTGGTCCCACGAGAACTTTTGTATTATGCTCAATTTTTAGACAAATCGTATACGACTCATTTTACATATGTTTTGTCATGGATCCTTTTGCCTTAGAAAGTCCTACAAAATTTTGAGGTTTTCTATGAGGACATCTTTAAAAATCTCCATGAATTTGTGTTCTGGTCGAAAACTCATTCCTTGAGTTAATGGGGTACCTACATTCAGGGTGTTTCCAATTCGACCATTACCATTGGGATCTCGGAAATGATAAGAGATACGAAGTCGCTTAAATGAGGGCAAAGCGGGGTATTAAGGTAACTAACAAAATGCCGCTTAGAAAGTTTAGAAATTCTAAGTACTTTCATAGAAAGACCGAAAAAACCGAATTATACCAAGTTCTTTTTTTTGACTTTATTTGTAGTGGGATTTAAAACTATATTGTACATCAACATAGCCACTCTTTCTTTTTTAAAAGATGGCATAGTTAGAATTTCATTAAGGCCTCTAACATCAAATCTATTTTGTCTCATGAACGCCATATTTGATGTCTGCACATAGTTTTTAACTCTGATTCCAAAAATGTATAATATGTCATACATTAAGTTGCTTCATTTCTTAGGTAGGCCTTGAAATCATCAGATCAGTTGTTTCGTATACCGGCAGGGGTATTAACATATATGAAAAACCTAAAAAACGTCAAAGAAAGCCAACGAAATGTCATTTTGCAGACTAGGTAGTTTTTAGTGTGAATTTAGTTCATTCCACGATTACTCGCTATGATCGCTGTTCGCTTACGTTTAAGAGACACCTACAGCTACAAAACCGGTTCACAACAAGTGTACAACAGCTTGTGCTAAGTTAACATCTTGTAGAAAAACCTACGTTATTTCACAAAAAATCTACGAAATGTCAAAAAAAAAACGACGAAATGTCACTTTTCAGGATACAAAATACCCGTGCAGATCAGACCTCAAATTGAACATAGTCCGGACGACTGAGAAGAAGGGCAATAAACCTAGCAGTAAAGGACTAAAAACGCAATTCAATTATACAGAATTCCAATAAAAAACAAAGTTGGTGTTGCAAGTCGCAAACTTTTAGAGGAGGAAAAGTGAAAGTGGCAACATGTAATTAACATTGAAATCTCATCTCAAGCAAAGTTAGGAAAAATAAATAATGAATCTGGGATTAATCTGGCATACTAAACAAATGACGGTGTGGTAATTTCAAGGCCTACTTAAGAAATTCTGTTTTTTAATAACTAAGGTTTGGCAATGCCTATGTATACCCTATTAGATGTTTTTCGAATTAGAATTAAAAATTTGATGCTGTAAAGGAGAGAAAGTGGCAATGTTAATGTGCAATTCATTTTGAAATCCGACTACAAATGAGGTCGATGTTGTGTTCAAGCTGCCACATTTTTGTTTCTTCCTTTACATGACGTACAGAATTCTGCCACGTTTCAGGCGTTACCAGCTGTATGGAATTCTCTAGCAAATCCTTGACGTCTGGTAATTTAAAAGTTGTGTTATGGCGCGCAATATAACCCTTCACTTGAGTCCAGATGAGCTCTATTGGGTTCAGTTCACAATCGTATGGCGGTAAACACAGCACAGTGACACCACAATGACGGGTCATCTCATCAATCACGTAACTAATGTTCGCAGGATTGTGATGTTCAATTAATTGTTTGGTACAGTTCCGCTTTCATACATGAATCATCAAACGGGATGCCCTTTGCAACCATTGCTGCATCTCACTTTTTCGATACCCCATATTTGGTACACGTTCGGCTCGATGACTGTGGTAGGAAGCATTATCCATGACGATCACAGAGTTGGGTTCAACTAGCTGAAGCACCCCTTGTAACCAGATTTCGAAGCAGCTGGCATTCATTTCGTCATGGTAATCACCCCTTTCTTAGAGACATCCTTATAAAAAGCCACTATCGATCAATTTTTGACTTTTTCTGACGGTGCACGAAGACCTGTTGACAAACCTTCAATGCTTTCTTGTCGCGTACATTTTGGTCTATCCACTGTGTGATCTGCATTTACCCACGTCTCGTCCAAATAATATATTTTTCTGCTCTGTAGTCTATATTCAGTTATTGCATCCTGACTTCCGATTACCCGTTTCGTAACGAAAATTGAGTTCGTGCAAGGTTCCTCAATACTTCGACGCTCACAGGGGGTACAATGTCATTACTCTTGATCTTTGAATGTATAGCCTTAAAGGCTGGTATCTCATTCCTAATAAAGAATGACTGTACGGTTCGTCTTAGCGCCATTTTGCTGTAGCCAATTAGCCAATTAGCCTTTCGTCTCTTCAAATAGAACTTTGGATAAGCAGTAGCTCCAGTTTTCTTCTGTTCACGCACCACCCTGCGAACAGTCCACTCTGGGATGCCTGTCATGCTTTCGCAACGCGTAAGTGCATCTTCCTGATACACAGTCTTGTTCAAAGAATTGAACACGTTGAGGACGATTTCTTTCGCGTCTTTCAGCCTTACAAAGCTTTCTACTTATTTCCTGGATTCCAGTACTTCCACTTCTAGTCTCACCCTCCATGGTTAAGAAAATGTAAGTGTAACCAGAACAATAACAACAGCAAATAACCAAATAAGAACTTTTCTAATAACAAGCAATAACATGCGGTAACTAGACTCTCAACGAAACAAGTTCTTATCATCTTATCTCAGGACCGCAATCAGTTTTCATTCTTCCTTTCAGTTTAATTATGGTAATATCCATGCGCGTTTCTTACTATTAGCATGTTTGTTGATTTTGACAGGTTTTAATGTTTTATTACAAGTAGACGAGCTCATCGTTGGAAAAATAATACGTTATGGTTTTTGAGGCCACAAAATCATCTTGAATTGCAAAAACTTGTTGAATATAAAGTACTAATGCAAATGAGATATTTTCCAAAAATGAAAACTTACTAGATAGAATACGCCCAGAGCTTCGCCCGCGTGATAGTCAATAGTGCTACAGGTAAACAGGATGGCGCGCGGCATCAGCTATTCGTTCATTGTTCAACAGCTCGTAGTGCAAAATCCACATTGAGTTAACAAATAAAGCCGAATATAATTTTCTCGGGATAATAAGTACAACTTGGCGAATTTTCACGGGATTTCGAGTCGTATGGCGATCGAACAAACTTACTTGAAGGAAAAAAAATGAAAATCACCCGAGCGGGGTGGAATGGAAGCCCAAAGCTTAACCGCTTGAGCAAACCAAGCCACTTGGTATCCGTTCCGAAACAGGCAAGGACCTAATAAGGCAACCAGAGGACGATTAAAAATGACTATATCCTCATGAAAAGCGTTATCCGCGGATTTTTTAGTTCTTCTGAAGATCCTTATTCTCGTAGTAGTAGCATTTATGTATGAACCACCATTTAGGCAGGGTACACAGGTGAAGTAGCACGATCGTGATTTATATACTGTTTTACTCAAGATTATTATAACAAATAGAGGAGATCTTGTGAGCATGATATAAAAATTGAAATTGTAATAAAGAATTGAATCAAAACGGTAGGCCCATATTTTCCCATTTTTTGTTTATTAACATACTTGTATTCTAATATCTCAAGGTTTATCAAGATGATTGTGGGAGATATTGTCCGAATAAAATGTATATTCTTGAGACTATGTAAATCGAACACTCAGAGCTTAGAATATCACCCTGTTCTAGCCTGACGTCTCTCGAAAGCCGTTCCGTCGCCCGGCGGTGGTCAGGCTCTGATCGCTCGTATGAGTCATTACAGTTTTAGATAGTTACAATATAGTTTGACTGTACTGTAGCACTAATAACTTTTATCGTTCAATCAACGTCCATTAGAGATGGCTTGATACTCGGCTAGAGAGAAAAGGCGGACAGAATGGGTGGTAGTGTCGCAAAAAGCTTACATCAAGTTACAGCCTCAAAGGGAAACCAAGCTTGCGATGTTCAGGAGTTGCCGATAGGTCGAGAATGCAGCTGCCGGAATATGATGTAGTAGAATCGGTTTTTCATTTTGGGATTAAAATAATCCATAAGCGAATATAATTTAAGGGCTTGGTGCAATGAGGTACCGTAAGGTCGGCGTACTTTGTCCCAAAATAATGATATTTTTTATTGCCCTTACAATTACTTCTGTTTTAAAGATGCTATGTTTGTGTTATTTAGACAAATATTTAGTAGGGATATAAATAACACATTTATAGTCTAAAAACGCTGATATAACTTCGGGTTTAGACATAATTTTTTTTTTAAGTTAGGACCAAAGTTCTACTTAAGAGATGGTTTCTTTGACCCACTTGGTTTTTAAGTATTACAAGGTATTGATATTTAATGTTGGAGCAAAGTAAACAGTATATATCGGCAAATATGAAAGAAAGACATATTATATTATTGTTAGGCACTTTTTATTGGACAAAAAAACTAAACAGTCTAGAGTTGCTCATCAGTCTTCAAAATTGAGAACCTTGTGAAGACATATTCAAATTAATCAATTAAATTATGGCTTAATTTATAAAAAACGTATTTTATCAAGTTCAGGTGCAGTAAATTGTCCATTTTTCACGAATTTTGGTACTCCAATCTTCGTTATCACTTGTCTTTTATGTTAGGCTCTCCAGAACTCTCCTTTTTTCATACAACTTATTAGCGCTCCTTCTGCAGATATCGATATAATTTTGCCTGGATAAACACGTGAATTCCACTTAACCAATACATGATCATTGATACAGTAACCATCGCCATTTTGATATTCCTCTTCCGCTTTTTGTACATCATCTGGATTAATTTTATTTCATTACTGCAACTTTGACCGTCAGACTTCGAACAGTGTCTTAAAATCGGATCTTCAATAAACCTTGTGTTGCAATCCGGAGGAATGGGCTCTGGTAGCTGAGTTGATGGCCCAAGCGCCTCCAGATTTCCATCATAGTTGCTTCTCGGATTGCGATTTGTAAGCTGTGCTAGGCGTAAGTTGTCCTCTTCATCATCAGATTGATCTCGTGCCAGAATGAGATCTTCAGTAGAAGATGCCAAACTTATGTCTGTGTCACTGCATTCTGAAGAGGAAACCTCACTTATCAATCGCTTCCTGGACTTTGAATTTTTCTTAGGATCTGATCTATTTACTCCTGAAGAACTAGCTTGTTCTCTGTCTGAAATATCTTCTGAGCGAATGGATCGACCAGCAGGTACATCTAGCTTTTTCTTCTTGCCTTGATTCTTTCGGTTTGGGCTATCGTTACTCCGTAATTGCTTCAGATTTTGCATAAAAGCGCCGGAAATTAGATTCTGTCTTGCCTTGGCAATCTACTCAAAGGTTCTTCTACGTTCTGAGGATAAATGCCAGTTTTCCTGAACCCGTTTACGAGATAACTTTGGGTTTCTTTCATGCTATCCGGTGTAGTTTTTATTGATCCTTCGGCACGGTTGGAAGTCTTCTTCCTTCTAGGGTATTTTTCCAATCTAGCAAGACTTGACGCCATTCGATCTTCAATGGCCTGAAATATGCCACATCAAGTGGCTGAAGAATATGAGTTGCATTGGCAGGTAAACAGATAAAACTGATGTTGTTGGCCTCGCATGCTGCTAACACATTTTTGTTTATATGGGAGGACAAGTTGTCACCAATAATCCCTTTGCGGCCATCTTTTTTCTTTAAAATTGGCAGTAAATGAGATTCGAACCAGTCCTCAAACATGATACTATCAATCCAACCGCTTTTGGTTCTATTATACCGGGTTCCGTGTGGTCCATTTTCAGTCCAAGTAGACCACAAATGCTCTGCTTAAAAATAACATATGGCGGAACAGTTTCCCCTACGGCATTCCCACAAAACATGACTGAATGACAGGATACTTTGTGCCACGTCTACAAATTACTTTCTTTTTCCGGGATCATCGGTAAGGCTAATTTCATCGTAGTTGTAGATATTCTCTTGTGGAATATTGTCTAACTCTACAGTCAAATTTTCAACAAACTGTTTAATAATTGGCTCTGAAATTGCTGCTCTTACTTTTTTAATATTGTTTGCTAATCGTCTAGACAGAATCTTGTTTCGCTTGAGAAATCCTCTGACCCACTCGATGCCAGGTATGTTTTTATTAAACTGTTTTACCTGTCTTCCACGAGCTGACAAGTAGTCTTTGATAATAATTTTGAGGTCAATATCAGTTATCGGAAACCCAAATTCTGAGAGCGCTGTAACATGGGCAACAAATGCTTGTTCTTCTTCTATTGTGAATATAGTTGGATGGCCGGGTTTGTTACAGTGCTTATTCTTCAGTTTATTCTTTATCGTACTACGAGGAATTTTATACTTAGCTGCAGCTGCCCGTTGAGTCCGTATCTTGGATCTCATGTCATTTAAACCTTGCTCCAACTGCTCTTTAGTGTAGTCAATGTAACGACGATTTCCCACTTTCCTTCTATAGATGGTAGGCATCTTTGTGTATCTAAAAGGTCAAAAGTAACCGATTGAATGGCTCAATTTAGCTGGTTATGTAAAAATATAATGAAAAATCCTTATAAGGATACTTTGGCCCATGGGCCAAAGATACCCGAAAGCGTGGGCCAAAATATACTGATATATTAATTTGAATATATGTATTCTCCACAAAAATTACTTTTACCGTTTGTTTCGTATTCCAACATCATCTCAGATGTATATCTGATACATTTGATCACGTAAAAGAACTGCAACTTACCTGATAACTTGGTTTCGTGAGAAAGTTTGCACACAATAAATTCACGTATTCTGCAGATAGATACTTGTTGTCCTAACCTCAAATCTACGCATGCGCTGTGAGCCCCAGATAATGTGCTACCAATATCACTATAGAGTCATCTATCGATTACTAGGCGAACTATCACTACTTCGTGTCCTGGCACAACTGCTATCAACACACACAAAATATTTTTTTCTGAGACGGGAAAAATGTTTGACATTTTATCTCTGTTGACAGGTAACAAAATGTCACTTTTTATGGAATTACTTTTTCCCCAGATAAAAATGAGTACTTTTTCCCGGATATTGTATAAACGATTTAGCGGGCAATCATTTTTTTGACGCTACTTTGGCTACTTCTACTAATTCCGGTGAAGTCAAAGAAAACTCGGAATCAGACATTTTTTACTTTATAGTATTAAAAATAACTTCTAATCAACCACTACGTTCACAATTTTTAAATCAAATCACAAAATTAAATTACAGCTATTTGATTGCTTTAAAAGTTTCCTTAGCAACGCAGGTCTGATTGTCGCTATAAGTACAACATGGCCTACTACTATCAAAATTCAAATTTTACGTCGATAATTTTCTGACTTAAAAATTGTACTAATATATTTTTTTAATGTTAAATCGTCGTTTTTCCCGTCACAGAAAAAATTGTGTATTATACACGGAAAAAATACTATATGTTAGCTTTCGTTTTTTTGTCTTGTCTTCCTCCCTTTGGCTTTGGAAAGAAAAAAAAAGCGTCATGTAGGTTGACTCTGCACTGCCTACACAACACCGCCTTCAGTCCATAATGGATTCAGTTTAGCGGAATTTAAATCCTCAGTTACATGTACAACACAGAGATTAAACGAATTGTGTCAGTCAAACAGGCCCATAAATTTAGTCCAAATGCCCTACTGGTCGTTACCGTCCGTCTGGCAACGTTTTTCCTTTCCGTGTATACGCTTTTGCTCTTAGATAGCAGGAAAACGCGGATCGAAAACATCTCTACTTCTTAATTTTTTCTATGGAATGACCCTGGAGGGCCGAGGGTGAAAGGAGGTGAAGTAGTTTTTGGTTAAAAAGTTATACCTCTTGACAAATCTTTTGACGTGTCTCGCCGTTTTTTCTCTTAATCAGTGGTTTTCGATAAATCCGATATCCGATAAAGTTTCCAAATGAACACCTTGTATACGAGCATTATGCTTGGAGTGTAATTTAATGAGGTTACTTGATTTCATGATGTAAAATTATACAGTGTAGTATATCTAGTGTCTAAGTGCGTATCAAGAGCTATTATAATCAGTTATCAAATATTTTTGACAAACATTTTTGCACCAGAGCTGCATAGAAATGAGACTACCGTGCTGCATTCTGAGGAAATTTTTGTTCATGAAAAGCCCAAATATAGTGCACTTATGGTTTTGACAAAATCTGCGTTTTTTCGATGCTATTGCACTACATGAAACTACTAGAAGTTGTTTCGAAGGCGTGGAAAGTATAGAGTCAATCTACTTGATGTCCTTTTTTCCTGATCTTCATTCTACTCTACGGCCTTATGTCAGGATATAATGATTTTCATAGCCGGCCATTTTTCATTGGCTAACCACGAGTTAAGACACAGAGATTTGTAATGATGGTAAAGTTAAAAATAATGAAACTCCTATTTAATAATAATTATTTATAGTTGCACCTGTTATACAACATTTAATTTGTTTTCGAATTAATGAAAACAAAATGTGTATCTGTGTTGTAGGGCCGTTCTATGCGAAAATATACTTTTCTTACACGGCGCTGCGTGACCCAAGAGTACTTGATCAACTGCTGTTTTTAAGCCGGCCCTGATTTTTCTTCCTACCGTTTTGTCTGTGAATTTTCGGAATTTTAATGACACTATCTACCGATTTTGTGTGTGTGTGTGTTTGGCAACGCTGTTTGCTTGGTTCATTTGTCATTGCAGTGCGGGGTAAATGGCGGCCTGTGATAATTTGTGATTTTCTATGAGATTATTTGCATCAAAATACAAAATAAAGCGCATCGGCTGTACAAATCAATATTACTGGTCTTTCGTAGAACAAAAATATAATTTGCCATCAAGTTTCAAGCAATTTGAAAATGCTTGACCTCAAGTCAAAGGGAACAATAAAGAAATCAGGTCAAGCCAAATATTAACGGTTCAAGCAATTTTATTCTGAAGTCAAGTAGTTTTTGAAAATATTAAGCTACTTGACTTGGTGAATCTCTACCAGAGTATACTAAAGTTCACTCAGATACTATACATGATACATATACAAGTCTACTTGACGTCATTTTATTGACTTAAAATGATCAAGATATTTTCAAATGTGACTAACAGAAAGCGTAGAATATTATTTTAGATTTTTGTCACAATGTCTTTGATTGTTGGGCAGCTGAATTGAAATGTATCATTCTAGATCGCAACCATGAATCCAATTGACACGGAAGCTAAGCAAGATTAATGAAGGTGATTTAAAATCCAGCCTAGGTTAACGAAGGAACTTTTCTGAACGTGAAGCTTGCAATTAATCTAAATTAATTCTAGTGCAGGATACGGAGCATAAAAGGAACTAGCAGACTCCAGTGTAATTTTGGGTTACTAAAGCCACTTTTCCAATTAATCAACGAACCTTCAGGAATATACCTCTTTCGTTTTCCAAAAATAAAGCCTATCAATTTCCATGACTGATGTGTTGCATACAACTAAGGTAACTTAGCGTGAATTATAGGTTCAATAAAAATCGTCTTCTCTATTTCGACTACGAGCTTGGAAAATACTTACTGAGTTTGCAGGATCCACAGACGGTCGTATGAAGCTCTTCACGACGGCCCAAACTAAGATGAAAACCATCGGTAGACCTGTAAAAGACGGAATAAGTTTCAATGACGAAGTTATGACTTTTGACGAGGATGTTATAAAGAGTGTTAATTGATATCTGCCATTAATTCAGCAAATGATTTTCTAAGTTATTTTAAGAAAAAAGTTCATATCAACATGGCCCGCAAATTATACGTTCGCAAGATACATGGCGTTGAAATAAAAAAAATGTTTTTTGTAAATATATTAAATATTTTGTTGTAATTTTGCGGTAGTATTTATAACATTAAGGAGCTAGTTTAGTCCTGACTAATCTGAACGGATACTTGTGATAAAAAAATGTACGCCACTTTTGTGCAATTTTTAGTATGTCCTTTGTAATAAGCAAATAGAAACACAACTGTTTTGTATCTTGAATTTTTTTCGTATCTTCCGTAGTTTTTGCATACCCAGGATCACACAAGGAATATGGGGAAATGTTTGTTTTGGAAATTTCTATTTCTTTAATAATTTATTATTACTAATTATGTAACACCAACAACAATCACTAAATGACATTAACATCTAGACTAACAAATTTCACTAAACTGAGGGTTGGAAATGGCCTCCTTCGGCTTCAATACAACCGTCAAGCCACCTCATCATTAGAATACGCACTCTCCTGAAAATTCCCGGCGTATTTATTTATTATGTCACACGAATTAATGATCCTATTCCGTAAATCGTTTTCACTTTCAATAGAAGTTTTGTATACCAACGCTTTAAGATGTCTCAGAGAAAATAATATAAGCGATTGATATCGGGCGAGCGAGGGGGCTGCTCTCTCAATCCAGCGATTTTGGTAATTTTCATCCAAAAATTGACGCGCCACTACACTAAAGTGCGGTGGAGCCCTGTCGTACATGTATCACATACTGAATCTTTCCATGAGTGGGACTGCTTTTAAAAGTCTACGTAAATCAAATTCTAAAAACCTACGTTATTCTTCTCCATTCAGTCTGGATGGAAGAAAATGAGGCCCAATGTGATGGTCACCGACAATTCGAACCCAAATATTAAAAGAAAACTGTTCTTGAAAATTATGTTCTATTAAGGCGTGTGTATTGTTTTCGGCCCAAATGTGCTTGTTGCGGAACATAATAATTGAATTGCGAGAAAAACGAGCTCCATCGGAGAACAATATTCGACTTAGATAACCTGGATTGCTTAGCATTTTACTGCGAAACCAATCAGAAAAAACTAGTCTTAAATGCATATCTCTGAGCAATAGATCTTGCAGAAGTAGGATATGATATAGATATAACTGCTGGTCTCTTTAAATCTGCCACACTGTGACATGGCTAATATCCAGTTCTTCAGCTATTTTCCAAAAACTGCAGCATTAGAGTTTCCATGAGCCATTCCATAATTGAAATGCATATCTGTCATTTCACTATTAGTAAATTAAACCACATTGGACAAAAATAACTACTAAAAAGACTTTTTATTTACAAAAATCATAAATTAATTGTTTATGAATATTAAGTTGACGACTGTCAAGTTGTTTACTAAATGCAACCCTTGGTTATTATTTACTACTCCTAAGTTAGTGATAAAATTCATCAGTTTAGATCTTAATCTAATGTAATTTAATTTAGTATTTAATTGTTGTTGTTACATAAATTAGTAATAAAAAATTAAAAAAATCTAAAGGAAACTTTGCCTATATTCCTCGTATGCAATTAAGTGCACTTTTTTCTCGCTGAGCAAGGTACGAAAAAAATTCAAGTGACGAAAAGTTGTATTTCTATTTGCCTAATCCAAAGAACATAATAAAAATTGCACAAAAGCCAGTGGCGTATATTTTTTTGTCACAAGTATTCGTTCAGATCCAGTTCAAGACGCCGCTCGACTGAATAAATTTAATCAAATAGGTCTAAATTATGTGCTTAATGTTATGAATATCACTGCCAAATTACAACAATATCAGGTAAGGGATATTTAAGTGATTTACAAAAACATACTTTTTTTTTTTAATTCTTACGCCCTTGAATCTTGAGAACGAAGAATATGCGGACCTATGTTCATATGAACCTTTTGTCTTAAAATTACTCTAACAATCGTCTGTTGAATTGTTGAATTTATGGTACATACTTAATTAACACTTTGTATAGAACAACTAAAATCACTGATTTGCAGATTTCACTAGCAGATATCCAATCCAACCACCTATGCTTGCAACTATACAAGTTGTCCTACGTAGAACTGCAAGGACCGATCAAAAAGTTGACGTAAAACGGTTATGAGAATTTGAGATTATAGTATCTATATCTGATGAGAGCAAAATTTTTAAAATGATATCTACTTCCCCAGATACTTAAAAAACCTGTATAGTATCATGAAAACGGGTAAAAAGTCAACTTGTGCGCCTTGTACAAGTGAGCATGAAGTGACTGTCAGCTAATTCAAAGATAACAGTTCATGGAAAACCTACATCACGCAAAAACCTACCTGAAAAATCTATAGCCCAGCCTTTTTGAAAGAGAGAAAAGACTATGTAAATCAAAGAGGCCATAAAGGCGACCTACAATTATTGTAGGAACGACTGACGATACGGCCCTAAATACGTATCATGTAAATCATTCTATACCAATTCTGAGCATTTTTGAGTACTTATCTCAAATTTTGCGTAAGAAATGCAGGTTAATAAATTATAACAATTTTTTCTGGTAAGGTCTTTGTCATATGATTTGTAATGGATTTCTCATAGTGCGGCACGGGCATTATGTAAAAAGCGACAAAAAAACCTACAAAATGTCATCTTGCAGACGATGTAGTTTTTAGGGTGCAAACATTCATTCCTCGTTTGCTCACTAGGATCGTGGTGCGCGTCCATCTATGGAGGAATGACTCAACTACAGGCATTGTTGGTTGCATATGTTTTGTGAAGCCGAGTAGTCTGTAGTTTTCATCTCTGAGAAGATACGAAACAAAGAAAGTTGGTTGGAAAGCAAGATCGCATGAGGATGATTATGCGTATAAAATTAGTAATATTTGCTGTGTGAGAAAATTATTACTGAGTAAGCTGCCAATGCAGTATATCTGTTAGTTGTGACTGACGGGTTATTCATTTGGTGTCCTATATATTCAAAATTAAAAATTTGGATTTTTCCCATTTTTTGTGTTTTCAAAAACTTTGAGGAGCCCTTGTCACCACTCCCGCGTTGTGTGCATTAATTGCCACATCATAGGAAAATTAATAATGACACATTACACATCCAACATTTTCCCAATGCCTCACATCTACGCGCTGATTTGTATTTTCAATTGACATCGCAATTTTTTTTTATATATTGAAGCAGCCGCGCAGGCAGAAGCCTAAATGCCGGAACATCGCGGCTGCTATGATGATCCCAAAGAAATTTTGTTAATACGATTTTTGAACTGCCTAAGGTTAGTAGAACTGGGAAAAGCTTCCTCTTGTAGATTGTTCCACAATCTCGACACCCTCGGGACAAAGGAGCGGTCATATCGGCCAGTTCTGGATGTATGAAGTTTGACACGGTTAGGATGTGGCGCCAAAGTCAGGCGGGTCTGTCTGGCAGGCACATCGCGCGGCGGCATCATGCAAGAGAGCTCTGAGGAGCAAAGCTCGTTGGTATAGCGACAGAAAAGAGCTAGATCGCCGACGGCCCGCCGCTGCGAAAGAGTCCCGAGACTGTCTGTTAGAGAAGAGTAATCGATCAGTCGGACCGCCCTCCTCTGGTCAGCATCGAGCATGAATAATGTAGTCGGGGCGGCAGCATCCCAAACGTGTGAGCAATACTAGAGGCTAGGCCTTATCTGGGCCTTGTATAGAATGAGAAGGTCATGCGGAGAAAAGTACTTCTTAGCCCTGAACAAGTCTAGCTTTTTCCCAGCAGCTGCAGCTATTGGCGAGATGTGCTCGTGCCAGATCAGGTCCTCGGTGATCTGGACTCCGACCAGCCGAAATGAATGGCTCTTTGGCAGAACTCGACCGTCCATCGAAACTGGATAAGCGTCAAAGTACAGAACTCAAATAAATTTCTATAAAACGTAAATGACTGGAAATAAAAAGTAACGCAATAGCCTTTTCACTTTCATAAATATTCCTGTCTGTAGCATATTTTCTCACCTGTTCTTTCACCAACCAAGGATTTTCTTTCCTTATCTCTCTCATTTTTGAAATTCAGAAAATTTGCATAATGTAATTTCCAGAATGAATGGGAAAAGGTGGATGCGCAGCTGATTACTAGCTTTGAATCTCAAGTATTTGAGACAAGAATCCGGAATTACCATCAACACATATTAGTACGCAAATCCTCACAATGCACCTATGCATTGCCGTTTCCTTCTAGCTATAGTATACAACTTACAGCTTAGGCAACACGTACAACAAAACGAGTTCACAACTGTCCATCAAAAAATAATACAATGTCAAAAAAAATCAACATAATGTGAGTTTTCAAAATACGTGATACCCATCCAGGACCTGTTTTAGTAGATTTTATTCCGAATTTCATCGTATTAATCATTTAAAATAAGAAATTTGTATAACGTTGTCTACTTTTTCTATTTCTTATATGCTACATAAGGCTTTTACCATGGATAGCCACGCCATGACCGACTGAAATTTTGCGTTTTGGGTCATCCTATATATTTGTGGTACATAAGTATGAACTTCCATTTCGATACTTTTCTTGTGCTTGCCACCTTAAACGATTGGTCAAGAAAGAACTTATCAGAGGCAAAAAGCGGATGATCTACCACAGACGTAGACTGTTCGTCTGGTCTAATCAAGGAAACAAATTGCAGACGCATGAGTGATATGGCCTTTTTATTAACGACACTGCCGTATTTCATACTAAGAGCCATCAATAACGACGCGCCGTCAGATGGCTTCTAAATGAATTGCAGCCCTCTCTGGTTCTTATTCTGTATTATTAATTTTTTGTTTGTTGTATCGTAAACACAATATTTCGCGGTAGAGAACTGTTTCATTTGTCGATACAATAAGTACACATTAAAAAAACTTCTTAAGAAGAAGCCTAGTCGTTAATGACGAATGGCGTCAAGCAGGTTGACTTCATGCTTCCTGTTGTGACCTACCTGTTTTACTTTGTAAATTTTTGACTTGGCAACACTTTTTTTTATATTCCAACTACCACGAATGCCTAAGGCCTAAACACCCATGAGGTACCGTGGGGGGCTATAGGGGGATACAGGGGGAAGGGGACACGCCACACGGACTCTGGCGAGGGAAGACGTGTGCATGCAAAATGCTCACATTCTGGCTCCGCCTATCAGATCCGCCGGGTGATACCTCTGCGTTCGACAGTCAGAGACCGTCTACCACCTACGGAAAATTACAAAATCCATAGCCAAGAGAAAAAATTCTCTTGGGATGGGATTCGAACCCGCACAGCGCACGGCAACTGATCAGGAGACCGAAGAGTCTACTACTGCGGTCACCGCTGCTGCCTAATACCCTCTCCAGACTCCCGCGCGGATCGCGCGCGAAGCCGCGAACTACCTGCGACCCATGAGTGTGGAACCCATTCGCGTATTCTTCACGGCTTCACGTCGCGTTCGCGCGTCGTTCCCGTTTGCTGTCGGTTTTTCGTCCCGCGACAAAGGGTTCGCAAGGCGCGAACATGACTAGGCTCCTCATTCGCTGGTGGCTCAGTTGCCTCCTAGCGAGTGACGGCAGTGGTTGTGTTTTTCTTTATGGATACGAATTTTCGATTTGTCGTGAAAAATGAGTTTTAACTGGAGTAACCAATTGGAACTATCAATTTTGGAATATTTTCGTGCTGAACCGGTACTGTGGGACACTAAGATAAAAGACTATAGGAATAAATTTAAAACTCATGATGCATGGATGCGGATAAGCTCAGTGATGGAAATCCCAGTGGATGAATTGAGAAAGAAAAAAGATTCTTTAATGTCAAGTTATAGGAGTTATAAGAACAAAGTCAAAAAGTCTATTCAATCGGGAGCTGGTGCCGATGATATATATCAATCAGCCTATTTGGTTCGCTTATGAAACTATGGATGAGTTTTTGGGAGGTACCCTCAAGTCTAAAAATAATGTTGACACGGTAAGCTATATGTTTTATTAATAAAGTACTTAAACATTACTTAGATATTTGGTGAATTCGTTTCTTATTTCTGTGGCATCTTTTGGTGATCGCCGAGCTACGTTCCTCAAGTTACGGATAGCACAAGTTTTTTCTTGTTCTTTCCTCCATGATCCAGGTTGTATAAGTACTGAATCATCATCATAAATGTCAATAAATCCGGGTGGTGTATAGATACACGAAGAAGTGGAGCTTCGTCTCAAGAAATTATGTAGTAATATACAAGTCATTGTTATAAGGGTAGCTTTTTCTGGTTGTAATGGAATCGGCATTCTAAACACTCTAAATCGGGCAGTCATCATACCAAAAGTATTTTCCACCACCACTCGAGCTGAAGATAATCTCTTGTTAAATTCACGTTTTTCTGATCCTATGTTGTGCTGACCAGGATAGGGCTTCATTAAGTGTTCTGAAAGTGCAAAGGCTCCATCTCCCAAAAAAATGTAGGGAACATCAATATTTGAACCGGGCAAAGGATGCGGCGGTGGTAAATTTAAGCTATTCGTGCATATCTTGTTCCATAACAAAGTATTGGTGAAAACTCCACCGTCACTTATTCTGCCTTGGCAGCCAATGTCAGCAAATATGAAGTTGTAGTGACTATCAACTAATGCCAATAATACTATACTGTAGGTTCTTTTATAATTATAGTATTCAGAGCCAGAATTGAAAGGACAGTCGAGAACAATATGTTTGCCATCTATTGATCCTATTGCTAGAGGAAACTTCCTTGCAAATCCTTTCTCAATACAAAGCCATTCTCCGGACAAGACGGTATCTGCAAAAAAGAAAACATAAAACCTTCGTCTGACACCACAAAGTGATAGAAACTCTTCAATATATATATATATATATATATATATATATATATATAACCTTCATGAAATTGTATGTTTTTTTTAGGAACGCGGGTTGGAGGAGACTCAAGGAGCAAATTCCGAACCAACTGAAGAGATACTTGAAGAGACGAATGAAAATCAAAGTCAGTCTATGGACACCCAAAGAGACGGCAATCAGACAATCCGCCGACGCCAAAACCCTTCGGAGCTAATTCATGCTGGAAATATTGTTAAAGATGCTCTTGCCACATTCAAATCCGCGCTAAACAGAAATGAATCATCAACCCATCTTAGCGATGATTGCGATTTATATGGCAAATTATTGGCAAATAAGTTGCGAAAGCTATCTGAAATTACTAGATTAAAGTTTATGCGCGACATTGACGGCATGTACCTACGGTACCAATTGGAGGAGACGCCCTCCCTGCAAACTCCATCGCCAACATATCCCAGCATCGCCCACAACTTTAATGAATCAAGGCCTGGCACATCATCATCTACGTATTCAGAGCCTACCAATCGTTATGAGCAGGTGACTCAACAAACTTATTGTCAAAATAGAAAAGCAGTATCAGCCCCACCTCCTAAGATTATGATTCAATCCAACCAGGTGATTCGCACACCTGATGTTGAATATCCTGTCCTCCATATTCCGAACCAAGTCACCGATAACTCAGAATCTAATCAGGCAATTAATATAATCCAAACAGCATTCGACTTGACTTAAATCACATGAAAAACATTGAATGTACGGCTAAATTTGCCCGTATCTTGATATCAATTTATATTTTTGATCTGATGTCAGATGCATATGTTATATTTATATTAGCCACTGGTATTCGGTACTCACATATTTTTAGATATAACCAGTCGTGTTAGATTTAAGATTATTGTATTACATACTTGTGTTTTCAATATACTTAAACAAATTTTCATTAAAAAAATATTTTCTTCTATACTTACTCTTATTTCATCCTTCAATGCCTGACATAGGGCTAGACAAACTTCTGGAATAATTTCTGATATTATTTGTGGTGATATTTTGAACAAAAAATGAAGGCTTTCATAGCTATCTCCTGTGGCTAAGTATCGCAATGTTATAGCAAGACGTATCTGGGCAGGAATAGCTCTTCTTAATTGGGTGTCTTGTTTTGAAATTTGGGATGAAATTTGATTTAGTAAGTATTCAAAATCATTTAACGACATCCGGAAAAACTTTTTGACTTCACCGGAAGGTTCAGCAACTAATTCATCTATTTGCTTCTCCATAACAGCACTGTAACAAAAAGCAAAGACTAAAAATAAGGTAGAGGTCAAGTTATCGAGTATCAGCCCTTGTAGTACATGATAAGTGAGTGCAGCATGAGCAGAATATTTCACTTTTCAAGCCTTCATCACAACTGTCATTTTACACAGCTAAAAGTGAAATACCTACTTGTTTTTTTAATATCTGCGATGGCAGTAAATGTAAGACACTGAGCTGCGTGCGACCATTATTATCTTGATATTAATTACCTTGTTCTATTTCGGTGGATGGTGGTGATCCACCATCTTCGTTTTCTCCACTTCTTTTTAATTGTTTTTCTTTTACTTATATCGGCGTAATTATAAATTGCCAAAGCGCAAAGTAGCCCAGCAGCAGCAGTAGCAATTTCACCGTCCATATTCGTCTCAAGCGCGAACTATACTGTGAAGCAGGTGCGAACATCTGCGAGTGTGGAACTGTAGAACACTTCGCCGCGATTCGCGCCGCGATTTCACGCCGTGATCCAAGCGGGAGTGTGGAGAGGGTATAAGTCTGATGCCTGGTGAGTTGTGTGAGTTTATTTTTTCTCAGGGCAAGTCTGAGTTGTCGCTTGCCTGCCGCGCGCGCATGCGCTGCTGGAACAGTGACAGGAAGAGAGATGCTAGCTCAGTCAAACCAGGCAGATACGCCGCAACCCGCATACCGTGATAACATATAGACGCCGCAACCGCATATAGGGACCTCGGTTGGCCGGGTGGGTCAGAGTGTCGTGCTACTGATCAGCCGGCCGGCCGGGCCGCGAGTTCGAATCTCGCATTCGGAAATCACATTTTCGAAGCCATGGATGTTGTGACGTCGTGTGTTTGTCCAAAATTAGATATACGTACATATACAAAGATTGGATCTGGCTAATGGGAAGCAATGTCCTAGTGCCCAAAAAAAAGCAACCGCATACAGTGCGACCACGTATCTACGCAGTCAACCCATTTAGGCAGAAACCGCATATCCGCAGCAAACGCATCGAGTCAGAATCGCTCCCGCAATTTTCAGGCTCCTGTATCACCGCTAAGCCAGGAATACGAACCAGAATTAGACAGAATACCGGATCAAAGGTAGGCGACAACCACATTTCATTCTTGAACAAGGCGCTATACAGTCCACTCGAATTCTCTAACAGGTGAATTGAGTCTTTAACTTTGATTCCGAAAATGTCGTATATTGGCACTGTCAAACCTCACTTATTAAAAAATAAATAGAATTTCCCATGTTGGCCTTGAAACTATCAGATAGTAATTTGTTTCTTATACCAGATTTATCGCAAAATCATTTTTTATCTTTCCTGAGTTTACTTGAGATGGGATCTCAAAGTAAATTACATGTTGTCGTTATCACTTTGTCTCCTGTATAAGATGGCGTTGTCAATTTTTCAATTCGAGGTGTCTTCTTTCGAGTTCCATCACCAACTTTGTTTTTTCATACGGAGGATATATTGGAATTTTGTACATTTGAGTTTTCCGTCCTAATTTCAGTGATATATTTCCTTAGTTGGCCATCAATTTGTTGTTGGAACGTAAATTATTTATGAGGACATGAAAAAGGCCTGCTGAATCCTGAACACGAAATGAAAAATTTATTGATGACAATAACAGTAATAGTCATAAATAAGTAGGAATAAATCATAGTAGATGTTCAAAAGATTGTCGGTTATTTTGTAAGCAAGGCCTGACTTCTCTCTACATTGCCCACTGCTCGGTTTATTTCCCTTGTTCTCAGTCTTCCAAACCCTGTTACACTCGTAACGTAGATTTGAGGTCTGCTGCACAGGTATCACGTATCTTGAAAAGTGACATTATGCCCAATTTTTTTGACAGTATGCTGTTTTTACCTATGTGAAAATCTATTATGTCATCAATAAGGAAAAATAAAGTTGATGGTGGAGGGCAAGAGACGAAACGTCATGTTGAAATTTCAATTAGGCCCTCTTGTAGAGGAAAAACAGTGACAATGTTAATTTGCTATTTATTTTGTAATCTCATTAGAAATAAAGTCAAGAAAATTAAAACAATTTTGGGAAAATTAAGTTTTTTCCGCCTCTCCGGAAGTACTTTGTATTTCGAATTTCTTTAAGCGGTAATTTGTTACTTAGCTTATTTAAGCAACTCCGTATCTCTTACCGTTTTTACCGTTTCCGAGATCCCAGTGGGGAGGCTCGAATTTGAAACACCCGGTATATACTATATATACTATACTATATATACCACACTATATATACTATAATATATAATATTACCTCACAGAATCAATTAACTTCATTAAATTACACACCAAGCATAACGCTTATATATAATATAGTATCGCCCCCATCTTGTTTGTGCAATATTTACAAGTCCGTGGTGCAGTCGATAGGAATGCGATCCGTCGATATTTTTAGTTTTAAATAAAAAATGTATCGGGAAATATAGTATTAGTACCAATTTCACCATCGTTAATCAGTTTGGACCAATAGGAAAATGCCTTATTGAAATTCAACTTGTCGGAAGCTGTCAAAGCTCTCTAAATATCAGTGATTTCTATTGAAATATTGAATAAAATCGTGACAAAGCGATTGTATTATAAACAAGAACACTTTTTGATTCCAACATGATGCTTTTATACAGATTAAACAGGACAACTTTCAAGTATTTTGATTTCTATTATAAATTCGATTTTCTATCTGTTAAATTTAATAGCAGGTTTGGACGTTTGTTAATGCATGGCAATCTCGAATTTGTTAAGTTCAATATACAGAGTGTTTATATGAGTAGATACTGGTGCACTCTGGGCGCCCCCCACCACTTCCACTTTTTGGCCACGCCCACCACATCCACCGCGTGCTCTGATTGGCGGATCAAACGGCGGGAAATTTGAACGGGGTTGATGGTATATGTTGATTGGCGGGAACCGCTAGATCCACCGCGTGCTCTGATTGGCGGATCAAACGGCGGGAAATTTGAACGGGGTTGATGGTATATGTTGATTGGCGGGAACCGCTAGATCCACCGCGTGCTCTGATTGGTGGATCAGACGGCGGGAAGTTTGAACGGGTTGATGGTATATGTTGATTGGCGGGCCCCGTTAGATAGCGCACCCGACCGGAAGTGATTCAGACAGCCGACGATAGTAAGGTGTAGTATAACGTCTATGCGTAAGCGATGTGACTCATTTCATGTTTTGCGGTAAATATTTGCATATAGATCGATAAAAGCCCATGAATAATGATATTTATAGATGCAATTCTGCTGATTCAGTTTAAATGGAAAAACGTATAAAATTCGCGGGAAACAATGCGTATAGGATGATCTCAATAATCAACACGTCATATTCAGTGTGCATATAAAAATGGAATTGCTCATATATGTGGTGCATACAGTTAATGTTAGTTAATTTTTAACATTGATACAATATTGAAAACCTACGTCGCAAATGAGGTTAGGTTCAGGGCAGGTGTTGTCGTAGCGGTGATATGCAAGAAGTACCGGGCGGGGCTGTTAAGCATGGGTGAATGGGCAGGAAGCGCAGGCTGTCAACGAGTTAATACTGACCAACGATAACAGCGGTGACCTTGAAACACTGTGGTCAGTTAAAAAGTGGTGGGGGTAAAATCGAGATTATAAATACCTATGAATCACCGCAAATTATCTTGTCAGTTATCTGCAGCGAACAGACGTGCTCAGTTCAGATTTAGTCGCTAGTTAACGTTTTAGTTTTTAAAAAATGGAAAAATTCTTCATCGTTAAGGATTCTACTAAGAAGATTAAAAAATTTAATCTATATGGGCGAGAAGTGGAATTTAAAATACGACCTATCCCTAAAGACGTCGAACCTGTGGGATGGATCAAAGACGCTCTGGAGGAAATAGTAGCCAAAGGAACTGAACATCTCCAGCCCAGTGATCAAGTTGGATTCACTTTCTGTTCCAAAGACTTTACCCGCGGTCAAGGATGGATAGCTTTTAAAATGTTTTCCGACGTTTCAACTGAGGACATATGGGAGAAGATATCTTCCATCTATCAGTCAAATTCTGTGGGGTTGAATACCGAGACTTTTTGCTTGGGTATTACGTCCGTAAGGTTGCCTGCTGGTCGTGGTAGAGCTCAGAATTTCAATACCTTTGATGAGGAATGCGCCAAAAGAAAAGGCATTATCACCGTTAAAAACACCGATAATTTGTGTCTCCCACGAGCCCTTGTCATCGCCATGGCCCATTTGAACAAAGACAAAGATTATAGCAGAATCCGCCGTGATCGAGGAAAAAATACAAGGACAAAGAGCTGTACAACTTGTGGAAAAGGCTGATATTGTTATCCCTGAGGAGGGGTGTGGAATACCTGAACTTCAAAAGCTACAACGATATCTGCAAAACTACAAAATTGTTGTATACAAGTTTGGGTGCAAAGGTCGTGACGTCATTTTTGAAGGCGTGTCCGCTGGTCCGACGCTTAACCTAATATATCACGAGGGGCACTACAGCGTCATAACATCCCTCACTGCTGCCTTTTGCTGCAGCTTTTTTTGTGAGAACTGCCACATTCCGTATAATACTAAACAAATTCATAGATGTGATAAACAATGTTATGCTTGTAAAAGATCTCCGGCCTGCCTGAAAACGAAGCACATCAAATGCAAAGAATGTAATAGAAGCTTTTATGGACAAGAATGTGTTAACGCTCATTTACCATCGGTCTGTTCTAAAATTAAAAGATGTGTAGACTGTTTTAAAGTTCACAACGGTAATGATCACATCTGCGGATATATACTTTGTAAAACATGTTATAAAAATCAACCAATTGAACATATGTGCTATATACAGCCTGACAGAAGTATTCCTAAATCAAATGATGTCTTATTAATATTTTACGATTTGGAAACCCGTCAGGAGAAGGAATTACCCAATGGATCTTTACTGCATGAGCCAAATCTATGTGTATTCAAACAATGTTGTGAATCATGTACCGATAATCCTATATGCAAGAAATGTGGCCTTCGAATACAGATTCTTCGATGTCAAGACGTCATTTCTCCATTTATGCATCATATTCTGACACTTCGTAAAAAATTCAAGAAAGTCATTGTACTGGCGCATAATGGTGGAGGATTTGATCATCAGTTTCTACTTCGTTACATTTTAGAGAAGACTAGTCTGTACCCGAATGTAATTATGAGAGGAACAAAATTAATATTGATGGAGGTAGGAAATGTAAAATTTCTGGATTCTCTCAATTATTTTCCTATGCCTCTAACTGCTCTACCCAAGGCGTTTGATTTGAAAGAGCTAAAGAAAGGATACTTTCCACATTTATTCAACACTTTGGCTCATCAGAATTATGTAGGGCCAATTCCAGCGCTCGACTTCTACGATCCCGACCATTTAAAGGAAGACGCTCGGGAAAAATTATTAAAATGGCATGGCGAAAGACAAGCGGAGGGATACGTTTTTGATTTTCAGAAAGAAATCGTTGAATACTGTATCTCCGATGTGGAAATATTGACACAGGCGTGTCTCAAATTTCGAGACCTGATGAAAACCGAAACCACAGTCGATCCCTTCCAGGAAAGCACCACTATTGCATCATGCTGTAACAAAGTCTTTAGACGCAATTTTTTAAAACCTGAGACGATCGGGGTAATTCCAAAAGGGTTCTATAGATGGCGTGAAAATCAGTCAAAAATTGCCATCCAATGGCTGTTGTGGGAGGAACATCAAAGAGGAATCAAAATTCAACACGCCGCTAAGGGTATAGAAACCATTGTTAAGGGACATAAAGTAGACGGTTTTTGTAGCGACACAAATCAAGTGTTTGAATTCCAAGGATGCTATTTTCACGGTTGCCCTCGATGTTTCAAATACAAAAGAAGCAATCCTCTGCATAATGATCCGTTGAATACATTGGAAAGTCGATACGAACAATCAGTTAGCAAAGTAGAGAGACTCCGAAGCCTTGGACTAGAAGTAATTGAGATATGGGAATGTCAATTTCGAGGAATGCTAAACGATGAAATTAGAGCCTTCACAGAAGCACATCCATTGATAATCAATTTACCGATTAACCCCAGAGACGCTCTCTACGGGGGACGTACAGAAAATATCGTTGAATACTACAAGATCAAAACAAATGAATGCATAAAATATGTCGATATATGTTCCCTGTACCCCTTCATCTGTAAATATGGAAAATTTCCGGTGGGTCATCCAAAAAAAATTTACGTAGGTGAAGAATGTGTTACAGCCTCTCTGTCGCAGATGTCAGGACTTATTAAATGCCAGATTCTACCGAACCAGAACTTATATCACCCCGTTTTACCGTCAAAAATGAACAACAAATTGATGTTTGTTAACTGTCAAAAATGTGGTGAAGATTTCGTTCGAGAAGAGTGTCAGCATTCTATTCAAGAAAGAAGCCTAAAAGGAACTTGGGTGATAGAAGAGGTGCTCAAAGCTATTGAAAAAGGTTACCAGATTATAGAGACTTACGAAATATGGGAATACGATACAATTCAGCTCAGTAAAGACCAAGAGGGGTTATTTAGCGGAATGATGAACAAGTTTCTACAAATAAAACAACAAGCTTCAGGATGGCCCAAACATTGCTTAACGGATGAAGAAAAAAACCGTTATATTGATGCATTTTTGGATAGAGAAGACATAAAGCTGGAATTTTCAAAAATTATAGAGAACCCCTGTTTGAGATCGTTAGCTAAACTTATGCTGAATTCCTTTTGGGGTAAATTTGCTCAAAAAGAAAACCAAAACAAAACCTCAATAGTCAGAGACTGTGGTGAATTCTTTGATATGCTGACTAATCCTTCTATTCATGTAAATACAGTTCTCCCGGTAAACGAAGAAACCCTTCTCATAACTTGGGAATTTAGAGAAGAGGCCTATGACGTTTCTTCAACGGTTAACGTTGTATTGGCTTCATATGTCACGGCCCTAGCTAGACTAAAATTATATTCATTCTTGGAGAAAGTGGAAGAAAGGGCAGTTTACGTAGATACAGATTCATGTATTTATATCTCTCGTAAGGGATTAGACGACATATCTACAGGCGACTTCATAGGTGATATGACCGATGAGCTCAATGGGGGTTTCATATCAGAGTTTGTTTCTGGAGGACCTAAGAACTACGCCTACAAATATACTACTTTGTCTGGAGAGGAACAGATCGTATGTAAAGTAAAAGGCATATCACTCAACTACAAGGCATCCCAAGTAGTCAATTTTGAGAAAATAAAAGACATGGTGCTGAAGAAATCTGATCCTGTTTCTGTACTTTCTCGACAGCTACGACGTACAAGAGAGCATGCAGTAGTAACAGTCGAGTTTCCTAAGGTATACAAGATAACTTCAATGAAAAGGAAATTCTATGAAGATCATACCTCTGTACCATTTGGATTTAAGAAAATAAAGTATTGATTTATTAATGTATGTAAATATTTTTTAATAAACATGTAAAATAAAATGTATGCAAATGATTTTTTGTTTTTTATTTCCCGCCTAATTGAAAAATATTTTTGCACCCGAAATTGTTCAGCCTTTTTACTCCATATAAAATATTTAAAAGTATGCATTGTTATTATTAAACGCCTGCAGTAATATACACCAAAAAAAATTGAGAAGCAGTGTAACCATGTGGAACTTTGTATAATCACAAAAAAACATATCTTGGAAAATAAAAAATACAGCAGATTCATAAGCAGTGTAGAGAGGAAACTACGTAAAAGTAATCGATTATTACTAATAAAATAGAGTTTTGAATTCCTATTTTTACAATAATAATCATTTACTATCTTACGTGTTGGGCACTGCACTGCACGGGTACCAACACTGTACTGCACGGGCACGAAAAATTGAGAAGCATGATAACCATGTAGAACTTCGTATCACTACGTAAATGGTTATTACGAAAAGTAGAAATAAAAACTATATTTTCGATAATAGCTATACTATTTTTTATGAGCACCGAAAAAATTGAGAAGCACAATAACCTCATAGAACTTCGAAACAGCACCAGAGACAACCGAAGGCTACAGAAAAAAACACATACTGAAAAGGCATAACATCTATCAGCGCTGGTATCCGATAATACTGTTTCCTTTGACATTCGTTGGGATATGAAAACACATATTTGCTTCCCACCGTTATAACGGAAATAATAGTTACTGCAAAAGCAGTTTCACGATAAGACCATACATTAATCTACAAAGTTGATAATAAAACATATGTACTATTAAAATGCAGATATTTTTAAAATTATACAATTAAAAAATCAAAATAATATATTATAAATGGTAGGGGATACAGGGTAAACACCGAAATATACTTAATTTAGAATAGTTACTTATAATCTCCTCAGTTCTTTGGTCAGCCGTATCGACAATTTACCGGTGGGTCCTCTATTTTTGTGCATGTAAAAGGTTAGACTATGGCGCTAGCAAAAAAAACAAAATGCAACAAAGTAGAGTCACTTAATATTCTTGTTGAAATTACGGATAGAATATGGTAGAAAGTAACAATCAGATATTGTAGAAGCCATGTAATTGTTTAATTGTTGAGGAAAAAGTATTTTTCATACGCTGACCATGTTTATGTCCGCTTGGTACGCGACCAGATCTTTTCCAAACCTTTGCCCGTAGGGTTCATGAGCCTACGACCAAATGTGTCGTCGAAGGGGCATTTTTGGCCAAATTCGGTCGAAACCGATGCTGCGTTCGTACCCTAGAGCCTACGAACAGTGACTCAAACTTAATTTTAATTGATATGCAAAGATCTGGCTAGAATGCTTGAGCTAGTGATTATATGCAATTTATCGGTGACGAGCTTTCCTCTAGCATATCTTGATTTATTCAAGCGAATCAATGAGAAACTAGTGAATAAAATTACCTGACAGCCATAGTACAAGTTGGTATATCTACACCTTCTCTTACATTTGGCGCCACTAAAATGTTAATCTCCTTGTTTCTAAAAACGATCAAGTACTTATCTGTTCTTCTTATTAATCGGAAGTGATTCTACGGTGCTATTAAAAGAGTTTCCGTTATATCCCACAACGAAATCCGGCTTTATATGTCTGAACTCTGGTACATGTTCACTCAAATCTTTCAGTACATGGTGCAATATTTTTGGCAGTTGATCTTTCCTTCGTGAATATTAAACCACAAATGTCTTCGTTTGAAGATGAACTGTTGAAAAGTGTTACGTTTATATTAGTATTAATATTTATGACATTTACTTTTTTAAAATAGTTAAATGTTTCTGTAACCCAATTTAGGTATGTATAGCAAGTCTTACGCAAGACAATAATAAAAACAGATAGAATTCGAGGGCGATTCTTGGAAGAAAAATTCATAGTATTTCTAAGGCAACACCGACCGGAGTGCTATAATTTTAGCATACATTTACAGGTTATAGGTCTAATGATAAATAGAAAGTGATTAAAATTTTAACTTCAATTTTCGTAAAATAGCTGAGATATGCCATCTTGCAGTAGCCTGAAATGAAATACCCGACAGGTTACCCATCACCTGATAGTCTGTGGTTCTCGCCGCTAGATGACGCTACATACAAACGTCATCTGTCAAACGTTATGTGTATCATTGATAAGTGTGAGTTGTGTCTCTAAGCGCTAGATGGTGTCGATGTCGCACTGGTGTCGTAGAGTGACCCACATACAGGGGTCGATAGAAATTTTTGGGGCCCTACCGACGGGTCGATGAACCGACGGTATAACGTCAGATCGAAATAAGCTCCATTCACATGGGAGGTGTGTGTGGAATTGCTCGTGGGAGACACGGACCTTGTCGTATATAGCAAGACGTGTCCTAAAATGGTGATACCCATTGGTCGCTCAGCCATACAGGTCGGTCAGACAGAAGTTTTTGGGACCGGGGTGCTCTGATTGGTGGATCAGACGGCGGGAAATTTGAACGGTGTTGATGGTATAGCTGAATGGTGGACGGCGGGGTCGGGTGCGTTGGTAATCACCTATGTCGCAAATGAGGTTAGATAGATAGTCGTTCAGTGAAGGTGTTGTCGTAGCGGTGATATGCAAGAAGTACTGCTCGCGGGGGTGTCAACGAGTTAATATTGGCCAACGATAACAGCGGTGACCCTGGAACACTGTTGTCACACGGTTGCAAAAGATGACAGGTTATCTCTTAATTTTCGTAAACAACGATTTTTCTAAAGTGGTAAAAACAGGTCGAAATTTTAAATACCTATGAATCACCGCAAATTATCTTGTCAGTTATCTGCTGCGAACAAAACATGCTCAGCTCAGACTTATCTAAAAAGTGGTGGGAAAATCGATATTATAAAAATATTTATGAATCACCGCAAATTCTCTTAGACGTGCTCTTATCAGTTCAGACTTAGTTAAAACTGGAGGGTAAAATCGAGATTATAAATACCTATGAATCACCGCAAATTACCTTGTCAGTTATCTGCAGTGAACAGACGTGCTCAGTTCAGACTTAGCAATTCCCAACGCTCCTCCGTGGCCATTCCCCTTACCCTCTCGCGAGTGCGGGCATGCGCATGCGGCTCGTTCTGGTCTATAGACATATGATCGCTAATGATCTTGAACAAAGATGTCCTGATACACGAACCGCCAGAGGTACATCAGAAGTAATGTTAGTATTGTGTGTGCGTGTTTTTTGAACACGCTAAGTCGTGATGTACATCACGTGACGTACGTCACGTGACCTACGTGACGTGCGTGTGACAGGTGACGTACGTGTGACAGGTGACGTGCGTCACGTGACACGTGACGCACGTGGCACGTGACGTGCGTCACGTGACACTTGACGCACGTGGCGTACGTCACGTGACACGTGACGTGCACACTTTGTTCAAAAATACCAAAAAGCTGTCTTGATAGCCCGAACCGCCAGAGGTACAACATCAGAAGTAATGTTAGTGCGTGGTTGAGGTTCAAAAACTTAGCGTGTTCAAAAAAAAAAAAAACGTACCTAGACCAAAAGTCATTCTAGACCAGTCACTCTAGACCAAAGCACAAAAAAAAACGCCGTTTTTCAACGCCTTTTTTGTCACCATTCCCCTTAGTAGCGCGCATGCACATGGGGCTCGTTCTGCTGGTGCTGGTGCTGGCGCGGGCGTAGATAGCGTTTGTGGTAAGGGTTGGGGGTAGGTCTTGTTCTCTTATCGCGCACGAGTAAGTTTGTTTGTTGTGTACCATAGGATAGTGGTAAGAGAACAAGACCTACCCCCAACCCTTACCACAAACGCTATCTACGCCCGCGCCAGCACCAGCACCAGCAGAACGAGCCCCATGTGCATGCGCGCTACTAAGGGGAATGGTGACAAAAAAGGCGTTGAAAAACGGCGTTTTTTTTGTGCTTTGGTCTAGAGTGACTGGTCTAGAATGAGTTTTGGTCTAGGTACGTTTTTTTTTTTTGAACACGCTAAGTTTTTGAACCTCAACCACGCACTAACATTACTTCTGATGTTGTACCTCTGGCGGTTCGGGCTATCAAGACAGCTTTTTGGTATTTTTGAACAAAGTGTGCACGTCACGTGTCACGTGACGTACGCCACGTGCGTCAAGTGTCACGTGACGCACGTCACGTGCCACGTGCGTCACGTGTCACGTGACGCACGTCACCTGTCACACGTACGTCACCTGTCACACGCACGTCACGTAGGTCACGTGACGTACGTCACGTGATGTACATCACGACTTAGCGTGTTCAAAAAACACGCACACACAATACTAACATTACTTCTGATGTACCTCTGGCGGTTCGTGTATCAGGACATCTTTGTTCAAGATCATTAGCGATCATATGTCTATAGACCAGAACGAGCCGCATGCGCATGCCCGCACTCGCGAGAGGGTAAGGGGAATGGCCACGGAGGAGCGTTGGGAATTGCTAAGTCTGAACTGAGCACGTCTGTTCACTGCAGATAACTGACAAGGTAATTTGCGGTGATTCATAGGTATTTATAATCTCGATTTTACCCTCCAGTTTTAACTAAGTCTGAACTGATAAGAGCACGTCTAAGAGAATTTGCGGTGATTCATAAATATTTTTATAATATCGATTTTCCCACCACTTTTTAGATAAGTCTGAGCTGAGCATGTTTTGTTCGCAGCAGATAACTGACAAGATAATTTGCGGTGATTCATAGGTATTTAAAATTTCGACCTGTTTTTACCACTTTAGAAAAATCGTTGTTTACGAAAATTAAGAGATAACCTGTCATCTTTTGCAACCGTGTGACAACAGTGTTCCAGGGTCACCGCTGTTATCGTTGGCCAATATTAACTCGTTGACACCCCCGCGAGCAGTACTTCTTGCATATCACCGCTACGACAACACCTTCACTGAACGACTATCTATCTAACCTCATTTGCGACATAGGTGATTACCAACGCACCCGACCCCGCCGTCCACCATTCAGCTATACCATCAACACCGTTCAAATTTCCCGCCGTCTGATCCACCAATCAGAGCACCCCGGTCCCAAAAACTTCTGTCTGACCGACCTGTATGGCTGAGCGACCAATGGGTATCACCATTTTAGGACACGTCTTGCTATATACGACAAGGTCCGTGTCTCCCACGAGCAATTCCACACACACCTCCCATGTGAATGGAGCTTATTTCGATCTGACGTTATACCGTCGGTTCATCGACCCGTCGGTAGGGCCCCAAAAATTTCTATCGACCCCTGTATGTGGGTCACTCTACGACACCAGTGCGACATCGACACCATCTAGCGCTTAGAGACACAACTCACACTTATCAATGATACACATAACGTTTGACAGATGACGTTTGTATGTAGCGTCATCTAGCGGCGAGAACCACAGACTATCAGGTGATGGGTAACCTGTCGGGTATTTCATTTCAGGCTACTGCAAGATGGCATATCTCAGCTATTTTACGAAAATTGAAGTTAAAATTTTAATCACTTTCTATTTATCATTAGACCTATAACCTGTAAATGTATGCTAAAATTATAGCACTCCGGTCGGTGTTGCCTTAGAAATACTATGAATTTTTCTTCCAAGAATCGCCCTCGAATTCTATCTGTTTTTATTATTGTCTTGCGTAAGACTTGCTATACATACCTAAATTGGGTTACAGAAACATTTCTGCTTCATCCCACATTCCCAGTTTATCGTAGTATTTAACTATTTTAAAAAAGTAAATGTCATAAATATTAATACTAATATAAACGTAACACTTTTCAACAGTTCATCTTCAAACGAAGACATTTGTGGTTTAATATTCACGAAGGAAAGATCAACTGCCAAAAATATTGCACCATGTACTGAAAGATTTGAGTGAACATGTACCAGAGTTCAGACATATAAAGCCGGATTTCGTTGTGGGATATAACGGAAACTCTTTTAATAGCACCGTAGAATCACTTCCGATTAATAAGAAGAACAGATAAGTACTTGATCGTTTTTAGAAACAAGGAGATTAACATTTTAGTGGCGCCAAATGTAAGAGAAGGTGTAGATATACCAACTTGTACTATGGCTGTCAGGTAATTTTATTCACTAGTTTCTCATTGATTCGCTTGAATAAATCAAGATATGCTAGAGGAAAGCTCGTCACCGATAAATTGCATATAATCACTAGCTCAAGCATTCTAGCCAGATCTTTGCATATCAATTAAAATTAAGTTTGAGTCACTGTTCGTAGGCTCTAGGGTACGAACGCAGCATCGGTTTCGACCGAATTTGGCCAAAAATGCCCCTTCGACGACACATTTGGTCGTAGGCTCATGAACCCTACGGGCAAAGGTTTGGAAAAGATCTGGTCGCGTACCAAGCGGACATAAACATGGTCAGCGTATGAAAAATACTTTTTCCTCAACAATTAAACAATTACATGGCTTCTACAATATCTGATTGTTACTTTCTACCATATTCTATCCGTAATTTCAACAAGAATATTAAGTGACTCTACTTTGTTGCATTTTGTTTTTTTTGCTAGCGCCATAGTCTAACCTTTTACATGCACAAAAATAGAGGACCCACCGGTAAATTGTCGATACGGCTGACCAAAGAACTGAGGAGATTATAAGTAACTATTCTAAATTAAGTATATTTCGGTGTTTACCCTGTATCCCCTACCATTTATAATATATTATTTTGATTTTTTAATTGTATAATTTTAAAAATATCTGCATTTTAATAGTACATATGTTTTATTATCAACTTTGTAGATTAATGTATGGTCTTATCGTGAAACTGCTTTTGCAGTAACTATTATTTCCGTTATAACGGTGGGAAGCAAATATGTGTTTTCATATCCCAACGAATGTCAAAGGAAACAGTATTATCGGATACCAGCGCTGATAGATGTTATGCCTTTTCAGTATGTGTTTTTTTCTGTAGCCTTCGGTTGTCTCTGGTGCTGTTTCGAAGTTCTATGAGGTTATTGTGCTTCTCAATTTTTTCGGTGCTCATAAAAAATAGTATAGCTATTATCGAAAATATAGTTTTTATTTCTACTTTTCGTAATAACCATTTACGTAGTGATACGAAGTTCTACATGGTTATCATGCTTCTCAATTTTTCGTGCCCGTGCAGTACAGTGTTGGTACCCGTGCAGTGCAGTGCCCAACACGTAAGATAGTAAAATGATTATTATTGTAAAAATAGGAATTCAAAACTCTATTTTATTAGTAATAATCGATTACTTTTACGTAGTTTCCTCTCTACACTGCTTATGAATCTGCTGTATTTTTTATTTTCCAAGATATGTTTTTTTGTGATTATACAAAGTTCCACATGGTTACACTGCTTCTCAATTTTTTTTGGTGTATATTACTGCAGGCGTTTAATAATAACAATGCATACTTTTAAATATTTTATATGGAGTAAAAAGGCTGAACAATTTCGGGTGCAAAAATATTTTTCAATTAGGCGGGAAATAAAAAACAAAAAATCATTTGCATACATTTTATTTTACATGTTTATTAAAAAATATTTACATACATTAATAAATCAATACTTTATTTTCTTAAATCCAAATGGTACAGAGGTATGATCTTCATAGAATTTCCTTTTCATTGAAGTTATCTTGTATACCTTAGGAAACTCGACTGTTACTACTGCATGCTCTCTTGTACGTCGTAGCTGTCGAGAAAGTACAGAAACAGGATCAGATTTCTTCAGCACCATGTCTTTTATTTTCTCAAAATTGACTACTTGGGATGCCTTGTAGTTGAGTGATATGCCTTTTACTTTACATACGATCTGTTCCTCTCCAGACAAAGTAGTATATTTGTAGGCGTAGTTCTTAGGTCCTCCAGAAACAAACTCTGATATGAAACCCCCATTGAGCTCATCGGTCATATCACCTATGAAGTCGCCTGTAGATATGTCGTCTAATCCCTTACGAGAGATATAAATACATGAATCTGTATCTACGTAAACTGCCCTTTCTTCCACTTTCTCCAAGAATGAATATAATTTTAGTCTAGCTAGGGCCGTGACATATGAAGCCAATACAACGTTAACCGTTGAAGAAACGTCATAGGCCTCTTCTCTAAATTCCCAAGTTATGAGAAGGGTTTCTTCGTTTACCGGGAGAACTGTATTTACATGAATAGAAGGATTAGTCAGCATATCAAAGAATTCACCACAGTCTCTGACTATTGAGGTTTTGTTTTGGTTTTCTTTTTGAGCAAATTTACCCCAAAAGGAATTCAGCATAAGTTTAGCTAACGATCTCAAACAGGGGTTCTCTATAATTTTTGAAAATTCCAGCTTTATGTCTTCTCTATCCAAAAATGCATCAATATAACGGTTTTTTTCTTCATCCGTTAAGCAATGTTTGGGCCATCCTGAAGCTTGTTGTTTTATTTGTAGAAACTTGTTCATCATTCCGCTAAATAACCCCTCTTGGTCTTTACTGAGCTGAATTGTATCGTATTCCCATATTTCGTAAGTCTCTATAATCTGGTAACCTTTTTCAATAGCTTTGAGCACCTCTTCTATCACCCAAGTTCCTTTTAGGCTTCTTTCTTGAATAGAATGCTGACACTCTTCTCGAACGAAATCTTCACCACATTTTTGACAGTTAACAAACATCAATTTGTTGTTCATTTTTGACGGTAAAACGGGGTGATATAAGTTCTGGTTCGGTAGAATCTGGCATTTAATAAGTCCTGACATCTGCGACAGAGAGGCTGTAACACATTCTTCACCTACGTAAATTTTTTTTGGATGACCCACCGGAAATTTTCCATATTTACAGATGAAGGGGTACAGGGAACATATATCGACATATTTTATGCATTCATTTGTTTTGATCTTGTAGTATTCAACGATATTTTCTGTACGTCCCCCGTAGAGAGCGTCTCTGGGGTTAATCGGTAAATTGATTATCAATGGATGTGCTTCTGTGAAGGCTCTAATTTCATCGTTTAGCATTCCTCGAAATTGACATTCCCATATCTCAATTACTTCTAGTCCAAGGCTTCGGAGTCTCTCTACTTTGCTAACTGATTGTTCGTATCGACTTTCCAATGTATTCAACGGATCATTATGCAGAGGATTGCTTCTTTTGTATTTGAAACATCGAGGGCAACCGTGAAAATAGCATCCTTGGAATTCAAACACTTGATTTGTGTCGCTACAAAAACCGTCTACTTTATGTCCCTTAACAATGGTTTCTATACCCTTAGCGGCGTGTTGAATTTTGATTCCTCTTTGATGTTCCTCCCACAACAGCCATTGGATGGCAATTTTTGACTGATTTTCACGCCATCTATAGAACCCTTTTGGAATTACCCCGATCGTCTCAGGTTTTAAAAAATTGCGTCTAAAGACTTTGTTACAGCATGATGCAATAGTGGTGCTTTCCTGGAAGGGATCGACTGTGGTTTCGGTTTTCATCAGGTCTCGAAATTTGAGACACGCCTGTGTCAATATTTCCACATCGGAGATACAGTATTCAACGATTTCTTTCTGAAAATCAAAAACGTATCCCTCCGCTTGTCTTTCGCCATGCCATTTTAATAATTTTTCCCGAGCGTCTTCCTTTAAATGGTCGGGATCGTAGAAGTCGAGCGCTGGAATTGGCCCTACATAATTCTGATGAGCCAAAGTGTTGAATAAATGTGGAAAGTATCCTTTCTTTAGCTCTTTCAAATCAAACGCCTTGGGTAGAGCAGTTAGAGGCATAGGAAAATAATTGAGAGAATCCAGAAATTTTACATTTCCTACCTCCATCAATATTAATTTTGTTCCTCTCATAATTACATTCGGGTACAGACTAGTCTTCTCTAAAATGTAACGAAGTAGAAACTGATGATCAAATCCTCCACCATTATGCGCCAGTACAATGACTTTCTTGAATTTTTTACGAAGTGTCAGAATATGATGCATAAATGGAGAAATGACGTCTTGACATCGAAGAATCTGTATTCGAAGGCCACATTTCTTGCATATAGGATTATCGGTACATGATTCACAACATTGTTTGAATACACATAGATTTGGCTCATGCAGTAAAGATCCATTGGGTAATTCCTTCTCCTGACGGGTTTCCAAATCGTAAAATATTAATAAGACATCATTTGATTTAGGAATACTTCTGTCAGGCTGTATATAGCACATATGTTCAATTGGTTGATTTTTATAACATGTTTTACAAAGTATATATCCGCAGATGTGATCATTACCGTTGTGAACTTTAAAACAGTCTACACATCTTTTAATTTTAGAACAGACCGATGGTAAATGAGCGTTAAAACATTCTTGTCCATAAAAGCTTCTATTACATTCTTTGCATTTGATGTGCTTCGTTTTCAGGCAGGCCGGAGATCTTTTACAAGCATAACATTGTTTATCACATCTATGAATTTGTTTAGTATTATACGGAATGTGGCAGTTCTCACAAAAAAAGCTGCAGCAAAAGGCAGCAGTGAGGGATGTTATGACGCTGTAGTGCCCCTCGTGATATATTAGGTTAAGCGTCGGACCAGCGGACACGCCTTCAAAAATGACGT
This sequence comes from Acanthoscelides obtectus, assembly GCA_963669975.1. Taxonomy (NCBI): domain Eukaryota; kingdom Metazoa; phylum Arthropoda; class Insecta; order Coleoptera; family Chrysomelidae; genus Acanthoscelides; species Acanthoscelides obtectus. The sequence continues at coordinate 48,003,078 of CAVLJG010000001.1, read as the reverse complement.
CACGACCTTTGCACCCAAACTTGTATACAACAATTTTGTAGTTTTGCAGATATCGTTGTAGCTTTTGAAGTTCAGGTATTCCACACCCCTCCTCAGGGATAACAATATCAGCCTTTTCCACAAGTTGTACAGCTCTTTGTCCTTGTATTTTTTCCTCGATCACGGCGGATTCTGCTATAATCTTTGTCTTTGTTCAAATGGGCCATGGCGATGACAAGGGCTCGTGGGAGACACAAATTATCGGTGTTTTTAACGGTGATAATGCCTTTTCTTTTGGCGCATTCCTCATCAAAGGTATTGAAATTCTGAGCTCTACCACGACCAGCAGGCAACCTTACGGACGTAATACCCAAGCAAAAAGTCTCGGTATTCAACCCCACAGAATTTGACTGATAGATGGAAGATATCTTCTCCCATATGTCCTCAGTTGAAACGTCGGAAAACATTTTAAAAGCTATCCATCCTTGACCGCGGGTAAAGTCTTTGGAACAGAAAGTGAATCCAACTTGATCACTGGGCTGGAGATGTTCAGTTCCTTTGGCTACTATTTCCTCCAGAGCGTCTTTGATCCATCCCACAGGTTCGACGTCTTTAGGGATAGGTCGTATTTTAAATTCCACTTCTCGCCCATATAGATTAAATTTTTTAATCTTCTTAGTAGAATCCTTAACGATGAAGAATTTTTCCATTTTTTAAAAACTAAAACGTTAACTAGCGACTAAATCTGAACTGAGCACGTCTGTTCGCTGCAGATAACTGACAAGATAATTTGCGGTGATTCATAGGTATTTATAATCTCGATTTTACCCCCACCACTTTTTAACTGACCACAGTGTTTCAAGGTCACCGCTGTTATCGTTGGTCAGTATTAACTCGTTGACAGCCTGCGCTTCCTGCCCATTCACCCATGCTTAACAGCCCCGCCCGGTACTTCTTGCATATCACCGCTACGACAACACCTGCCCTGAACCTAACCTCATTTGCGACGTAGGTTTTCAATATTGTATCAATGTTAAAAATTAACTAACATTAACTGTATGCACCACATATATGAGCAATTCCATTTTTATATGCACACTGAATATGACGTGTTGATTATTGAGATCATCCTATACGCATTGTTTCCCGCGAATTTTATACGTTTTTCCATTTAAACTGAATCAGCAGAATTGCATCTATAAATATCATTATTCATGGGCTTTTATCGATCTATATGCAAATATTTACCGCAAAACATGAAATGAGTCACATCGCTTACGCATAGACGTTATACTACACCTTACTATCGTCGGCTGTCTGAATCACTTCCGGTCGGGTGCGCTATCTAACGGGGCCCGCCAATCAACATATACCATCAACCCGTTCAAACTTCCCGCCGTCTGATCCACCAATCAGAGCACGCGGTGGATCTAGCGGTTCCCGCCAATCAACATATACCATCAACCCCGTTCAAATTTCCCGCCGTTTGATCCGCCAATCAGAGCACGCGGTGGATCTAGCGGTTCCCGCCAATCAACATATACCATCAACCCCGTTCAAATTTCCCGCCGTTTGATCCGCCAATCAGAGCACGCGGTGGATGTGGTGGGCGTGGCCAAAAAGTGGAAGTGGTGGGGGGCGCCCAGAGTGCACCAGTATCTACTGGCCGGGTGGGTCAGAGTGTCGTGCTACTGATCAGCCGGCCGGCCGGGCCGCGAGTTCGAATCTCGCATTCGGAAATCACATTTTCGAAGCCATGGATGTTGTGACGTCGTGTGTTTGTCCAAAATTAGATATACGTACATATACAAAGATTGGATCTGGCTAATGGGAAGCAATGTCCTAGTGCCCAAAAAAAAGCAACCGCATACAGTGCGACCACATATCTACGCAGTCAACCCATTTAGGCAGAAACCGCATATCCGCAGCAAACGCATCGAGTCAGAATCGCTCCCGCAATTTTCAGGCTCCTGTATCACCGCTAAGCCAGGAATACGAACCAGAATTAGACAGAATACCGGATCAAAGGTAGGCGACAACCACATTTCATTCTTGAACAAGGCGCTATACAGTCCACTCGAATTCTCTAACAGGTGAATTGAGTCTTTAACTTTGATTCCGAAAATGTCGTATATTGGCACTGTCAAACCTCACTTATTAAAAAATAAATAGAATTTCCCATGTTGGCCTTGAAACTATCAGATAGTAATTTGTTTCTTATACCAGATTTATCGCAAAATCATTTTTTATCTTTCCTGAGTTTACTTGAGATGGGATCTCAAAGTAAATTACATGTTGTCGTTATCACTTTGTCTCCTGTATAAGATGGCGTTGTCAATTTTTCAATTCGAGGTGTCTTCTTTCGAGTTCCATCACCAACTTTGTTTTTTCATACGGAGGATATATTGGAATTTTGTACATTTGAGTTTTCCGTCCTAATTTCAGTGATATATTTCCTTAGTTGGCCATGAATTTGTTGTTGGAACGTAAATTATTTATGAGGAAATGAAAAAGGCCTGCTGAATCCTGAACACGAAATGAAAAATTTATTGATGACAATAACAGTAATAGTCATAAATAAGTAGGAATAAATCATAGTAGATGTTCAAAAGATTGTCGGTTATTTTGTAAGCAAGGCCTGACTTCTCTCTACATTGCCCACTGCTCGGTTTATTTCCCTTGTTCTCAGTCTTCCAAACCCTGTTACACTCGTAACGTAGATTTGAGGTCTGCTGCACAGGTATCACGTATCTTGAAAAGTGACATTATGCCCAATTTTTTTGACAGTATGCTGTTTTTACCTATGTGAAAATCTATTATGTCATCAATAAGGAAAAATAAAGTTGATGGTGGAGGGCAAGAGACGAAACGTCATGTTGAAATTTCAATTAGGCCCTCTTGTAGAGGAAAAACAGTGACAATGTTAATTTGCTATTTATTTTGTAATCTCATTAGAAATAAAGTCAAGAAAATTAAAACAATTTTGGGAAAATTAAGTTTTTTCCGCCTCTCCGGAAGTACTTTGTATTTCGAATTTCTTTAAGCGGTAATTTGTTACTTAGCTTATTTAAGCAACTCCGTATCTCTTACCGTTTTTACCGTTTCCGAGATCCCAGTGGGGAGGCTCGAATTTGAAACACCCGGTATATACTATATATACTATACTATATATACCACACTATATATACTATAATATATAATATTACCTCACAGAATCAATTAACTTCATTAAATTACACACCAAGCATAACGCTTATATATAATATAGTATCGCCCCCATCTTGTTTGTGCAATATTTACAAGTCCGTGGTGCAGTCGATAGGAATGCGATCCGTCGATATTTTTAGTTTTAAATAAAAAATGTATCGGGAAATATAGTATTAGTACCAATTTCACCATCGTTAATCAGTTTGGACCAATAGGAAAATGCCTTATTGAAATTCAACTTGTCGGAAGCTGTCAAAGCTCTCTAAATATCAGTGATTTCTATTGAAATATTGAATAAAATCGTGACAAAGCGATTGTATTATAAACAAGAACACTTTTTGATTCCAACATGATGCTTTTATACAGATTAAACAGGACAACTTTCAAGTATTTTGATTTCTATTATAAATTCGATTTTCTATCTGTTAAATTTAATAGCAGGTTTGGACGTTTGTTAATGCATGGCAATCTCGAATTTGTTAAGTTCAATATACAGAGTGTTTATATGTTATCATTATAGCTACATACCTGAGTGCAGATTTGTCTGTATTTTGCAAGAAAATAGAATATAAAATACATTCCAACCAATTCCTCATATTCCTTTACATTATAATAGTAATCATTTACTAGTTTATGGATTAATAAATTTCTTCAAAGCAATAAAAACATTATGTCCTCTCCATCCTAAAATACAGACACTTTGTGTAAAACGTGTCAATCCCTACATATCCGTGATGCATAATGCAATTATCATGGACATAGACAAAAAATGATGAAACATTTCTTACAAATCATGTCTTCTAACTCCAAAAATCGTAAAAAATAATAAAGTTTCTTGTTTGATTGCCTTTTTGACTGGCGAGGATATCTATCTGTCACTCGCATTGTTGCCAAGTCTAACGACGATCACGTCCCGTGGTGGAGGTTAGGTGGTAGAATAGATAATATAATCTAAATCTCGCCTCCTGTAATAATATTACAAATAAAAGACGTTAATTATTATTATTATTATTAAATGAATCTTTTAGATTTGTTGGTTTTGAATTTCAAGTAGGAACACTAACATAGTACTTATGATTGTTGGATCTAGACTGATATCACTTCTTGATGAATATTTGAACAGTGTGAACACCATCATGGTCTGTTGTATCTTCAAATTGCAAATGAAATATCTGAAAATTCCTACATACAGTGGACCTTCGTCATAGTTTACTATCCTGATTATGATCATCTTTGGTAGATGTGTGGTATCATCAAATTGATGAACAAATATAAGAAAGCTCTGATATACCTACGTACAGCGGATTTTCCATGAAAATATACTAGGTATCATGATTATAACCGTCTTTGGTGGATTGTTCGATCCGGAATTGGAAACATCTCCTATTTATGAATATATGGTTGGCATCATCTAACCGTTGCAAAAGTGCACAAAAACTGTGACAGTCGGTCTTCCTGGACGCTGGCCAAGCAGATTGAAAAGAACATCTCACACAGTAGCCTTCCACCACTTACGTGTTAGGATGGAATGATTGTAACTAACTCGAAGGCCAAGGCTGAAGTGCTTGTTAAGATCTTTGCTGTCAACTCCACCATGGACGCCCCCCAACAAAGCTTCTGGTCCGGACTTGATTGTACTGAAGAGGTGTGCAGCGGAGCTTGCTCCAGTTCTTTCGCGTCTCTTCCAGATATCTTATGAATCCAGATAACTGTAAATTTGCTCTTGTCCAACACATCCCAAAAAAGGATCTAAAACCGACCCTTACAACTGCAGGCCTATAGCTCTGCTTTCTGTTATAAGTAAGGTGATGAGAGGTGCATAAATCGCGAGCTTCTGGACTACCTCGAACGACTCGGCTTGATTAGCGACAGGCAGTATGGTTTCCGACACCAGCGATCCACAGGGGACCTCCTAGCTTAAGTCACGCAATTGTGGAGTAAACTGATCCAGTATTATGGTGAGGCTTATGTCGTTGAGAAAAGCTTTGCCGATGGGTGGCTGACTTTCTCTCTGGCCGCAAGGTATCCGTCGTAATTGACGGAATCTCCTCTTCATTCCGCAAGGTCAACGCGGGTATTCTCAAGGAATTGGCATTGGCTCCGACACGGTTCTTCTTGCATATCAACGACTACCTTTCCTGCACGATCAACCCAATCCACAGCTTCGTTGATGACAGCACTTTACATGCAGGAATTCAGAGTGACAAGGCGATCTCTGCAGCGGAGCTGGAAAAAAGAAAATTAGCGACGACTTCCTCTCTGACGAGAGACCTGGAGGTTATCACTACTTGGGGACGCAACAATCTTGTACAGTGTAATGCTTCAAAAACACAGTATTGTACCTTGACGAACAAAAAGCGTCCTAGCGCTCATGCGGTTCCGATAGATGGCCGGGTTCTGCCAAAGGGCCGTTCATTTCGGCTTATCGTAGTCTAGATCACCGAGGACTTAATCTGGTACGAACACATCTTGTCAGTATGCGGCAGCTGCTGGGAAAAAGCTAGGCTATTTGTTTAGGTCTAAGAAGTACTTCCGCATGACCTTCTCACTCTCTACAAGGCACAGAAGTATTGCTCACACGTTTGGGGTGCCGCCGCCTCGACTATATTATTTATGCTCGCTGTTGTCCAGAGAAGGGCTGTGCGACTGATCGATGACTCTTCTCTAACAGTCTAGGGACTGATTTACAACGGCAGGCCGTCGGCGATCAAGTTCTCTTCTACCGCTACACCAACGGGCTTTGCTTCTCAGACTTCTCTTCCATGATGCCGCCTCGCGATGTTCCTGCCATACAAACCCGGCTGCTTCGATACAAAAAAATGACTACAGAGAAAGCTTCCTACTTCCATTGTATCTTGGCTGGGGAGATAGCGCAGCATAATCACTAGCAAAATTTTGCTGGAAATCGCCAGCGGACAAGTGGAGAAAAAAAGTCGCTAAAGCATACAAAAATTGCTAGGTCTGACAACAGTGTTGTTTTTTCTAGATGGCACATCACTCAGTCGCGACTAGGATAATGATGGGATATTTTATTCATACTGATCGGTGCACGGAAATAACTGAATGACTCAGCACACTGCAAGTGATTTTTCTCTTATACCAAAAGGAGCTAAGGAGCAGTCAAATAAGAATTCCATCTCACCACATGAAACATGTGTCGAAATGAGGTTTAAATGCTGTATGAAAATGTTTTATTGATATCGATGAATTTCTAGAACATGTAAAGGTCTGAAAAATCTTTGAAAGATTTGAAAATTCTCAGAAAATATATAAACATAGCCAACAGTCAAGCGAGTCAAAAATTTTTCGAAAGCAAGTATCGAGAACCACAGGCTCCAGAGGCGCGGGGGAAATTGAAAAATCTCTGACTTGTGAGGCAACTTGAAGTGAGATCAGATTATAACTGAGAAAGTGGCCAAAATAGAAGCTACTGAGATCAGCCTTGTGTGGTCTAAACTGTTAAATAGTACCAAGCTATTCCATCGCGTTTTCTTTAAGTGAAGCCAGTGTTGGAGCGGTGTTGTCTACTGACTTCTTTGTCATCTTTGAATGCAGCCGTGCTGTTTGCTCGTGGTTTAATATTATTTTTTTCGACGATTCATCATAGCAACACGGAAAATGACGAAGAAATGAAAAATATGCCTCATTGACAGATTACGCGACACGACATGAGAGTTGCTTAATGTTGTTTTGGGAGCAAATTTAGGATCAAAGGTACTAGCTAAGGTAGAGTATTTTAAACACAAAAACTGCGCTAGTTTTATCAGAAGAAAACACTATATCTCTGAGCCACAGAAGCAAAGCGAATCTCAGGCTTTCGATTCTCCCATCACTAGTGTGATGAAATGATAATTTGTCCCTTCTTGATATTGTGATGTGCTTTCTAGTTCGTTTCATTAAATATATATATACCGAAACAGAGCAGGTATTCCAGTCTTTCAGTCGAGATATCGTAAAAACGATTCAATTCATATTTTTTAACCGTTCCACTGATCGCAACTGTATTCTCCCATCACTAACATTACAAGACACTATTTACAAATGTCAATTCCGATCGTCTTTGGTCTATTTTCCTTCTCCAATGTCACTGTACTCTATATTTTGTGGTTACTTGTGTTATTTGTGGAAAGTGGAATTTTTGAACAACAAATTTCCGTATAAAAAGTGCTCCCTTCACGATTTTTTTTGTGCAGAATGACATACTACACTGTCGTGTACACGTTAAATCTGAACTAACCCCCAAATAAGTGGTTATGTTGAGTGTACCATGTACCATCACCGATGGTGCGACTGATTATACACTGAAATCAAAACAAAAAACTGCAACTGCAATTGTACGTTGAAAATGTTGAACAGTTTCGGACCAGTGGTGTTAAAATATCGTTGAGGAACAGGAAATAAGTGTATGAATGTGTTGAAACGCAACACCTAACAAAAAATTAAGTGAAAAGGCTTTTTCATGTGAGGGTTTGGAAGTGCAAGTTTGCAAATGTAGGATAAACTATAAGCACACGGTAGGTGGTGTGATGAGATGTAATAATCACATATGAATTACAAAAGTTGCAATAAACATGGAAAAACCTTCAGCTAAACTGAAAAAATATGGATTTCACTACATCAAGCATCGTTTTTTTTTTTAAATTCTGGCTCAGTTTTATATAATTTCATAATGTTTAACAAACTGAAAACATTCTAATGGCAAGCTGTCACTTCATATTTTAGTGTTTTGGTTTGAATACTTTGATGATATTCGCTGCCAAAAGTTTGGCGGTGAGATCTTGAGGTTGATTGGGTATATTTAACGGACTGTTTGGTACTCGTACCCTATTGGTGCAGAATAATGGTTTGTTAAATTGTGAGATCCACCCTAGTGTATTAATAAACTAACAGCAAAAAATTGCAATACCCAGCTAAAACACCCCCCACAGTCCAATTTCTTAACCCTAAGCAAAATTTTGAAAATGATCATGATTCTTTGAAACGTCAAAAAACTTATTAGCGATTTTATTGTTGTAGCAATTTTCTTGAGGACGTATCAGGAACTATATTATAATCAGTTATCGAATTTTGTTGACAAACAGTTTTACACCGGTGCTCCGAAGAAATGAGGCTACCGTGTTCGGAAACGCTCATTGCTGCAATCTGAGGATCATTTTTATGAAAGGCTTAAATAGTGCATTATCTGGCAACAACGTGAGCGCTAAATGGCTGACGATTTTGGGTGTAAGCTGCAATGTTCTCGTTTGTTCGCCCAGAGCCAAGCGACCAAGCTCATGCTGATCAGTAGCCAAGAAGCACGAACGAGCTGTCCGTGGTTGGCTGTCCTTTTGGTCGGACGACGAAAGCATCAAGTTTTGGTTTGACTCGTACTTGTACCTACGAAAATGCCTGTTCAATTCATAGAAGAGATTAAACGTACCTATATTTTAGGATAACCATCTGATATCAAAAAGCTGAAATTCGATATGGTTCTTATAGATAATTATTTATTTTACATAATTGTCGATTATGGGATAACTAGATCCTAGGGCCAATGTAATGTTCAAGAAGAATCAAATAAGTTCCCTCGCGGTGGATTTGCGTCGTTTCGTTACAGGGTTTCCAAATTTCTGCTCTACCATTAGATCTCGCATAACAATATTGCACTGTCATATTAGACATTTACCTTATTGGATTTAGAATGACGTCATTTTACTTATTGTATTTTGCTCATCAAGCCTTCTGATTAGATAGGTGTCAGAGGGGTTATTGTCCAAATAACAAATCGCCATTTGGTGGCGGTCAGCGTATTGGATGTAAAATGACGTTGCTTTGTTCTGTTTCTCTAATCGAACCCTTCTATTTGATACGCCTATCGCAGGGGTGACTATAGAAATTAAAAGTTGCCATTTTGCGGCAGCCGCCATATTGGATTTGGAATGACGTCACTCTACTTATTGAGTTTCTCCCTCTCTCTTCCGTCTTTGCCAGTGATAAACCAACATCAAATTCGTAATTTTCGTACGCGATTTACGAGTACTACCCTCGCCTACTGGTGAGGAAGTATTGTAATGGCGAAACATTTCCAAAATGTGGTATTATGTTTTTGGGTGTTATATGACATGTATATCATGAAAAATCATGTCACTCATTTCCGCCGGTCTGTTTGTCTGTATATACCACAAGAATGAGCCCTCTGACTGCGTACTTCTTCACGAGTTTTCCGCCAACTTTGACACAGAGTGAATTTCGCATAGCCGCAATAGGCTCGCATAAACAACCGGCAATTTTGTTAAACTGCTATAGCCCGCACGAGGGTCTTTTCCCATAGTGCCACTTTTCGATATACGAGGTCTGTGGATTTAGTGCTGAGACTGGCGACTTTCAACAATAGAGACGCCGAGGCTAGAGAGGTGGCAGGGGAACATGTGACTTGTGGCATGTGATTCGTCTTCAGTAAAAGTTATAACTCGCTCGAGTCATTTGATTCTCCCTAGCGACTTTTTTGTGAAACATTTTTATCTATTGTGTACTAAAAGAAGTTATTTTAAGGTTCGCTATATAAAATCCCGTACCTACACTTCAAGTGCAGCACTATTTGCATTTAGAGCCCACAAGTGAGAGAAGAGCTCGCGCCAGCAAGGAACAATAGGAGAAATGGAGCCCATTAAGACCTCTACAGTCCGACTAAAGCCATTAACCATTTTTTTGAGCCAACCCAGACTTTTTTCGCTAACCGTTGCCGCAACCGCCCTGCTTATAACTTGGAGTGCTGCTCGTATTTGAATGAAATTTCCATACAAGATTAACACTATGCCATGGGAGAAAATGATTTTAAAAATGGGGGAGACAGCTAGGAGCAAAAACCGAATGAAACAACAATCCTTGAAAGTTCGTTTTTGACGTTTCAGGAGTTCTTGATCATTTTCGTGTATATCTCGGCAGAGTTTAAGAATTGAAGGTTGAGGTTGTGGGGAGTAAAGGAGAGTATATAAAATATCAAACGGACCTGTCGCGTTTATGTCGCACTTGCTGTGCATTATGAGCTACGGCGCCCGCAAAATCCTTTCTGAGACGGCCGAATATTCTTTTAACGCCATGCTGCTGAAGCTGACCATAGCTGACGTTGTCGGATGGTTGGCACTTTCAGTAAAGGCAGGCAAGGACCATCTAGATGGTAGAGTTATCAAATGCGTGGAACTATGGACTAATTGTTTGGTTCACTTGATCCATTTAATTTCTATTTTTCTCATATTATAATCCTTTATAAACAGCGTTGCGTGGGAAGTTCAGAGTCAACCTACTTGCCTTCTTTCCAGGTAAGTTATTTTCGAGAAATGTTAAGGTCAACTATATAATGGGTGATTGAAATTGAGTTTCCTCATTTTTTTGAAACGCCACTGAATTTGTTAACGACAACGTGCCATTTCTAACGTCAGAATATAAACAAAACAGTCATGAAGCAATAAGCGACCGAACAACGTGTTAAAATTATCCAAGCCTATAATGAAAACGGCCGATCAAGGAAGAATAGATTTCGTGCATATTTCACGTAACGGCGATATCAATTGGCCGCCGTGATCCTGTGATTTAACTCCCTTAGATTATTTTCTTTGGGGGTATTTCAAGAGCAAAGTCTACAAGAATAACCCGAACACAATTGCGGAGCTGAAGCAGGAGATCGGACGCGAAATTACCAACATAGGACCTGATTTGTGCCACGGAGTAGTCGAAAATTTCGCGAAACGGATTACGTCATGCCACATGAGTCGCGGCGGTCATTTACTTGATATCATCTTTCAAGCATAATTGTAATGAACTGTCCTGAAAGGACAAATACATACTTTTTTATAATTTTCAATTTCTTCTTTTTTTTTTAAATACTTTTAATGTGGAAACCCAATTAGAATCACCCTTTACTCTAGTTGAAATCACGAAAAATGACAATTACGTCATCATTTTTGTAGTAAAGTCAAACGACAACGATTTGCGAATATATTTATAGTCAACGCCAAACAAAGTGGCGTGCACGTCATCAAGGTGGGTGTGTTGAAAAATTTACATTGTTGCCAAACTTTTTGTAAAATAATAAAATTTATTATTTACATATCTAGGTTTATAAGCAATATTAACCTCAAATGAGAACAAAAATAATAGTATAATAAAATTATAGATCTGTACTTGCATAATCATTAAGTATGACAATTATTGATCAGATGACACTATGAAACTACCATATTTAATTGATAGCTTAAAGGTACTGAATAAAAATCCAAATGGGGTCCTCCAAATTTTATGCATGGTATTTATTTTACAGAATTCATACAGAAAAATGCATTCTAAAATTAGGTAAGCTACTGGTGTAAGCTTTTTCTGTACAATAAAGTTAGTCGGAGTTTCTTTCTTCAGCGCTGTCTGAATCTGAATCTTCATCACTCTCAAAGTTGATTATTAAAGGTTCGATGTCTGGTCGATCAAAAATTCGTTCTCTTTCATACCATTTAAAAATTTCTTGCTCAGTATGTCGAACACTATTTTTCCACACGTCTGGGGTAACCGTTTGTAGAGCCTCGTTCCACATATCCAAACAGTCTTTTTCACTGTTACCATCTCTACCAATATGTCTGTTATAGTAACCTTTTGCTATGCCCCAAATTAACTCAATAGGGTTAAATATACAATGGTAAGGAGGCAGACGAAGAACTTTGTGCCCATGTTGTTCCGCCAATTCATCAATCACGTATATTTTAGCTGGTTTGTTTCTAAAAAAGCAGTTATTTTAAGAATAGGAATAATCAAAAGAAAAATAAAAACTGTCGACCAAAATATATATAATTAAGAAGCATTATGTACCGAGCAACAATACTCAATAGCTCTGTTTTAAACATTGTGTTTAAAAATGGTATGTTTTGATTTGTCAACCAGTCTTGGATATTTTTTTTTGTCCATGCATTGTTGGGCACTTTGTTCAATATCATGCTGTGATAAGGGGCGTTATCCAGTATAATCATAGATGGACTCTCCAATTTTTCTAATAACTGATGTTGAAACCATTTCAAAAAATTGTCCTGGTTCATCTTTCCATGGTAATCGCTCAATTTTGTTTTCGAAGAAAATATCGCTTCACTACCCTCAATAAACCCATTTTCATTTCCAGCATGTAATATAATGTATCTAAAATATATTAGTTTTAAATTTTATAGTGCAAATTGTGTAAAAGTACATACCTTTTACCATCTGTTTTAATAGCTTTCACGCTTTTTTGGTTTCCATTTTGCCAAGAGCGACCTATGGTCCCATTTTGAAATATCCAAGTTTCATCGAGGAAGACAAACTGGTATAAGGCCTCAACCTTGGCTTGATTGTATTGCCTTAGAAATTCCACCCTTTTCAAAGCTATACTTGGTAGTTCCATGAGACCTCGTCGCGGATTGTCCTTAAGCCACTTAAATCCAAGATCTCTAAGCAACCGCCTTAAAGACGTGGCACTACCATCAAATAATGCCCTATCTCTTAATCGAGACCATAAAGTTTGTATCGTAACTTGTTCTTCTGAAACCATGTGTAATATGACATTATAATTTAGTTAACAAATTAATGCAAATTTCTGATAAGTTATTATAATAAGATCTTACTTTTGTGATACATATTATAGATCACTTCTCGAATGGCACTTGTATCCAATGTCGCTGTGTTGGTTACAGGTTTAATATAACTCCGCTTTTTCTTGGGCGATTCTAAATTTGCATCACTTTTCACACCCTCGGAAATACGTCTAACTGTCCTTAAACTAATTTTTAAAGCAGCAGCAACACGCTACAAAAAATGAAATAAAATTTCACTATTATTAATATACATTACATATAATTATTAGTAACCTACCTCTTGAACAGCATTTAAAGGCAACAAAGGCCCGTTGTTGTCCCTTTCTTGCTCAAAGTAGTGCATTAACGAGGCCACGAGTTCCTTACACCGACTATTTAACTGTTTGGGCATCTTTATATACCAAAATTGCCTTTATCTACTCGTAAAATGAATAATTTTGTTTTGAAACAAACAGTTGTTGATTTACACTATGCGGGGCCAAAGGATTTATAAAGATTTGAAATGCCACAAATTGATTCAGTGTCAAAATTAATACAAATGTCAGTTCCCAGTTTAAATAAGTTTCAAGGTGACAATGTGTCAACGCTGCGAAATCGGTTTAGTGCGTTTACATGTCGATAAGTGATTGGAGCGTTTGCAGAACATTTTATTTCGCATAATGCGTCTAAATTTATCAGAAAGCAACTTATGTGATATTTTAATAACAATGTTTATATGACTATTAACCATAATAAGAGAGTAATGACCGTTTTACAATTTATATATCACATTAATATGAAACTGCAATAGAGCAATTGTTTGTGATAGAAACCTAGGCATTAGGTCGGGGAATTTTTATCGTGATGACGTGCACGCCACTTTGTTTGGCGTTGACTTATAATGAAGTTTCTGATATGTTAGACAGAGAAAAACATAATTTTATTGTCTAGACAAACTGTATTGCTAATTTGCATGTATCCAACAAAGATAGGCGATGTTTTCATGTTGCATGATCGATCACACTTGAAAGATGAATAGTTAGGTTATGTTAAAGCAGGTTATGTTGTTTTCGAATAATACTTTGGTCTTTGGTGTTCCTGTCTTAAATTATTCTACTCATAACTATTTTCTTCAAAAGAAAAACTCCGCAGTAAAATTATTATTAAGGTATCACTCAAAACCATGAAATAAAATGAAAATAAAAATAATCAGTGAAATAACCGCAAAATCATAATATAAATTTGTTGTCATTTTGTTTCTGACTCGTGATTTTATCATCTACGTACGTCCATTGATTACTTCAGTACAATTTATGGTATGACGTAATAGTCATCTTTCGTGATTTTGACTATATATGAAGACGGCACAGGTCAGTATATTGACATTCCGAAGAAATAAGGGTTATATATATATATATATATATATGTATACAAACTATAAAGCAGTTTCGACAGTTAAATGTTGTCAGCGTTTGGGATATAATGCTATTCAACCTAGACATGAAACATAGTAATATCCATTCCGAATCCGGACTAGGTAGAAAGAGCAAGCCTACGTTTTGTTTGTCGTCAAAATTATGTGGTTAGTAATCTGTACTTCATACTATAAGCCGATCAGGCTTAAGACGCCAGTTTGATAGATGTTGACATTTCACATTAAAATCGTATTTTTTTTTTTCGAAAACATAATCGGTTTCAGTCAATCCTCGTGTTACAGATAGTTGCCGAAGACAGTGAAGTTTTCTGTTGATTCACAAAAAGCAGTTTAAGCAAATCTTTTTGTCGATAAGTGTTATATATTGTAGTCATTGGCGCCGGCGTTGCGAAAGGGCATGTACCTCAACATTGGGCGTTTACCTGGACAGTTTTGAGGTAATTTTGATTTATGTCATTTTACTTCTTCTTTCGTTTTGCACACAGTAGAAATCTAAGTTCTGTTAACAGAATTGTATACCTAACAACAAAATTGAAAAATACAAAATAAAACAGGCAATCCAAGCTTTATGCTAACTAAGCTTAAATTTGACTTTATCTATCGTAATTTTGATTCTAAGAGTTCTTGGGAAAGGTGCTTTCGTGGTATAAGTGGTCATTTTGCAATGTCATTTTAGTGCCACGAGATTGTATGGAGGAAGCTCAGTATGCCCAAATAAACTATGAATATCAAATTAATTACAATACTTCCAAATCTTTTTATTGGATATAACTACAGTGACTATGGTATAATAGCAAGCATCTACATTATGCACAAATAGGTATTTGCTTTTAGCCTAAGAATCTGCTCAGATCACGACAACTATTTATAAAAACCGAGCAAAATTCTTACAAGATGTCGCACCATCTCCAATATCAGGTACTCCGCAATTGTTGGTGCTTGATGGAGAGAATATTTGGCACTGCTCAGCTTCGAAAATCATGAAATATTCAGAATTGTTCATATGCAGTGCCGTTGATGAAAATAATATTTAATTTCCATTCTGTGCCTTATTTCATTTATCCTTCTTTATAAAAATAACTAAGCGATTCACATCGTGATACAAAGTGTATTTCTGCCTTGCGTGAGTACACCCAGTACGAATAGCTATATGCATACCCTTTCCAGAGAAAATAATGTATGCCTATGTATTGGCTTGTCACTTTAGGCAATGATTGTTAGATTAGTTAAAAGTATGCACTAGAATTACACAATTCTGTCGACAAACAATGTTATAAGTTTGGCTCTTTCTAAACCACTAGAATTCGCCAGCTTTTAGGGTATAATGATTATACATCCTAGATATGAAATATAGTAATATCTCTATCTGGCATATATGAGAAAAAACCATAAAAGGAGGGCTTGCCGAGTACAATGTATGTGTTCTCGTTTCGGATATCTGGCTGCTTCTGTTCATGTCATCTCCACCTTCAATTTAGAGCAGTTGGCGGAAAATGTCTCGTTAGGACACAAAGGATCGTGTTTCCTAGAAAGCGGGATGAAGCGTTATTCCTACACATACATTGACGGATTAAAAGAATGTCACACATTCATGAAAATTCTCATTTAATAGATAGGCTTTGGTCGTGTTTTCAGTTGGACGCACTCAAAAAATGGCGTCAAATAGGTTGACTACTTCCTACGCATAAAGGATTATGTTCGGTACAAATGGACCCGTCTGAGAAAAAAAAGCTACGAAGATGTATAATAATAAAAATTAAGCAGATCAAGTTAGTCAAACAGTCTCATACAGTTAGAATTTGTAGATTTAAAATGAAATACGTTTTTTGGATACCATATGATATACACATCACCAAAAATCATGTGACTCATTTCCGTCTGTCTGGCTGTCTGTCTGTCAGTATGTCCCCTAATCTTATTCACCGCTGATAACGTGAGAAGCAACGCTCGGGTTTCGATAAAATTTTTACATAATAATACTACTAATAATAATAATAATAATAATAATAATAATAATAATAATAAATCGTCTTTATTTATAAAGTTACATAGTATCGGGAGAAGTTTAGCTAAATAGCTACTCTTCCACTTATTATTTTCATGGTTGTGAACCAATTTAAATACATGTAATTAACATGTCTATATACAGTTGCTAACCAAAGGAAAACAAAAATATTGCAGATAAAATATAGAAAATATAAACAGATTCAGGAACACGTCAAATAAAATTTTTCTGGCGGTTACTAATCTAAACTACAAACTACTACTTAATTACTACTAAGAGTCATTTTTGATAGCAAATGCTGCTTGACACAAACTTTGAATTTAGTTTGAGATAAATTTTTGAATGCATCAGGTAGCACGTTATACAATTTGACACAATTATACCTAAAAGAGCGAGTAAATAAAGCCGTACGGTGCCGTGGAATATCTAATAATTTGCCATACTTGAGCATGCGATCTCTAACAGATTGCCTGAAAACAATTCTTTTGAAGAGGTATTCGGGAGTTCCCGTGATAATCAAATTATGAATGAACTTCAAGATAAAATACTCGTAAGAACTATTAATATCTAACCATTTTAAACTACGAATACAGTGTGAAACATGGTCATATTTTCTTAAACCGTAGATGAGGCGACAGCACGAATTTTGAATCAGTTGAAGTCTGCGAATTGAGACTTGATCTAAGTAAGGATAGAAAACTATAAGGCAGTAGTTGATTTTTGAGAGAACTAGGCTTTCACAAAGATGTTTTTTCAATTTGAAATTGGTGAAACGCCTATTAACAAACAATGTTTTTACTACAACAAAGCAGTTTCTTACTAATTTAGATATATGCTCACGAAAACGTAAATCCTTGCCAAGTAAGACACCCAAATTTCTTGCAAGATCCTCATGAACTAACGAAGTGTCATTAATGCGTACTGTCGTGTTATTTCTGATATTAATGATTTTGTTTTTTGGTGCAAAGAGAACAGCTTTAGATTTAGAGGCATTTAGCGTTAAGGAGCTATGCTTGGAAAAACTAACAATAGTGGCTAAGTCACAATTCAACTCGTCAACAGCTGCTACACAGTCAACTGGATCAAAAGTTTTACATATTTGTGTATCATCCGCAAAAATCATCACTTCAGAGGAGTGTATCAGTTTACACATGTCTGATATGTAAATGGAGAACAATAGCGGTCCTAAAACAGAGCCTTGAGGGCCCCTGATATCACATTCTTATATGTCGAATATGAGTTGTCCAAATGTACCCTTTGCATACGATTCATGAGATAACTAGTAATGAACTTGATAGATGCTTGAGAAAATCTAATATATTTGCATTTTGAGATCAAAAGTGAATGATTGATAGTGTCAAAAGCCTTGGAGAAGTCAAGCAGTACAAGAGCCGCTGCTTGACCCCAATCCAAAGCCTCAACAATGTCATCAGTCACCTTAAGCAGGGCAGTGGTGGTGCTATTCCCTACTTTGAAGCCAGACTGCTTTTTTGGAATTATGTTATTCTCAGAGCAGTACTCTTTCAATTGATCATGTACTATCCTTTCCAATATTTTTGATAGAATCGGAAGTAAACTAATTGGGCGCAGGTCGCAATAAGCTGAAGGGTTATTAGTTTTTGCCAAGGGAACAATTACTGCTAAATAACCTTACTATGTTAACGACGCAAAAGATTTGTAGCTTATGAAAATCGGTCCAGAGACGACAATGAAAAAGGCCTAAGCCGAAGGAAATAAAAATCGCTCAAACTTCGTTTTTTGACGTTTTAGATGATCCTGATCATTTCTTAAAACAAATTGGGGTGAGGTTATAAGGGGGTGAACAGGATTTGTCTCAATTTTTGCATGCTGGTACATTCAAACGCTCTTAACATTGGTAATTCTATGCAAATATTAGACATATTTCACACATCATGCATTTCTGTGTACATTAGCCCTGAAAAATATTTTCCGGAGTACTTATCGGCCGCAGCTACTTCTATGATGAGATGTCTACAAGACGCGTAGAATTACTACGACAGGAGGCGTACCACTGTCTGAAAATTGAGAAATGCAATCCCTCATCCCCGTACAACTCCCCATACTCAGATATGTCAACCCTTAAATAATCGGGATCCCATGAAATGTCAAAAAACGAAGTTTGAGCGATCTCTCTAATTACCTTACTTTTTTGAGCCCAACTCCGCCTCCAGTGGATCGATTTTCAAAAACTAAGAAGCTTTTTTTATCATTGGCTTAGTAGTAACCTTACGTGAAAATTTCATCAAAATCCGCCAGTGGCGTAGGAAGTGAAAAATGGCGTCAAATAGATTGACTCCACATTTCAGTGCACCAACTTTCAAAGAATAAAAAAACATTCAGTTAAGCGTATTCAATACCGTCAAATGAAATCGAAACCTAACTACTTTCGCAGTAGTCGATTCTGGTAATAGATGGCACTTTGTGCTGTCCTATTTCGATAAACCTGACTATTCACACTTACGAATGTCGTTAAAAACTGCTTAAGAATGTAGCAGTAAACTATGATGAAAAGAATTTAAGTAATTGAGCTACAGTAACAACTTCAAAAACTGAGATAATTTGAGCTAAGCCACTAAACAGGAACCATCGTCGAAACCGTAACTCCAGTTGTGGTAGAAAGTTAAAATTGAATATGATACACTATTGCGCCTCTCTAAATTCTAACACGAGATTCAGTGGTAGAAAGAGTGAGTCAGATAAAGTCTTTTCTACGAATACGGCAAACGTGAGAACAAACATCAGGGAAGTATCTAGTAACATTATAAAAAACATCAGATTGACAAGTGTCACACAATTCTGACCGATCTGTGAACGCTAGATCTGCATACAAAGTCGTATTTGGTATGCCACAAATTCGTACTGTCTAATAATGCTTGTATTTAGGAAAGTATCCCCGCACACTAAAAAAAAATGGCAACAAGTAAGTTGACTTTTCACGCTCCACTGTCATTAGTTCGTAAAGGATTATGTTTGGCACAAGTTAGCCTTTCCGAGAAAAAAGTTAGCTGCGAATACGTATAACGAAAAATTAAATTAGCTTCCTTCTCACCCTGAGAGGATTTGTTGCAGTAGCACATTATCATTGCGATGACCAATCCCGCGTGAATGATGATATTGGCCTTCATCATACCCAGTGCACACAGCCCACAGCAGTGCGGAAGCGATTGCCGACTGTGTCGTACGACCACCGATGACGGGGGACCACGTCGCACGTACCGACATCCGACTTTAGGAGATATTTCTAAGATTTAAGGGTAGATGTACGGGGACATCTTTGAAGAGTGATATATGCCTAATATGTGCGTAGAATTACTGGGGCTGGAGGCATATGATATACCAATGTGAAAAAAATGTTAGGCCCTACAACAAATATTCCGAAAATGATAAGAAGTTATACGCCGTTATAAGATTAGCTCACAGACAGATAGTTCGACGGAAATGAGCAACATGGTTCTTCGTAATGTACTTGTGATACAACATCTAAAAAACAAAATATCTCATTTACGAAAATTTTTGCGATGTTAATACACACCCGCCAGCAGACGCGGGAAGTAAAAATACTACATGCAACATGGCTGCTAATGATCATAACTGTATTTTAAGATACCTAAGAATTAAACAACATAAACAGTTCTGCCTATGTTTGGTATAATGAATACGGTCGTGTATTTAGCCAAATGATTATTTGCAACACTACAGGCTATAATACAAATATGCCACTTGCAGATCACCTGTTCACCTCAGTAGACGTCATAACGTGATAGATACTCGTGAAAAAGACTATATCCGTCAAATAAAGATCCGTGTATGTGACGAAAGTTGTCAGTATCAGAACAGAATTTTCCGGGACACTAATGGCCGTATCATCAGTCGTTCTTACAATTGTAGGACGCCTGTATGGCCTCCTTGATTTTCATTGTTTGCTAAGGTTCCGCGTCAGCGTTCTATTTTGAGGTTATGTTACAGATATCTATTTCTATAAAATTGTGCATGCTTTTGTTTTATGTCATCTGTTATATCAGCCTGAAATTTTCTGCAATTAAAAAAAAACATAGCCTCACAATAGGAGAGAGAGCACTGATACTGATACATAACAGTAGAACATTTGAAATACCCGAGCCTGTTGAAGGAGACAGACTAACCAAATCAAGCAGGCCATAAAGGCGTGCTACAATTGGACGGAACCAACCCACTAAATATGAAAAATCTAGATTTAAGGAAAATAAACTATTACGAGCAATACCATTTACTGTAAAAAGGATTCATACACATATTTGAAGCCGTTAGTATGCCATTAAATAAATTCGTGTTAGATCTGAAATGAATTTGTTATTATTGTCAAAACCTTAGATCCTAATTGCTCAATAATTGTTTTTCTGGGTTGGATCCTGTCTGCGAAAGGCCATCCAATTGTAGGATGCCTTTATGACCTACTTGATTTTCATCGCCTGTTCTCTCCTTCAGAAAGAGTGAGGTACTTCAAGATTTCTACTGTTCCACGTCAGCGTCAGCACTCTCCTATTGTGAAGGTATGTTTATATATATATATATATATATGTATATATAGTATTCATAGTTAATTGCCTTAACTGTTAGGAGAAGATATCCTTTAATTTCTTTGGGTAGAAGGCAAAGTATTGCAAAAGTACACCCTTATAACGTAAACTCTCAAGCTTTCGAAGATCTATGTTTTCATCGTCTGGAGCTGGAAGCAATTATTGACAATAGCAACAAATAACAATTAGGAGAAAAAAATATTTACTTACTAAGTCGGCGAGATTGTTGCTGAAATTGTTTTTAAACAACAGTGAAGGGAACACATAGTCGACGAATAAGAAACTGGACTGCTGAGGTTCGATTAGGACGGAATTATTTTATTATTAAATGGTAAATCATTTTGAAAGGTTCTTTTTTTAAAACACTGATTGCTTTTGGAAGAAATCTGGAGATCTTAAAACTATCAACTAGTGAAAATTCCTTCGAGATTTCATCTTTTTTTCCACTGATAACCTCCACATTATCCAACACGTGCCGGCCGACTGACATTCTACAGCGGCGTATGAAGTGTGATAATGAAAATTTTTGGAAGGTCACCCATTATGTCGTCCTGTGAAGTGTGATGCCTAATAGTATGGCGTTTTGTAATATATAGTGCAAAAGTTTGCGCTATTATTGACCGATGAAGTACAAAGATATTTTCAAAACCTGATAGAAGTTGCTTTGGAGGGAGTGTGATTTGGATGTTATCCTATCAAACAATTAAGAAATCTGTAGGGAATATTCACACTTGAGGACAAAAGACGTTGAGCAATTTTGGTTTTGATTTTATTAAGATAGTGAAGAATTATTTTATGTAGATTGAGCGATTATTGGGAGAAATCATTGTTAGGGGAGATACGTTCCTTTTCCAATTTTTCGTAGTTCAGCAAATATGCATAGCCGACGCTAAGTTGATTGACATCAGCTTTTTTGTTCATGAAATTGTCTGTCATAAAGATATGTGAAATTTCCAGAAACGGGCATTTTGATAGATGACTTTCTCTGTCCAGCACCTAAAAAAAACCTTGCAAAATGATTTGCCATTGGATAATAAAATAATTCCGTCCTAATCGAACCTCATCAGTCCAGTTTTTTATTCGTCGACTATGTGTTCCCTTCACTGTTGTTTAAAACCAATTTCACTAACAATCTCGCCGACTTAGTAAGTAAATATTTTTCTCCTAATTGTTAATTGTTGCTATTGTCAATAATTGTTTCTAGCTCCAAAGGATGAAGACATAGATCTTCGAAAGCTTGAGAGTTTAAGTTATAAGAGTGCACTTTTGCAATACTTTGCCCTCTACCCAAAGAAATTAAAGGATATATATATATAGAAACTATTACGAGCAATACCATTTACTGAAAAAAAAACCATACACGTATTTAAAGCCTTTTAGTATGCCATTGATTAAAATCGCGTTTGGTCTGAAATTAATTTGTTATCACTGTCAAAACTTTAAGCCTAATTGCTCAAGAATTGTTTTTCTGGGTTGGTTCCTTTCTGTAAAAAGCCGCCCAATTGTAGGCACGACTAACGATAAGGGCAACCATTTCGTAAAGCGCTCCTAACAGCATCCAAGGAAGCTTGCTCTAAAGACTCATACGACAGCTTGGTGTGCAGGCGGCAGCATGCTGGAATATTAGACGGACACTATTCTTCCCTCTTTCCACTCATGGAGAATGGAAAATGTGGCTCAGTTTCAAGGGAGAAATCTCTTTCGTCCCTTCGTCCCCCTCCACAGCGAGAACGAGCTTTAATATATAGAAACAAAACGTGCAACAGGGATGAACGAACCCTCATAAGGACGTTCTTTACATTCTGTAACATTGTCGCCTTACTCAGGGCGTAGACTTTAGCTTATAGTACTTATAATAGATGCATACAGATATTCTTTTTACTTCCCGCGCTTATTGGTGAGAAAGTATTGTAATCGAGAAAAATTTCAAAAATGAGATTTTTTGATTTTTGGATGTTGTATGAATATCATGAAAAAGCATGTATTTCATTTCCATTGGTCTGTCTGCCGGTTTGTGTGTCTGTCTCTCTGACCGCAAATCCTTTGTCGTTCTATATCTTGGAAAATACTTTTCGAGTTTGAATGAAATTTGCACACAAGGTTGCTATGACGCCTGGAACAAAAATCCTTTGTAGATTTCCAAAGTTGGTTCAGTGGCGAGAGCTTCCGGCAAAAAACGAATTCAGCAACAATTGCTCAAACTTCGTTTTTTGATGTCTCATTGGGGGTTGGGGTTTTAGGGGGTGGAGGAGAGTATATCTCAATTTTTTGTCGATAGTTTATTCGTGCGCTTCGAACCTCGCTGATTATACGCACCTCTTAGTACATGTAACATATATCATAGATTTCTCCGTGTATCAGCTCTTTCTTAAATTTCAAACGGATTTGTCGCTTCTATGACACATGCCGTATCCTTTGAACTATGGTCTCACCAAATCATGCCCGTGACTGCTGCTATACTGCTCGGGCTGACCAGCATTGTATGCCTGACGTTGCCAGATGGTCATTACTTTCAGTAAAGGCAAGAAAAAGGTTTCTAGTTTCCAATATTATCGAATGCGTGGTATTATGAACCAATTATACGGACCTGTTTGGGTCACTTGATCCATTTCTTTATTTTTTGTGTTATACTTGTTCGTAGTTAATTTTCTTCCTTATAATAATAATAGTAACATTGTGTGAACATTTCATCTAAATGCGAGCAGTACTTTTCAAGTTAAAGGCGGTCCAAAGATTAGCAGACAGGCCGACAGACAGACCGACATACAAACCGACAGGCAGACCGACAGATAGAGCGACACCACGCGGAGCATGATTTTTTCGGTACTTGATATTTCGGTTATTCTAATGCTGGATGTTTGGGTTACTATGAAAATTTCCTTATTGCTGCATGACCAAATGGCCTGAAAAGAGAGTCCTAAATTTAAGGACACCCTGTATATTAGCATTATGCGTTATGTAATTTAACGAAATTACTTGATATCTGGAGTAATACTAATGGCCAGATGTCAAAAACAATCAATAATAAAAATAAAAATTAAGAAATACCGCTTTGTGTAGTCAGAGGAACTTATTTACAATTAAAGTTCAATTCCGAGAATATGAAGCAGAAATCATTTTCTTTAGAAGGAAAAATTTCTGTTTGAAGTACATCTAAGAAAATTTCGTTCTTGCTTGGCAACATAGCTGTGAGGATAGAAGTTGTATTGAAACGTCCAATTGCAATACAGGGTTGGGCATCCCGGATTAGCGAAATACTCATCTGATAACGTACAAACAATAATTTAACTTTTTTTAATTTCATTTTCTACCATCCAGTAATTTAATAACAAGCCAACAGAAAAATTAAACTCCAACCTTTCCCGCCGGCGACAGTGGCAGGGGATGCAACGTGGCTGTTATAACGCCAAGATTAAATAAGCAAAAGTTAATTAGGAAACAAAGGCAAGAAAAAACTGATGTTCAGCAGACATCAAAGGACGCGACTCAAAATTCATTATTCGAGTACTCACGTGGAGATGCTCGGAAAACGGTGGTAAATGAAGTTTGCGAACGTAAAAATAAGACGTGAAGTGGATTTTTGCTACTGCTAAAGAAATAAGTTTATCTAGGAGCCTAAATGTAAAAGTGGGATTATTGTCATTCACAATTCCCCCAATATTTATTAGAAACCTGTAGAAAAAGGGGGAAATAGACTTTTGATACAGCCGCGCTCGAAACAGTCAAGTAAAAACTGAATTGAAGGTACCTTGCCACTATTTCACTTCTATAATCAAGGACCGTGAGAGTTAAAAGGTAAAAAAAGGTTAAATAGTCTATTTGATAGAAGAAGTATGGAACTTCCAGAAACAAAATGATTCTTTAAATGACCGAACATAGCTTCAGACGCCATGAAATAAGCTTTCATAACTTCATTTATCAGAGAGAATAAACTTAAACATTATAGTCAACAAAAGGACTGGAACAACTAATTAGTTGAACTCATGGATGCCCCAAGTCATTATATCGACCAAGACTTTTAGAAGCTGTTTTAATTACATTCCTCAACCCAACTGCATAATATCGAATTTTTCCAACCATCTGCATCCGCGCGTATGTCTTGCATTCGGGAGTTATCTATGATTCATACATGGATTTTGATTTACAACCTGGAAAACATCGCGTGTGCCCATGTCGGATTCTGAAATGCACATTTGAATAAAATAATAAACCCGAACATGAACAATACTGTGGGATGAGTTATACGTCACACTGCTTTAGATAATAATTAGGAGTATATGTAATCGATGGTAGGTGAAGATGAGGAAATAGAGTAAAAATGATTTAATTTTAGTGGAATTTTGAGAGAGAACGATGCAATTAATTGTTGAAGTGACAACATTCACGGTATCGCTGGATTTTGCTAATACATTTCTTGTGTGTTGGGCCGCTATATCTAGGAAGCCAAGGAAGGAGATTGATTTGACCGTTATTGAGGTAGTCTACTGTAGCTACAGCAATATGGGGATGGCTGTTATCCAATGGATAATCATCATACCTTCTCTAGTAGAAACTATAGGTGCCTTACTACCACATGTAGTGGCATTACAAGCCATGACTTCCTCAGTATGATACAAGTGATGTTGAACTGGAATCTTTACATCATGCGTCTCTTGAAGACAGCTCGTGAGTTGTGTCCGTCCATCAAGCAGAACTGAAGTAAAGAAACTTCGGATGATGTAAGTAAGATGTAGTGCAAAGTTTTCAGTTAAAGATGCACCATATTGCAGCAGTTATTATGCTACTGCTGAGTTGACTCTAGTTTTAGTTAAAGGATGCAGGACAGAGCAACGATATATTCAGAAAGTACTGGAACTCCATTTTTTGCAGTTCCTCCAAAAGCGGTAAAGCCCTATTTTCTAATCCAGCCTTCTTCGTTATCCACCTAGATCTCCAGACCTTCGACCCATTGGACTACTACACTACTTCTCTAAATCATTTTTACGGGGTGACTTATTTTCTTTGTCACTATGTATATTTTAGCTGAACATAATACAAAATATTCAACTTACCCCATCCTGTACACAAATACACTCGTAATTTGAAGTTCTCTCTCGTCAGCGTTTCGACGACAAGAATGTAGAGATACAATCCTGCGGATAGAAATAATATATTCTGATTAAATTTGTTAACCTTGCAAATCTTTGGCTATATTAATTTTAAGCTCGACCCGGAGTTATATCGAATTTTTATTACTAGGAGAAAACATGAACGCCTGCAGAAATTTTTGACAGTGAGGCCGATCATCGGCGAGAGATAACATTTTGTGAAGGTGTACCTGCCCCAAAAACTTTGAAGTTGAAGAGCGGGAGGTAGTAAATTTTTTCAGAGTCGGGAAGAGGAGAGGGGGTATGTAATTCCTGATAATTCCCAAAATTGTATACATAATATGCAAATTTTAAGGTCTAATCGGACTTCCAGGGAGGGTCAGCCTTTTCCCCTGCCTTACCTGGGGGAGGATAAAATTTCGAGAACCATTGCAACATACTAGGTATGTCCCGCTTGAAGGGCGATTTAGATACGGATGATCTTGAAGTTTCCAGTTTTTCTTTTACCTCATGAATGAAAATGTTTTGAAAACGCTACCACAAAGCATCTAGATGCTATGCTATTTTAGGGAAACATTGGTAGTTCTCTGACTGACATTCCTGCAGTCAGTGTATAAAGCTCCGACAAAAAGTTTACAGAGCCAATTCATTGAGGTACGAAGGTTGTTAGAGGTACGACAATTTAAATACTTTTTTGTCGTTGACATGCTCCATTGTCTGGCAGCTAAATCAAACCACTTAGTATGCTTGACTTACTCTTTTGATCGTTTCGGCCACCACAGTGACCTTTTTTAAGCACAATGACAAAGACAACATTTTGTTTCTGTCTTTCACGATACAGCTCATTAAATTTTTCTTCTCTTTGCTATTTATAATGTGTTGGGATAGCAGTCGGTACAGTCTTGTGTCATCTCGAAATTGTCCAGAGCTGTGCTTAGTAGGGGTAATTAGCCAATTCCAAATCTCCACCCAGTGTTAGGAAGACAATGGTCTACTCACCCCTAATATACGTATACGAGGCTGATTCAATTGAAACCCATCTTTGGCCTTGGAAACAATTTTAATCACTTAACTGATGTTTTGGAATGTTAGTTGTATTTATAAGCGTCACACTGATCAGTTCCTGTCATTTGTATTTGACTGAGATTTTAAGTATTGTGACCTAAAAATGATATTTGTTCTTACCAATCCGTCCAAATATAATCAGCGTGCGGTCATTTAATTTATGTGTGATGAAGGTTTGCAAATTCATACGCGAATGGTTTGCAAATTCATACGCGAATGCAAGCACTGTATGGAAACGCATGTTTTGCGTATCCAACTGCCAAGGAATGGTGTCGAAAAATTGTTGAGTTGAAGAGAGGAGACGAATGATAAGCCGCGATCAGGTGCATTGAGTACTGCATTAACAGACTGGTATGTTTCATGTGTGGAAGGCATGCTCAGAAAAAATCGTCCAATTTCATTCAGAGCAATTTCAGAAAACGTTGGTGTGGGTATAGGATCTGTCCATAGTATCGTACACAAATTGGGTTACAGCAAGGTTTGTGCGCAATTGGTTCCTCGCTTTTTGTCAGAGGACCAAAAAAGCTTGCGAATGGGCTTATCTTTGCAACATCCCGGAATACAAGCAAAACAGTAATGACTTTTTTTCATCAAAAATCTCTGGCGACGAGTCTTGGTGTCATTATTTTGAACAATCCAGTAAGCTGTCTTCGATGCAATGGAAACACGCAAATACTCCACCACCAAAGAAGTTCAAAGTGCAAACTTCTGCAGGCAAGGTCATGTTAGCATTTTTTTTCGACCATGAAGAACCCTTCCTCACAGAGCTTGAAGAACCTAGAGTCCATCGCAACGCAAATCTGCATAATGAAACTCTGAACAATCTCCATCAAGCAATGAGACGAAAACGTCCAGGGGAGCTCTCACGTGGTGTCATTCTTCTGCACGACAATGCTCGGCCTCGTGTTGTCAGAGTAGTGAAAGAAAATCTACAACTAAAGAAATGGAGGATATTAGAGCATTTATCGCCCGGCGATTTTTACATCTTTGGGGCACTGAAAAACGCGTTAAAAGGTAAGCATTTTCAGTCGGATGAAGAAGTACAAAATGCCGTACAAGAATTCTTCAAGCAGCAGCCACAAGAATTCTTTAAGCAGGGTATATACATCGATTAATGAAACAATGGGATATGTGCTTTAATTGTAGTGATAATTATTTGTAGATATATTTGCCAATAAATCTTTTCTGGACCACAGATGGGTTTCAATTGAACAAGCCTCATAATAATGCTAATGGACTCCTTTCGGTCGATTGAAATTATGCGGTTTACTATGGATATTTGTTCTGGTGCATACATATACTTTGACAAGTAGGTTAACATGACACTGTATACATTTAAAAGCTCAATTTGTTTTTACTGAGCCATTCCAAACAAAAAATAAACCAGTGGGACGTGCAGGAAGTGCAATCGTTGGAATTTCCACTGATTTCACGACACCGCCGACGCGCTTCGATATGAGTATAATTTGACGGGATTTCAGAACCCTGACATGGCAGGTTTATTAAATTTTTGACCGTATGCCGATGCAATAAATGGCTGGACCGTTCATTTTTTGTTTACATTTTACCTTGCGTGTATTTTGAACCTTGTTTATACGCTACGCCTTACCAATAGCATTATACGATACGTACAACCAAATATGGATTATTGGATTTATAGAACATTTTATCGACCTGGGCGTCAAAGGAATGGATACTTGCATTATGAAACATCCAAAATAATGAGAGACATGAGCATTTCAAGAAAAAAGTGATCTCACTAATGTTCCCATTAACTATTTAAGAAGAATACTATGTTCCGTAATTATACAGGAAAGGAAATCTTTTATGCTTACCTTCTACAAACATCCAGAAGAAGGTAGTGATGTGAAAGTAATGCAGAAGGGTTACGATGAGCACGCATATTACTGAGTTGTTCCCCCCGTAGTTTAGCTGAAACAAAGAAAAATAGCTCAGGTGGGATATAAAATTGTGGAACGGGCTAGTTCCTCAACGGTATGGTGAATCTCAAACAGGTAAGCGTCAAGGGATGTGATAAACACAGTATTTTGCACCATTACCTTACTCTGTAAATTCAAAAATTGCAATCTGTCAGCAGCTAAAGATTTGTACTAAGATGCTGGATCCTACGCTGTATTTGGACGTTCACTCACAGTTTCTATTGTGACGGCAATGATGCCAAGCAGCATCGCAGAAGTTCCATTAGATGTTATAGCGCAGACTCCATTTCCCTTTTAAGAAAATTTGTTTTTCCTAAGCATCACATAAATTTTCCAAAAAACTCTAAACCTTTCCTTGTAATTCTTTCTGAGATATACCGTTCTCAGAATTTTTCAACAATGGAACATATAATATTTGCCCCTTCCTCCCCCTGGAAAAAATTGCTACCATCCACTCTTCAAAAACTTTTGGGGGCTGATACATGTACAAGAAGTTCCCCCTTGCGGATGTCAATCGGCCCCCACTGGAAATCAAACCCATGAATGTAGAACTTAGTACCACTCAACTTAACAGCAATGCTTGCTATCAGATTACGATTTTTATGCAGAAATGGTATTAATGCAGAATGAAATATTTGAACAGAAAGGTGAAGTAGAAAAATAGATAGTTAGCTACTTCAGGGGATACTATCCATTGGGAGAAAATAAATGTGCCTCTAAACTAAAGGTATTTGTGGCTATGAAAGTTATACACAACACACACAGTCTAACGCTATTTTGAGGTCAGAGAGAAATCTCACAAACCAATACTCCAAGAATCCATACAAATCTGTAAACTTACCCTACGTGTTCCTACCTAAAATTAGAAAAAATGAATCATAAGCAAAACAATGTAATTATTGCGCTAATTAAAAAACATAAAATATGGGGACAAAGTTTCCATATCTCAATTAAACTGTTACAATTGATTGACATACTCTGGTGACTTATTTCAATTAATGATAGAGTAGTTTCGGGTAATATGGAATACCATTTTCATTTCTCTCAATAACTGAAAAAATAATACACCTTTTCTTCTGAAAATTTGTTGAAACACTTATACGATGTTACCTAACAATTGCTTACCACCAGATCAACTGAAGCAAACCTCATTTTTGTGTAGAGAAAAATACTTTCCAATTAGTTATTTTTATCTGTGAAACAAAAGAGAAGTATAATATGGAATAGGTATATGGGGTAATATGGAATAGGGTAAATCATACGAAAAATAAGAAAAAACAAGTTTAATTCTTCACGTTAGGTAATTTAACAAATATAAAACAAATTAGATAGACCTTAATTTTATTTGCAAAAATCGCAAATGTAAATATCACCTTCACAACTTGTGCAAGCTTCATGAGCCCATCCGTTACAAATGACACATTTCACCCATACCTCTCTGCTTTTACTCATCGTGAACATCTCTTGACAAAAAATACATTCCGTCGTGTCATCAGCACATTGCTTGGGACTAATATAAGATGACAGGGGGAGATCATCTTCATCAGAGGAGTTTGCGGGAACGGGTTCTGAAGAAGATGTTAATGATGAAGATGATGTTGATGGTGAACGTGCTTTTCGCTTTTTCTTCGCAGATTGTTTAAGAGAACTTGGTCCTGCTTCATTGATTAGTCTCTTAGTAACTTTCTCACGTGAACGATTAATAGATTCCTCTAACTCCTCTTTATTCGGAGTTGAGGTTACTACCCTTGCACGACCAGGTTTTCTTCCTCTCGAGTCTATTTTTTTTTTCAGTTGTGGTATTGGTGCGATATCCTTGGGGAGAATGTTTGGTGAATGACATAGCGCTGGTTCATTATTTTCTGGAAAATCTGCTGTGACAGGATGGGGCACATGATGTCTTTGCTGTTCGGCTAAGAAGTCTTCATCGGAGAAAACATCTCGTCGAAAGGGGTAAATGCCAGTTGTACTGAATCCCTTTATTGACCTCTCCGCAGTCTGGATTTTTGTATAGGCTCTTCCAAATAACTCGCCCATATCAAAATGTGTTACGGCTCTATTATGTGCCCGCATAAATAGCCTTACTTCCTCATTGTAGAAAGTTTTCAGGGCACCCATGACTGTTTTATCCAGAGGCTGCATTTTATGCGATGTATGAGGAGGCAAACATAATATTGTTACAAAATTTTCTCGGGCTTATATGAGTACGTCAATATTTCGAGTATGAGTGTGATGCCCATCTAAAATAAGGAGTACTGGACTGTCTTTGGTGTGGTTTGTCCTTTCCAAAAAATGGTCATTTAGTGAAGAGCTCAGTCTGAATCCATCCCGAGGGGTGAAACGCAAACAAAGTGCCCGGAGGAGCTCCTTTCTTAAGCTGCTCACTTGAATTTTTGCGAGGGAAAATAATCATGGGTGGCACGAACCCTCCGGCTGCATTCATACATAAAACTGCAGTCACTAAGGAGCCTCGCTCGGCCGACGTTAGTACACCTACTTGTCGTTTGCCTCTTTTTGAGACAACTTCGGGACATTTGGATTGTACAATACATAACCCCGTCTCATCAACATTGTAAATCCTGTCACAATGAAAGTTTTTTCTGTCATAAGTTTCTCAAGCAGGTTAAAAAACTCATTGACGTCTTCCTTATTAAAACCGAGAGCTCTAATAAGAGAAGTGCCAGTTGGTTTTCGAATGCTCAAAGAAGCTTTGTGCCTTTTCATAAAACCATACAACCAGTCTTTTCCAGCTGATTCCCGTAAAAATGAAAATGGATGTGGAAGCCTGTTGCGTCGAGCCAGCTGAAAAGCCATTGATCGCAAATCTTTTCTGGTTAATCCATAATACTTTTGATCCATTATCAACAAATACTTCACTAGTTCTGTTTCCAATTCCGGTGGCAAAGCTGTTTTTCGGCCTAATGTAGTACTGCAAACAGTATCAGGAGAACCTTCTTTATTGCACAAGCGATGAAGTGTTGCTCGTGGAACGCTATAACGTTTTGCAACTGACAAATAGCCCAACCTGTTACTTCTAACATCTTCAATTGCTTTGCGCATATCATCAGACTGCCATTGCTTTCTTTTTCTTGCCGACATAGTTTCTGCAAAAAAAAAACTTGTTTCATACGCAAAACGACCCAAGTTTTGCTGATAATTAGGCTTTTTGTCTCTTCACAAATATCGTTAAATCTCAAAACAAAAACATCGGGTAATATGGGATACCTAGAAGCAGTATAATATGGAATATTCCATATTACCCGAAACAGCAACTGAGGAAAAAAATACACGCTGCAAATATGTTTTAAGAAAAAAATATGGTAAAAGCCCTCTAAAACAGTAACTTAACATTTGAATAGACTCACCTGTCAAAGTAAGCAAGATTTGTAAATAAATAACACCTTTATAAAAATTCTAATGACTATCGTGCACAACTTTGTAACCACAAATAATGCTCATTTGCAGTTTATAAACTAGAGAACGGCAACCAGCGAAACCTGTCGACGCTATTGCGTATTTAGGGTGTAAAAGAGGCTGGCTTAGGTATTGAAATACAGATGTCGTTACCTACATAAAAATAAGAAGCTATTCCATATTACCCGTACTATTCCATATTACCCGAAATTACTCTACTATATTAATATATTTATAAGCTCTTTATTGATGCACTTCTCTTGTTGTAGACTTGGCTCAAAAACACCAAGGCAACTGTGTGTTCGAATAAAAACATGGAGTTACTTTAAAACCAGGTTTTGCATAATTTATATTTCCAGCTAATGCACTGTCTATTGAAACTTTAATAATCTAGCGGTTGAACTTATCAACTTTGCTTTAGTCGATGCCAAGATGATCTAAATTTTATGACTTTCAAAGTCACACAAAGTGTTGGAACAACCCCCATACATTTATTATCCTCCGCGATCGTTTACCAAAGTACTAAATACTTGTGCATACATGTTTGTGGAATAGCTCTGGGGAATTTCGGTTTGGATGCCAAAAGTTTGGCTACAACTTATGTTGGAAAAATGAGCTGCAATATGCTGATATTTTATTACAATTCTTTTAATGTGGGACAGAGCACATCTACGAGCGTGGATCTCTATCATATCCCTTTAAACCACTTACAATAAAGCTATATTCAATTTATATATACATATATAGATA
The DNA here is from genome assembly GCA_963669975.1 of Acanthoscelides obtectus. NCBI lineage: Eukaryota > Metazoa > Arthropoda > Insecta > Coleoptera > Chrysomelidae > Acanthoscelides > Acanthoscelides obtectus. Next base: position 47,970,056 of record CAVLJG010000001.1, on the reverse strand, counting down.
GGTGAAAAATTAAAGCTTCTGCCTTTTGTTGGGTACTTCGACAAAATTTAAGCAAAGAGGACTCTTTATACTTTTTTTAATTCTCTCTAGCTTTCAATGGACTTTGCCATCATCATCATCAGGAGAGTAGTATGTGAGAGGATGTTGCTAATTGTTGTTTTCGTATAGGATGAGGGAAACGTCCAGTAACATGGTGAGAGCTGGATACATGGTACAATGGTTAAAATTATATAAAATATGACAAGACAAGTTAAAGACAGATTAAAAATTATTTATTTTATATTAATTATTTATAGTTCAAAAGAACTCTAGACTTATTGGGCAGTGTCACCCCTGCCAAAGGTATGGTCATGCGCAGTCTTACTGCACAGCACCTCCCAAATGTTTAAAATGTGCTTCCGACCACATGACACATTTATGCCCCCTCACAGGACAAGAGGAGCGAAAGTGTGCGAACTGTGGAGGGGAGCATCCCGCTAACAGTCCCACTTGCAAATTCACCCCCAGGCGAAATCTGGAAGTCATAGCGCAAAGACGCAGCAAGTCATACGCGGAAGCAGCCGTCTCAACATCTTCGGCTGCCCCCTCTGTTCAACCCACTTTGAACACGCAGAATGTAGACCTAGCAACTGCGCTTAGGTCCCTTCAACACTCAGGCCACTCAGGCATTGCAGGCAATCTTTCCGCAGTCATTGAATGGCTAAGTACAATAGACAACCTGCATTTATCATCTGTCAGGTATCTTGGAGTCATCATTGACAAGGGATTGACCTGGCAGAAACATACTGATATTTTGAAAACAAAATTCCAAATATTCTTCGGCAGCTTTATCCTCTGTTGTGCAGAAATTCAAAATTAAGTTTGATCAGCAAGATTCGGTTGTATAAAATGGTCAAAGACCCAAAATCACCTACGCATGCGCGGCTTGGTGTTCTCTTGCCAAGTCGCACATGCAGAGACTGCAAGTCCCGCAAAACAGAACCCTACGCACAATTACTAACGCCCCTTGGTACGTGTCAAATGAGACTATTCACAGAGATCTTGATATCCTATATTTAAGGGATTACGTAAAACAACAGGCGCAGTGGCGTTATAATCAAGCGGAATCGCACAGCAACCCTCTGTTGCGTGATTCAGTAGACTATACAGTCGAGCAAGTTCGCAAACATTCCAGGCCGCGCCTCGCACTGTGATCAAAATTAAATTGTAAATTCAGACCAGCTAAAATTATTTCAGTATACAAAACCGATCAAAATTATTTTTTGGAGCTACAAAATAATTCGAGTAGTCAAAGCAATAATGCTTAAGCTATTTCAAATGATTTACTTACTTCGTTTATTTGCTCTATTTCTTCCTTCCTTTCTTTCCTTCTTTCCCTTTTCCCCTTAAACATGTTTGGTATCTGGGTAGCCAGACCTGACAGACTAACAGACCGACGAGACCTTTAACTAAGAGCAAAGGTCCACCGGACCGCTCTGACGAATAATGACGAATAGTAATATATATATATATTCTTCACATAATCCGTAATATCATTGATTAACGTATTTTACTTGAAGATATACAACTCTGATCCGGTTTCGCTGAAAGATCCTAGCGCCATATTAGGGGCAGTAGCAGAACACGAGACATCTCTAGGTAGAGTATCACACGTATCCAGTTGGTGATCAAGCATTTATGTAACATCTCGGTAAAGATTTTGCCCATATGTTGATAACGAATCCTCCACGGCAGATGTCACCTGTTCGTGACTTAAACTTTAGTTTCTACTAATCTAGTTTCCTTTTATTTTGGAAATATTCTAAAATCACTGGATGCTAGGTCTGATGAATACGGCGTTGAATTTACAAACTGAAATGAGAATGTAATTTCGATAAGCGCGAAAACTATATCTATTCATCTCATATATTCGCCGAATAACTTTTCGGTCTGGTTATATTAAAAAACTTCCATGGTTCTGTTTATCTCTCAAGGAGTTTTCAACTTTTCTGATTATTACTTTTCCACCTATAACTTTTAAACGTATTATTCTTCTTTCTCTGTTTCTGATTGGAGAGCCTCCTTAAATTTAGTGTGGCTTAAATTAAAGGAGATCCTGTATATGATAATACAGACGAGGAAAACTTGTTTCCATAAGAAACATTCTGGCGTATCTGGCGTATATGTGAAAACTCATTTCGTGAGCAAACTGGGTAGGCAGATCATGAATCATATGTCACTTTGTCGCTGAGACGCGAAGCTCTAAAACTTCAATTACTACATCAAAGAGTAATTATGCCAGGGCTTCTACTCAGGAGTGGTATTCTTGAACTCGTCGGAACTTACCGATTAACAACCTTCGGTGAGTGCAACCACATACGTCATGCCCTAGCCTAGATGCGATGAGCTCGTGAAAAGTACTGCAATATGTCCTGATGGGTTTAGTTTTCCATATCCACGACTGGGATTAGAATTGCATTACCCTGAATGATCAATAGTTACTTCAGTACATAATATTGTAGCAGATTTATTATGCTATATAGTAAATATATGCCTGAAAATAGACAAACTATTGAGGTTGTGTGGTTTCAACTTCTGGTTTAAAAAGCGGGGAATAACAAAAAGGTACAAAAAGTGAAGCATAACTTAATGGGCTATAAGTACAATGTACTAAAATGGTAGAATTTGAGCACTGGTTTCGTATGTGCAGTCGTTTCAGTTCGGTTTAGAGCAACGGTCGTTGCAGATTTCAGTCGCATAAATAACGAATATGTATCGTATATACATATATGTAGCGCGTACTATTCAAAAGATGAGGTTATATTTCACAACAAACGGTGGGTAGTTCAAGCCCTGATAGATACATATGACTATTACACAATCAAAATCGATTATCTACGACCGGGCATAAATTGTACCTTGTGGATAGGCTTTGTGGGCGTTAAATCTTACTTTCTAACCCACGGATTCCACGGGCAAACATTGCATTATATTCGTTATAAGGGCGTGCTTCAAGTTCCGCTGACACGACCGTTCAATTTTTCTTCATATTTTAAATTTTCAAACGTTTTAACATCACTTTTTTCTTGTTGACCACGCTAGCTTTTTGAGATTATTCCAGGATGTGAAATGGAAAAGTTCTAATAATTAATTATTCAGTAACTTCTTTTAAGTCCGTTTGTGGTGTTTAGAAAGATATGGCCAAGAATTTTAATAATTTTTCATAAAGAACCTCATAAGTCCATTTTGCATGGACTGCATAGACAGGCTGAAGCACGAGTTGTAAGTGAAACGAGTACATTTTGCATAATTTGTCGATTTCACCAAAGATGAGTTCTTCCACTTATACAGTGCTTTTCTTTAATGTCCCCCTCCCCTTTGATTCTTTGAACGAATCAGTTCAAAAAATTAAAGCTTAGAGTAAAATTGACAGATTTAAATTTCAATATGGCCGCTGGGGGTCTTGTCATTTTGAAGCTCCTTTATAACCCTAGAATATAAAGTCAGTATCTTTACCTACTACAAAATGGTGGGTAGGTACATTTAATAATTACTTGAACACAAACCCACTAACATGCAAATCTCTACAAATAATTGTAATTCCCTGCCGTATCCACAGCAACAGCGATAAAAACTTGTTTTGTTATTTTTTGTTGACAGAGAAGAATATCAGTACGAAAACAAACATCATTGTACAGTTAAAATATCCTTATTTAGTTTTCGGCTTTAGTGCTAGATACTGTTTGAACTATATTTAAAATGGTCTCGTCTATTGGAAGAAAAAATCGAAGCGATTTTTATTTATGGTGCGACGCGTAACTTTTACGAGACCGAAATGATTTTTAAGGATCGTTTCCCGAATCGTCCTATCTGTAGAAAATATTTAAGGGAGCTTGCATCTAAATTTACAGCTACTGGTATTGTAAACAACAAAAAGCCCCCAGGTCATCCGACCATTCCGGAAGAAAAGCAAGTTCAAATAATTGGCCAGATCATAGTAAATCCCCAAACAGTCTACTTTCTTCATCGCGAATGTATCGTGTGCAATAGTAGGTATCGTAAATACGAGAAAATTTTTTTTGAGATAAGTGGATCAAATGCTACATTTTATGGCTACTGGTGTGTGAGCAAAGCTATCCTAACTCAAAATTCAATATGCATAATACAACTTGGCAGTTAACATACTACTATCCTTTATTGCAACACTTATATTAAGAGAGCAAGACTGTTACATCACAGATATGATAGTCTTACACTCACTAGATGAATGGTGCGGAAAAACCCTTATATCGCACAGCGAATGATCCGAAATCACATTGAATCCATACCAACCGTGGAATCGCATTACGAATTTTAATTTGAATACATTATACAAACTCTACGTGGATATGTGCAAGCAATCAGGTAAACTCTTTGCTGAATATCACCAATGTGCCAAAATATTTAACTTTGAATCTAATATAGGCTTTCATACTCCCAAAAAAGACCAATGCAGTCTATGTGAAACATATAAGAATTCTTCGATAGCTGAAAAGGAAGGTATCCAAGAAAATTATGAAGAACATCTCCGTAATAAAATGGCTGTACGAGAAGAGAAGAAAAAAGATACTGCTCTAGCTAAAGAAAAACCAAATCTGATAGTCGCGGTGTATGATATGAAGGCAGTTTTACCTACTCCGTGCGCTTTGGTCAGGGTTTTTTATTACAAAAGTAAGTCTGCGACCCTAAATTTTACGATTTATGATATTCCAAATCGAATCGGTTATTGTTATGTATGGAATGAAACAATTGGAAAGCGAGGAGCTAACAAGATTGGCAGTTCCATGATCTATTTTTTGAAGAACGATGATGGGTGTTCAGATGTTATATTTTATTCTGATAACTGCTGCGGTCAAAATTAATAGATTCATAGCTATGTAGTTAATACCATGGAAAACATAAATACCATTACCCACAAGTTTTTGATAGCCGGTCACAGCCAAAATGAGGGTGACACTATGCATTCTGCCATTGAAAGAGAGAACAACAGAATGCTAAAAGCTAACAGCACCTAAATACCTGCACAGTCTATACCCATCCTCGCCCTTGCAAAAAAAAAACTGGCACACTTTATGTTGTTATCGAAGTCCAGCAAAGTGACTTTTATGATATAAAAACATTAACCAGTCAACATTAAAACACTTCAGGTTAGAAAAGATTCCCCACAAAGTATATTTTATAAAACATGCTTTGAAGCAAAAACATTTGAGGAAATTTCGATTAACCAGTAAAAAAGGCGGAAGGTGTCAGAGAGAAACTTAGTTCTTAAAAATGCTTACAATGGACCTCTCGGCATAAGTAAAAAGAAAAAAGATAGCTTGCTATATCTTTGCAAGAAGCAGTTGATCAAAAAAGACTATCATGAATTTTATGAAGCACTCAAGTTTTGTATCATCACCTCCAGCCACTCCGCTGCAAGACTACCTTAACTTCGAATATCTGATCATCAGTCAGTTATTTTTTAAACTCAAAAACGTCTGCTGACACAAATCTATGTAAGTGGACTATCTGACTTTATCATACAGCATTATTTTAAATAGCGCCGATACAAAAAAAAATCAAAAATATTACTCAAAATAAAACATTGATTATCTCAAAATCCACTATTTTTGTCATACGTTGCTCCCATAGTACGGTATGTGAGGTTTGTCCTTCTACTGTATGGAGACTTTTGAAAAAGAACAAGTATCACCCATACAAAATTCAAATGGAACATCATCTAACTGAAGATGACCCTGATCGAAGAACAGAATTCTGCGAGACTATGACGGAAACCATTGCACGGCATCCTACCTATAACCAAAATATTGGTTTTAGTGATGAATGTACATTTTTTCTCAACGGTAATGTGCATAGACAAAATTGGAGTGACACCAATTCTCACTTCTTCCGGGAAACTCACACCCAATATCCACAACAAATTAGCGTTTGGGCTGGGATATTGGGAAATCATATTGGGGGCCTCAATTCATTGAACAAACTTTAACCGAGGAACTGTATTCGGATATGCTGGAAAATACTATTGACCCTCTAATCACCGAAATCGTCGAGGCGAATCCTAATGAATTCGATACTGATATTGTATTCCAGCATGATGGTGCTCCACCACACTATGACAGACAAGTCAGGAATTATTCCGGCCGTTGGATTGGCCGTCGAGGTCCTGTGGAATGGCCAGCTCGTTCGCCAGATTTAACACCTTTAGTCTTTTTTTTATGGGGCTATTTGAAGCAAAAGGTGTACGAAACTGAACCTGCTTCAATATTGGATATACGGCTGAGAATAACAAATATTTGTAGAAATATCGATGTTACTATGTTTGAAAATATTCGACGCGAACTTATGGACCGGCTGCTATTGTGTCAAGGGGTTCAAGGCAACCATTTCCAGCATCTTCTAAACTGAACTCAACGTATTTATTCGAATTATCAAGTTAAATGTGAATGTATACAGGTACCACCATTTTGTAGTAAAGGTATTGACTTTATATTCTAGGGTTGTAAAGTACTCCTCAGGAGCTTCAAAATGATGTGACACAAGACCCCCGTTTTAATATAATTTTTTTCCAAGATGGTGCCTGGCGGCCATCTTAACATTTTCATCTGTCAATTTTACTCTAAAATATGCTATCCACGCATCAATTTCATTTCCTCAAGTTTTAATTTATTGAACTCATCCGTTTAAAAATCAAAGGGGAGGGGGACATTAAAGAAAAGTGTATATGCGATATGTTATACATATGTATTGGTTATTTATGCCACTAAAATCTCCAATGACCGTTATTCTAAAATGAACTGAAACAACTTGAACATACGAAACTAGTTCTCAAATTCAATTCTGCTATTCCAGTGCATCGTACGTATTAGTCCATTAATCTGTTTCAGTTTTAGTACCTTGTTGTTATGCTCCGCGTCATCTACCACACAACCTTAATAGTTTGTATATTTTTAAGCGTATACCGACTTAAGCGTAATTAATCTGGTACAATACTATGTACTGAAGTAAAGCTATTGATGCTCCGGGCTAGTTCATCCGAGCTGTCAATATGGCGAATTTAATGTATCAATCAGCACACATTGCAGTACTTTTAGCGAGCTTATCGCATCTAGGCTGGGGCATAAAGCCTGTGCTTCTAACGACATTCTCCATACAACTTTCTCAGGTTATGCATCTTCGTCGTATTTGATCAATTTCTGTTCAAATGCCATTTTAATTCTATACGTTTCGATATATCACGTTAATTTTAGGATCATTTATAACTTGAGACCATCCGTTTCATCAACTAATTCATCTAGTATTAAATAGCAGATATATCCCTCTATTATCTGAGAACCGACATAGAAAAGAAAAACAGCAATCTAGCGAGCTAAAAATATAGTAGACCTCCTATGTTAATTATCAGATATTTACCATGTAACATTCGTCTAAGTCCTATTCGCCCAAGAAAGAAAGTAAACGTAAGCAATGATATATGCGTGATCAACGCATGATGAGTACGTGAACACACTCAAATTTCTTTATATTTTGAAGGTCTTCATCATGTTTTGACGAAGTCAGAATTTTATGCTGATGTTTGAAAAATGGAAAAGTCCGTTTTTCCTACCTTTTACAAGTTTCTGATCATTTCAAGATTATCATTTCATTGCCCTGAATGATTATTTTTAGGCAAAGGGAAACGACTGATCGGAAGATTAAAACTAACCCTGATCATCTTCCACGTAGGGAGTGAAGATGGCTTTGTTCCTGATGCATTGTGGGCATTTGAGCCTTAGAAGACAGAGGGTTATCACGAGGAAACGGACAGCAATTCATGTAAAAATTGGTTTTCCAGAATCTTACCGAAGCGGTTATTGTATTGGACAATGCGCCGTATCATTCTAGGAAATTAGATAAAATTCCAACAATGGGCACAAAATAGGCAGACGTCCAGCAATGGTTGGCCTCAAAACAAATTGATTTTCACCAAACAATGGTCAAAGCTGAGCTCATAAACATAGTCAAACAATATAGATATAAGTACAACTTGAATATTATCGATGAAATGGCCAAGAATCAACATAAAACTTCAGGTTATCTCTCTATCATTGTGACCTCAACCCCATTGAGTTGATTTGGGCTAATGTAAAGCAATATGTGGCTTCAAATAACACGACCATGTTCTCTGATGCAAAAAATCTTTTCAATATTGCTCTGGACAGAGTTACGGCAGAAAAGTGGAGAGACTGCATTCCCCATGTCCAAGAAAATGTTGAGAGAAAAATGTGGGACTTGGTTAATATTATTGATTCTCAAGTTGAACCTCTCATAATTCATATAAATCATTCGAATGATTCTGGTTCCTCTACTGAATAAAGAATTTGAACCGGTTTAGAGTTTATGAATGACTATCCATAATACTTTGATGCGGTCCTGTCGCTAGAACCGAATCACGTGCAACATGCGTGTTCAAGTTTGGGTTTACTTTCTTTCTTCAGTGAATCGGGTTTAGTGCCATTCGTTATGTCTCGGCCTTGTCTGCTTGTTTATTATTGTTATTAAGGGTGATACAGCGATATATGTCTATATTTATAGATTGGCAAATTCTGGCAAGGCGATTTCCAGTTCGCAGTAAATAACTGGCAAGTTTTAGTATTTACCAGTGCCTATCGTAAAGTAAAGTAAAGTTTATTTAAAAAAATAACAATAATATTGTAAGATGAGTATGAAAGCGTACACAGTCTATGTAGAATGATAAACAAACAGGAAACCACAGAAGCAAGACTGTGCGTCAGCAGTATCAATACCTATTGAGGCGGCAATGAGCTAAATGCTCTGTTTCTTATTAAAGTAAAAAGATTTGTTAAATTGTATATTGCCTATATGTTTTCTTATATACTTAGAACCTTTAATTTTTGGATACAAAGACACACTGGCACGAAATTCTTCATATGGTGCGATTTTTTTTACACTTCAGCTACTGCCAATGATTTCTAGTTGCCAAAATTTTATTTAAAAGTTATCTGAAAAGGCACTACTGATTATTTATGCATTTATGGCGTTAAGGTTTGAAAATTAAAAATATGAAGAAACGTTGAACGGTCGTGTCAGCGGAACTTGCGGCACGCCCTAACAACGAATATGATGCAATGTCTGCCCGTGGAGTCCATGGAATGAAAACTGAGATCTAACGTCTAAAAGGCCTATCCAAAAGTATACAATTTACCCGGTGGTAAATAATCGATGTTGATTGCGTAGTATTCGTATGTATTTATTAGGGCTTGAACTTCCCACCGTTTGTTGTGAAATATAACCTTATATTTTAAATAGTACGCGCTACGTATATATGAGATATGTTACGTTATATATTCGTTATTTATGCCACTGAAATCTGCAACGACCGTTGCTCTAAAATGAAATGAAACGACTGAACATACGAAACTAGTTCTCAAGTTCTGCCATTTCAGTACATTGTATGTTTAGCCCAGTTAGGTATGCTTCAGTTTCGGTACCTTTTTGCTATGCCCCTTCTTTTAAACCACAAGCTGAAACCACACAACCTCAATAGTTCCTCTATTTTCAGGCGTATATTTACTTATGGCATAATAAATCTGCTACAGTGTTTTGTACTGAAGTAATTCTATTGATCGCCCAGGTTAGTTCATTCAATTCTAACCCAAGCTGTCGATATGGAAATTAAATCTATCAGTACATATTGTAGTACACTTTCCGGCACCGGTATCACTTATCTTGAAAGTGACATTATGCCGATTTTTTTTGGCATTATGTAGGTTTTTCTACAAGATGTTAGCTTAGCACTTAGTTGTACGTGTTGCCTAAACATCATAGGGCTTGTTATCAATCTTTAGTTTTGATGTGATGTAAAATCTGCTTCTGAGTTTTCATTACTGGAGGTCTAAGCTGTAAGTGGTATATGTTGATGATGTCTCAAATACACTTAATTGAAATTCAAAGCTAGAAATTAGTTGCGCGACCACTTTTTCTTATCCATTCCGGAAATTACCTATACAAATTTGCCGAATTTCAAAAACGAGAGAGATAAGAAATAATTATATTCACTGTACACTGTCGAATTACAAGCCATATACAAGCTACCAGTAATTACACACAGCGCGGGCGCCGTGATGATTTACCGCAGGTCTCCTCAGTTTTTTGTAATTTATAACTTTGAACATAATCTCGCTTCAGAAAGCACAACTTATAAGTTGTGGGGGAATAACCCGTCGGGCACAGTCAATATATTTACTTCATTGGCAGCATATTCAGTAATGATTTTCTCTCACAGCAAATATCAATGATTTTATACACATAATCATCCAGATGCGATCTTCAACTTTCTTTTCAGAGATAAAAACTACAGACTAGGACCACTCGGCCTCATAAAACACATGCAACCAATAATGGGTGTAGTTTAGTTGAGTGGTTCTCCCATAGACAACGATCACAGCGATCCCAGTGAGCAAAAATGGAACGACTGTTTACGCCCTAAGAACTACATACCTATAGTGTATTTACACCGAAGATAGAATGGATGCGTGATTGCCAAAAGCAAGGACGGCGTACAGGACCGCATTCAGGGCTACCTCCGAATGATGGACTACCACCAACGTGTTGTAAAACAAAGATGACAGTATTTAACGAAATTATCTAACATAGTTAAGGGTGTCGCAAAATCAAATTTTTATTCTTGAAGGGGTGCTAAGTTTTTCTACAGATTTTTCAAACTAGACAACATGGAGAAATACATACCAGAGGTCACCAGCTGCTCACTATGCACAATGAATTCGTAGTCACCGAGTAGAGATGACACTTTTGTACATGGAATAAATATAATTGAAAATAGATTTCGAAAGTGCACTTCGGACTTGCATTGTCTGTAGTTTATCTGTAAGTTAATATTTCACTATAACTAGGATTCCCATAATATGTATTCTGTGACAAAACGAAAACGCGAAACTTACTCAGACTCACTTGAAGAGCTATCGTCATTAATGTTTATGATGATGGATTCAAAATCTCTCTCAATTATGTTGTCCAGCTCCCACATTGCTACCTCCACTTTCTCCTGAACATGCTGCACACATTTTTGCCATCTTTCTGGTGTGACCGTCTGTATAGCAATTCTGAACAGCTCTTGCATGTCAGACAATTTAAATGTTGTATTGTGTGCAGCAACAAAATTCTTAGCATCTGCCCATATGAGCTCAATGGGGTTGAGCTCACAGTGGTAAGGCGGCAAACGGAGTACTGTTTTGTGGTGTGCTTTGGCCATTTCATCTCTGACATATTTATCATGTCTTGGTCTGTGTTGTTTCACAATATCTAATAGTTGTAATTTCAGTAAGGAAGGGTCGAAAGCTATATTTTTGGAACGGAGCCAGCTCTGAATGTCTGATTTCCTAGAAGCTGAAGTTGGGATTTTTTTTATTTTGTGAGAATGGTAGGGAGCATTATCCAAAACAACCACAGAACTGTCTTCGCGAGGTGGCCAAATGCCTGAAAACCACTTCTCGAATGCTTCCCCATTCATATCTTCATGGTAGTCAGTGGCTTTTTTTTGACTCAAAAGACCATAAGCCGTCATCCACGAAGCCATCTACACCCCCAATGTGGCAAATAATGAGCCTGCCTAGAAAGATAAAATCCGCTAAGTACACATGCACGTTTTGTAGGTACGAAGATAGAGAGATATTGTGCGCAAAAATTGATACCGTGAACTACCTCGATCTATTTACCTGCTGGATTTTTCAATCCGGTCGACAGTCCATCTAGAAATGCCCTTCTGGATGAAGTCACAGTTTTGTCAACCCATACCTGCGGAGTAGTGTGCCCAGCGTTAATCCAGGTTTCGTCCAGGTAATAGATCTTCCTGTGCTGATGACTGAATGATTTGGTCAGGTACTCTCTCCTCCACAGAACAATTTCTTCTCTATCCACAAGTAAGCTGTTACGACCTCGTTTCTTCCATTCGAAATTTAGATGCTTCAAAAGTTTATGAATAGTCGAACGTTTGAAATTTGGTAACATAGCATCCTCGTTAACCTCCGGTAGTGCTTTATCAACTGTCGGTATTTCGTTTCTGAAGAAGAACTCGTGCACTTTCCTCCGAATCGCATGCTTGTCAGCGTCATCCAACGATCTTATACTTTTGCGATTTTTACCCGTCATTGGCTTAGAAAAGGCATGCTTTTTCTTATGTTCGTTCAAAACATTGTACACTGTCGCTTGGCATACCCCAATTTTATCTGCCACTTTCAGAGCTATTTTCGGGTTAGTTGATGTTTCCTCTTCCTTCCGCTCTATCTTGAATGTATTCAATATGACGTCTTTCATGTCTACGCTAAGGTGTCTTTTTTTTTATCGCTTTCTAGGAGGGCTAAGGGAGTAGCCTACAGCCTCGTCAGCAGTATCTGTATTGGACATGTTCTGGATTGGTTCAAAACAAATAATAACGAGGAATAACAATAACAAACAGAAACTTAACAAAGTACTCAAATACACTTAACAACAACAACAGCAACAACCAAGCAAGGTGAATACGAAAACACGAGCACGCAGTGATACACGCGACGGTCGGTGGCCTGAATGCAACTCTGCCTGCCCTGCCCCTGCCCCGCGCATTATTCCGTCAGGCGACCGCTTGAAATTTAATGGCGAATTGACCAATAAGAGGCGTTGTCCCCACCTGTTACCGAGAGATCACGCGCTAACTGTTATTATTTACATCTCATCTTGAATTTGGATTCAGTTTAGTTTGCAAGATGACATGTTATATGTTTTTTTGACGTTTTATAGGCTTTTTACATGATACCCGTGCGGAGCTCATCGCATCTAGACTAGGGCATGAAGCCTGTGGTTGCACTCTCCGACAGTTGTCGTTAATCGGCAAGTTCCGATGAGTACCAGAATAGAAGTTCAGGAGAGGACACTGCGTGGAACGTCTTTGAGATTTGGCGGTAGGCTTCATTCACCTATCGAGGAAGCGACCATGCAGTTACCAAACTGACAGAAAATGCTACATTTATTTTTGGCGGTTATGACTACATGCTATATGAAATCAGTAAACATAACGTCTTAGCTGTGCTTTTCTTTAGTGTTCCCCTCCCCTTTGATTTTTTGAACGGATCAATTCAAAAACTTAAAACTTGAAGCAATGAAATTGATGGGTGTATCCCATATTTTAGAGCAAAATTGACAGATAAAAATGTCAAGATGACCGCTGGGCGCCATCTTGGGAAAAAAATTATATGAAAACGAAGGTCTGTGGCACATCATTTTGAAGCTCCTAACCCTAGAATATAAAGTCAATACCTTTACCTACTACAAAATAGTGGTGCGTTTAATAATTACCTGAATAAATTGATATTTAACTTGACAATTCGATAAATACGTTGACTTCAGTTTAGAAGATGCTGGAAATGGTTGCCTTGAACTTCTTGACACAAAAACAGCCGGTCCGTAATTGCGCGTCGAACATTTTCAAACATAGTAACATCGATAATTCTACAAATATTTGTTATTCTCAGCTGTATATCCAATATTGAAGCAGGTTCAGTTTCGTACACCTTTTGCTTCAAATAACCTCATAAAAAAGTCTGAAGGTGTCAAATCTGACGAGCGAGCTGGCCATTCCACAGAACCTCGACGGCCAATCCAACGACATAGGAAATTGTTATCTAAATAATTAGTAACTTGTCTGTAGTAGTGTGGTGGAGCACCATCTTGCTGGAATACAATATCAGTATCGAATTCGTTAGGATTCGCTTCGACGATTTCGGTCATTAGAGGGTCAATAGTATTTTCCAGCATATCCAAATACAGCTCCCCGGTTAAAGTTTGTTCGATGAATAGAGGCACCACAATGTGATCTCCCAATATCCCAGCCCAAACGTTAATTTTTTGTGGATATTGAGTATGAGTTTCCAGGAAAACGTGAGGATTGGTGTCACTCCAATAACGACAATTTTGTCTATGCACATTACCGTTGGGAAAAAATCACTAAAACGAATATTTTGGTTATAGGTAGGATGCCGTACAATGGTTTCCGTCATAGTATCGCAGAATTCTGTTCTTCGATCAGGGTCATCTTCAGTTAGCTGATGTACCATTTGAATTTTGTATGGGTGACACTTATTCTTTTTCAAAAATCTCCATACAGTAGAAGGACATACCTCACATACATTCGCGAAGTTATGCTTCGCACCATACATAAAAATCGCTTCGATTTTGTCTTCCAATGGACGAGAATTGACCATTTTGAAAATAATTCAAAAAGCATCTAGAAATAAAACCGAAAACTAAATAAGAATATATTAACTGTACAATAATGTTTGTTTTCGAACTGATATTCTTGTCACTGTCAACAAAAAATAACAAAACAAGCTTTTATCGCTGTTGCTGTGGATACGGCAGGGAATTACAGTTACTTGTAGAGATATGCATGTTAGTGGGTTTGTGTTCAAGTAATTATTAAATGTACCACCATTTTTTAGTAGGTAAAGGTTATGACTTTATATTCTAGGGTTATGAAGTACTCGTCAGGAGCTTCAAAATGATGTGAAATCAGACCCCCATTTTCATATAGTTTTTTTTTCCAAGATGGCGCTCAGCGGCCATCTTGACATTTTCATCTGTCAATTTTACTCTAAAATATGATATCTTTGCATCAATTTCATTACCACAAGTTTTAATTTTTTGAATTGATCCGTTCAAAAAATCAAATGGGAGGGGGACATTAGAGAAAAGCACTGTAGGTATATGTGAGGGACATGGATGTATGAAAGTAATTTGGGAGTTAAATAATTGTTTTACAACTTGGCGCATATATTTGGATATTTTTTTTACCGAAGCAGCCGCGCAGGCAGAAGTCTAAATGCCATGACACCACGGCTGCTATGAGGAGCCCAAAGAAACTTTGCTAATCCTACTTTTGAACAGACTAAGGTTGGTAGAACTGGGAAAAGCCTCCTCTTGTAGATTGATCTACAATCTCGACACCCTGGAGACAAAGGAGCGGTTGTGTCGGCCAGTGCTGGATGTAGGAAGTTCGACACGGTTAGGATGGGAGGCCGAAGTCAGGCGGATCTGTCTGGCAGGCACGTCGCGCAGCGGCATCATGGAGCAGAGCTCTGAGGAGCGGAGCCCGTTGGCGTAGCGATAGAAGAGAGATAGATCACCGACAGAACGCCGGTGCAAAAGGGTCCCGAGACTTCAAAGAAAAGTCAGCATCAAGCATGAATAATGTAGTCGGGACGGCAGCACCCCAAACGTGTGGGCAATACTCGAGACTAGGTGTTATCTGGGCCTTGTATAGATTAAGGAGATCATGTGGAGGAAAGTACTTCTTAGCGATAACCAAATAGCCTAGCTTTTCCCCAGCAGCTGCCGCTATTGACGAGATGCGCTTGTGGCAGATCAAGTTCTCGGTGATCTGACCTCCGGCCAGCCGACAAGAACGGCTCTTTGGCAGAACTTGGCCATCCATCGCAAGCGGATGAGCGCTAGGACGCCTTTCTTCGTTAAGGTAGGATGTGGTGGCCAAACGATCACAATTTGTATCTCGTCACCTGACTTTACTTCCCACGCCACTGGCAAGGAGGTATCGTAGTCGAGATATTATGTTTTGTGGATGGTATATGACATCTACATCACGAAAAAATGTTACTATTTTCCGTCAGTTTGTCGGCTTATCGGTCTGTCTGTCTGCCGGCCCTGTGTATAGCTTAAGAAGCGCCTCTCAGATTTTGATGAAATATTCGCACAAGGTTAGTACTACGGTAAGGATAAAAAAACTTTGGAGTTCTTGAAAATAGGTCCAGTAGCGGTGGAGGAAAAGGCCAAAAACAGAAAAAAAATAAAATCGGTCAAACTATGTTTTATGACATTACGGAGGATCTTGACCATTTTTGAAAACATTTTGGGATGAGAAATGGTGAGGTAGGGGGGTGGGGGGAGGTGTATCGCAATTTTGTGACAACAGTATATTTATAAACTTCCAGGGTTATCCAAATTAACTGTCCACCATTAGTAACTTTGTTATTAGTGAAAATACAAAGTTGTTTGAATTAGCAAGCTAGTAGCATTTTTAACGCTGGTAAAAATGAGAAATAAAAAAAAACAATTGAGAGTCGTTATTTTGATTTTTTTCAGTAAAATAACATTTTTTTAAATGGAAACCCCTGTATATTATATTTTTTTCTGTTAAAGCTTCAAATTTTAAACAAAAAGCTTATAATAACTTTTCTCCTAGGTTACAAATTGTTGAAGTTATGGCCTCCAATCTGAAACAATTAAATTGTATCGACAAACTTTATTTTCAACATCAACTTATAATCTTACAAAATACAATAACAATTTTTTTTAAAGAAGATGCTCGAAAACACCACCTTGTTCTTCAATACATTTTTGGGCACGTTTTTCAACTGCTCGAACTGTCTTAAGTATGGTCCTACCATCTATCTGGGTTATCTTTTCCCTAACTGCAGTCTTTAACGCGTCAAGGTTATCGTACCTTCGCTTGTAAATTTGGTTCTTTAAGTAACCCCACAAGAAGTAATCAAGTGGGTTTAGATCTGGTGATCTGGGAGGCCACTGTATTGGGCCATTTGTTTCTATCCACTGATCATTAAAAGTAATACTTAGAAAATGATAAGTACCTCTGGAGGTGTGGGCAGGTGCGCCATCTTGCTGAAAATGCAGATGATGTCTACTTATAAGATCCAATTCGTCTAAGAAATTAGTCAGAATTTCTGACATAAATTCCACATATCTTTCACCAGTTAGGGTTCGCTCATAAAAGAACGGGCCAACAATTTTTGAACCAATTATACCGCACCAAACGTTGAAACTGAAACGGACTTGTGGGCCTCTTGGATGTACTAACAAAAGATTTTCTCTTGACCAATAATGGTGGTTTTTTCTATTAAACATTCCAGAATTTGAAAAATTTGATTCATCTGTCCATAAAAGGTAACGAAAGTTATTTACATTTTGGCGACAGAAGCTAAGATACCAATGGCAAAAAAGTCTTCTCTCTGGATCCCCTGCCAAAAGCATTTGAACTGGTCGGTACTTATACGGAATAAATTTGTATTTTTTTAAAATCCTTTGAACAGTACCATAACTGAAATTAGAGTCCTTGAGAATATCTGCTATTGAATTCTCACGATAAGCTTCAAAATATCCAATAACTGCAATTTCCGTGGCCTCGCTTATTATGAATTCTTTTTTTGCCCTTGTTTTAGCAAAAACATTTTCGTTGCCCCTAAATTTTCGATAAAGTCTCAGAGAATATCGTTCATACGGTTGAATGCGAGCGGGATATAATTCACTGTAGTATTCTCTTGCTCTCAAGGAGGATTTTCTGCACACTAAATAGCATTCTAACATATCACACTATTCTTCATGGGAGAACATTTTTCTTTAAATTAATGACACAATAAAGCTTATAAACAAGTATTTACACTAATGTTTGACATTATTTGATTTTATCATTGTTTTCCAAAGCCTTCTAGTTGCGAGTATGTCCAGTTTAACAATTTGTCGCTTATCTTAATGCTGTCAAATCGCGAACGCCATGTTGTTTTCATAGCCGTCTTAATATTATAATACTGCAAATAATTAAAAATATTTATCGTTATTTTGACTTTATTTTTGACTTTAGCGGAAAAGTCATTATGAACTTTTTTGTTTAAAATTTGATGCTTTAACAGAAAAAAATATAATATACAGGGGTTTCCATTTAAAAAAATGTTATTTTACTGAAAAAAATCAAAATAACGACTCTCAATTGTTTTTTTTATTTCTCATTTTTACCAGCGTTAAAAATGCTACTAGTTTGCTAATTTAAACAACTTTGTATTTTTACTAATAACAAAGTTACCAATGGTGGACACTTAATTTGGATAACCCTGTATAAAATGCATACGTGACATTAGTGGCTGTTCCTAGGCTGAAATTGAAAAACGATTGAAAGGTTTGGAATGTCATTTATTCCGAGTCCAAAGTAAATGTAAGTAACATGAGCTCATGCAATGTAAACTACATGGAAAGCATATTATAGGAAGTTTAATATTAAGATCGCAAGGCAGTCGGTTTTCAATATTCGCATATTGCATACCTATACGTAATGAAATATTTTTGCATCACGTGTCACAACAGGGAGGTGGTTTCTGAAAAATCTATGACGGCACAGGATATTAGAAAATATCGGTCGACCGCCACCAGCGATGAAGGTTCATCGTATTTTCCAATATAAGGTTTGCAAAATTTGATTTTCTAAAACTATAAGCATCCAGATTTCCGCTCTTCCGTATCTTCCAGTGTTTAAAACTTTTGAAATGACAGCGGCTTTAGAATTATGACATCTTGAATCTTTAAATCACTGAAACCCTCAGAGGTTCATAGTTTTAGATGCGAGGGATTTTTAAAGCTTTCAAGATACATTGAAGAGGGGTGATATTTTAGTGTTTCTTTAGTTTAAATGTGTACTATCGTAAATAGCAATTAAATAACAATGCTTTAAAACAAACTAGGCTAAAACTGCTCGTTGTTGTCTTAAACGGAAGAGCTTGAACTTTAATCTAGACAATCGGTGACCTAAAAATAATACTTCTTAACCTGAACTCTTTCAAGAGCAAGTTAAATCGGTTGAAAAAACCCTAGAGGTACATATTTTGTATTTACTTTTTCAACTTATACATGAACGTCAGTAATAAGAAAACTACTGAAAAAGTTTTTTCTTGTACCTTTGTTGTACAATTTGAAAAATTTCAGGTGGTACGAATAATCTACCAGTGTTCATCTATAGTATGTAAATTATTGTTGATTATGAAAGTGCTGAAAACATGGCTTATTTTTTTTAAAACGTAGAGGTGTCTTGCAAACAGTACACACCCAAATGGTCCGAATCTGTTTTCTTGAGTTGCTGCAGTGAGCTCAACGACGTCTGGTTTTGACATCTTAATTGCAATTGGTTCTGAGCTAAGTGATGTTCTTTTCAGCTTTTCAGTACGATTTGCCAAAAGATAATTCACTATTTGTCTTCTGTAATCCTTCATCGATAGGTCTGGCATATTCAATTCTTTATACAAAACAAAGGAATTTACAATAAGTATCAGGTAACCAAATAAGTTCGTGCGGTTTTTAGTAGAAAAACATACATTTTTATTGAGAAACAATAAGACACTATTTATTCGTCGAAGTAATATCCATCACATTCAATGACTTTTTGCCAACGTGGAACCAATTTTTGTATGCCGGTATTGCAGAAATCCCTGGATTTGGAGTAAAAAAATTGCCCGACTGCATTTATTACACCATCTCGAGTTGTGAACTGTCGGTGCCTCATACTGTTGTCAAGAGACAAAAAAAGGTGATAATCAGTGGGCGAAATGTAGGGGAAATATGGCGGGTGCGGTAACGTTTCCCAGCCGAGTTCAGACATTTTTTCTCGGGTCACTTTTGCGGTATGAGGCATGGCGTTATCCTGCAAGAATATCACTTTCTTCCGATTGATCAAAGAAGGCTGTTTCAGGATGAGTGCTGCTTGTACTCGTTGAAGCTGCTCACAATACAAGTTAGCAGTGATGGTTTTTTCCAAAAACTCATAATGGACAATTCCAGTTGCTGTCCACCAAACACAAAACAAAACCTTGTTCGGGTGCAAGGAAGGAAGCCTTGGGTGTGTGTGGTACCGAATCAGTAGGAGACATCCAATGATACGAACGCTTAGAATTCGATTACCAGATCTATTTTTCGTCGCAGGTTAATAACCGATTAAGAAATGGTTCATTAACGTTGCGTGAAATGTTTGCTGAACAAACGGTAAGACGACTTAATTTGTTATCATTTGTCAGTTCATGTGGGACCCATTTGCTTAACTTCCACGTCTTTCCTAGCTGATGAAGATGGGAACGAATAGTTTCAGGACTCACTCTGAACATTTCTGCAAGTTCTTGGAGCGTTGTACTGGAATTTGCGTCCACAATCTGTCGAAGATCCTTGTTGTTCATGATTTTTGGTCTCGCTGAGCGCGGTTCATCGCTCAAACTGAGATCTCCCGAAGAAAATTTTTTTAACCACTTATGTGCTGTTTGATCACTAACGGCATCATCTCCGAATGCGGTACATATTTTTCGCGCCGCCGCCGCAGCTTTTGTACCAAGTTTGTACTCATACAGTAAACAACTTTGAATTACTGTTCTATTCGTCGCTATAAATTATTAAAACTAGGTAGATATGTAACAATTTTCAGCAACTGTTTATGTGTGTGAGAAAAGAAAGATTCATATTAAAGTGACAGCAGGTAACAAATAATCGCTATCGATCAACAAAATCCATGGCAATGTGCGATATACAGCAACCGCACGAACTTATTTGGTTACATGATAACAAAATATACAATGCCACCACCTTTTTGATGTGCGATCGATTTTATTGATATAAAGATTTTGATCAAACTTATCAACAAAATTCATGTTTCAGGTTCATAACATTCCCTGAAAACTATACGCTACATACTCTATTATAATATGTTTATGACAAATATGTAACTATTTCGTGTTTTTGACTTGCTTTTTATCAATTCCTATAAGAACACTCCACTAATGACGGTTCGCAAGAGTTAATGTAACTTTATATACATGATATCCACTGGAATTTCCCTCGTCACTGATACAACAAAGACCGAACACACTTTACAGGCAACACAAAATAATATGCCAGTTCCGTAATTCGACCATCGCGCGGTATTTTAAAATTATTTAATTAGGTCGTCTATCTTATGTACCAGTGTCCCATGACATGCACATTGATCTGGGTACATTTTCTATACCAGAACCCCTAAAAAGAGTAAAGCATTGAAACGGATCATGTACCTAACCGTGGTGAGTTCTGTCGTTCTATACCAAAAGTACGAAATTCTTGGCAGCGACTCATTGATGTTACCATGGGCAGCCGAGGTGAGCAGATGGGTGGAGAGGGATTGTCCCATGTACGTGCGAACTAATTTTTATAAAATATATAAAAGTGAAGTGGTTCATTTATATTCATTTATTTAACCAGATATTTAACAATGTAATTGATAAAACAGAAAAATTATCATAACAAATAACTGACCATATTTGGTATATATATATATTAGGGTGTCCCTTATATTGGTGAAAAAAATAGTTTTGAGATATTGAAACTTATACGCTCCAAGTTTTTTCGAAACTCTTAAACCTAGTCAAAAACAAAATTTTATTTACCTGCGGCAATATTAACCCGTGCCGAGTTTACCTTGAAAATTTCGAAAATAGCTGTTTTCAACTGTTTTTGGTATGTAGCTCAATCTGGAGAATTATAATTATTTTTGGGAACAATAATTAAAAACAAGTCTCAAATAGTAATATTTAATTATTAAGATATATAGAAGTGATCATCGTTCAGGATAGCTTTTTTTTGGGGTCTTTTTTTACAGTCGGAGTACAGTTTCCTGTGTTCCTTTACACAAAGTAGCAAAAACTGCTTTTGCTCCTCTTCAGCAGCGATTAGACCATGGAAATCCTGTATTAGTTTCACAGACCGTTCTGCCGTAGCATTGACTGCTCTTAAAGAAAAAGACTTTCGTTTTGCCGCCAGAAAGGAAGGATTAGTTTCCCAGGTAGACACGGGTTTCTCCAGAAAACTTCTGTCCATTTTCAAACGAAAAAACAGAATTATGCTCCTCGCTGACACAAAATCACCCAATGATTTCCCTGCAACGATTTGTTATCAGCATACATAGTACGAAAGCAACTAAAAAAAGAAACAGCTCAGCAAGTTAAGGTACTTTCACTTACCATACAAATAATTGGAAAACTCGTTTTGTGATGGAATGTATCTCATTCCAAAGTACAGACTCTCTATTTGATGCAATGCTCTAGGAGGTTTGATTTTCAGCTTTTTCTCGTTTTCTCCTCCCAAGAAAATGATAGATAGTTCAATCAGTTCCCGATAGTCTTCGCGTACTATGGATTTCTGAAGCTAATGGTTATAGAATGATAACAATCCTTTAATTTTGTTGCTACTCAAGTTTTGTTGAATGAAGTCAAGGTTTACTTCGACTGCTGCAGGATCAATGTTTTTTCCAGTTATCTTTATATTTTTAAATAATGAAATTATCAGGACTATCGCGACTTGCTCGATTTTTGATTCTAACACACTTTTCAAAACTAATTCGTAAATATGATGGCATCAAGAAAAAAGCAGCAATTCTCTTTCTAGTTTTTGCTCCAACAGTACACAAGATCTATTCAACCGCACAACATATAATTTGTACCTTATCATCATGGTTCCAGTCATACAGCGCGTTTGACACAGGTTTAGCGCGATCCTTACCCGAGGCGCTTTCCAATTTTGGTACAACAAGAAGTTATTCTTTATCTCCGAACAACTCCTTACATCCAGCCCAGGTAATAATTTGCCATCCCAAGGAACAGTAACAATTTCAGGATGTTATTCTGGAAAAAATCATATTTTATGGACTCAGCTCTTTTTTCCGAATCTGTTTACGCATGCGTCGAATAAAAGATTTATTGATGGGAAAGTCTTCACTGCTGAGCCTTAATGCCTCTAGTACAGCCTGAAGTACATAAACTGAGTCTCGAACAGTTAAATGGGATCTATCTAAAGCTGCAACTAACTAAGCCTTTTCTTCATCTTTTCTTTGTAGTCGGATAACTTAAAGGTACAGATGTTGATGACTAAGCTTGTTCCAGGCTTTCACTGGAAATGGTAGGTAAAGCATCCGGTTTTGTGCGCTGTACTGTGTCCTGTATAGAGAACGATGATGATGCAGCCTTCAAGCACATTCGTTCGAGTCTTTTATTTTCTTATAGTTTTTTCTGACGAGCCGTCTCTTCCTTTTCAGCTAACTTTTTGTCTATACCCATTAAGCAACCTGGACGTCTTGGCTCTCTTTGTTTTTGTAAAAAGATTCTATCTTCCTTAATTTTTATTTGTTCCAAGGCATAGACGTGACCAATATCGAATAAGTTGTCCAAGTTATTTCAAAATTCTTCTTCACGCTTTCTATAAAATTATTATGAGTTGTCAAAAACACAAACAAAATTATATGAGAATCTAAAAATCAATGATTAATCAATATCGGAGTCATCACTGGACAAATCAGAGTCGTCGCTAATTAACTCGATCACAACTGGTTCAACAATAATGTCTATGTTAGTATCCAGATCCCACATTCTCTGCTCTTCCTTGATGACGTGTTGGATACATTTTTGCCAGTTCTCGCTGGATACGTTGTTGATGGCATTTTGTAACAATAACTCGACATCCGTTAACTTGAAGGTTATATTGATGCTCTTCAGTTCACTTCATAGGGTGGTAAGCGATGAATAAAAACGCCATGCTGGCGGGCCATTTCATCTATAGCGTACAATTGACGTGGGTTTGTTTTGCCTAAAGATATTAAGGAGTTCAAGTCTAAGCATTTGTTCCTGGTATTCAATGTTTTTTATCTTGAGCCAATTTATTGTGGCACTTCTTCGTCATGAACTAGTAGGGAACTTTTCTAGTCGGCGACTGAGATATGGAGCATTATCGATTTCCACGACTGAACCAGAAGGGATATACAGTGATAATCTGCAATCTTTTTGGACTCAAATGTCAATAATCTGTTGTCCAGAAACCCTTCATCGCTGCCAATGCGTGTTACAATAAGCCTCCGCCCTTTACCTGAAAATAAATTTTCTATAAATTCAAGCGTCTAGGAGAACAGTAAATGAAGGATGTTAGTCTTCTAATGACCTTAACTTACATGACTTTTTTGTATTTCTTTTTTTCTGATAAGAACCTAATAAAAAACACTTTTCATTCCTTCTGATATTCAAGTTACGAATCAGTTTATCTTTGTTTTGGTTGTTTTTTATGAGTAATGGTTTTCACTGTTTTATAGAGTCCTGAAAAAGTCCATAAATTATTAGACATAGGCAGCTCTGTAACAGAAAACTGTTTCTTTGGATCCCAATAAGATAATATATCTTCCTATTTTCGTATCTGTACATCCGCATTTCCGCTAAGTACTTACGTCTGCGAACAGCATATTTGGTATCTTTATCTAGAACGATTTTCTTACTTCCTCTCGTACCACCACTAGTCGTCGGATGTTTTTCTCTGTCAGTTGAAGTTTTTCTATTGATTATCGGAAAAATTGTTCTTTCAGACACTTTTGTTAAGATGCTACAAAGTAAAACAGCTTCATGAACACCTAATGTTTTGTCTCGCACACGAAGTCCATCGTAAACGTTGCGTATTAACTCTCTCTTCCCAGTAGAAAAGGTTATACACTTTTTTTTTGGTGTCAAACTTTCACTTTGCCCATCCATTATTTGTCTCGTCTATTGTCAATCACTATCTAATCGCGTTCGAACTATTCTCCTTAGGTTACACCAGTGAAATGATCCGCGTATTGTCATGTTAGCAAATAGAGCGGAGATATACACCAATCGCGATCATCGACTGCACAACACCTGACAGAGTTGTCATGTTGCTCTTATAGCCGACAATTCCATGTTCGTAACTACCAAACTGATGACTTACGAACTCCTCTCCCGTCAGTCATAGTAGAAATTTTACATTGTGCCATATTCATAGTCCTACTACTATTTGTCCATTTGAATATGCGTTTCTTAGTTCTTGCTATTTTCACATCATATAGTTTTTAAATGGACAGGTAAATTCATTTTTGAAATCGGGCAACTGCGGCTTTTCAGCAGCATAGATGACTCACTGCCAACAATGTCGTACTTTTGCTAATGTTGGACCAGCGAAAGATTGCAAGCCGAAAGAATGCGGACAAAAAATTGCGAAGTTGTCAGATGTTCTACATAAAATGCGGTCCATACATATTAACATATTTAAGATATAGAATTGTTCCGCTGAATTTGGCAATGTAGCTGGAAAACCCAGGCCGCAGGTAAACATCCGGTCGCTGATTGGTCCAAAACTCTTATCTTATCTGAAACTAGAATAACGTGCCGATGGCACGGTCATTTATAAACCTACTCCCATAGGCGTAGGCAGTTGGCAAATACTTTGAAAATATAATTTACTGTTTAGTGGTGATAATGGAATTCAAGCATGGGAAAGTTATTCACAGCCAGGCAAGGGAAATAATAGCAAACGTGATACGTGCTTGCGATGCAGAAGCGGCTAACAATACTTTCGTTTATCCACTGGTAGCTAGAAATGCAAGGGCGGCATATTATACGGGTGTTAGTGAACGAACTATAAGTAAAATTAGAAAAGAAGATAAAGACAGGCAAAATGCAACCTCCACACAGCCTTTAGCTTCTCCCGGAAAAAAGAGATCACGCCCTTCTGTGATCCAAAAAATTGATGGAGTCGATTTTTCCATTATTCGGAGAATGATAGAAAAATTTTACTGTGATTTTAAAGTGGTACCTACTTGTAGTAAACTTCTAATCAAACTGAAGGAAGAAATGGAATTTCCATTTGGTAAAGAATCGTTGAGGCTGCTTTTAAAAGCAAAAGGATTTTACTGGCGTAAATGCCACAACAAAAGGAAATTACTAATGGAAAGACCCAGTATTTTACATTGGCGATACAAGTATCTTAGGTCTATTAAAAAGTTCCGGGAAGAAGGAAGGCATATTATTTATTTGGACGAAACTTGGGTTGATAATGACCTCACTTTCAAGAAATGCTGGCAAAGCGAAGAAATTATGGGTGTCCTGAGCAATATAAGTTCTACAGGTAATAAAGTTTCTTTCACCTCGATTTTGCTTATTATACATTTTTCTCAATTTTGGAATATTCTTAATAAGTGCTCATTTAATTTGTCTAATTGAATACATAATCCCTTGCAAGTATTTTTTTCTCAAAAATATGTTTTTTATACATAGTGATTCAAAAAGGTGTTGGCAAACTTAAAATAACACTAAAATGAGGCTATTTATTCATTTCCAGGACGACTTATAATTGTTCATGCGGGTTCGCAAGATGGTTTTGTTCCTGGAGCCTGTCTCATTTTCAAGGCTGGCTGTGCCACTGGTGATTATCACGGTCAAATGAACCAAGAAAATTTCACGAAGTGGCTTACTGAAAAACTATTTCCTAACATTCCTCCTAATAGTATTATAATAATGGATAATGCACCTTACCATTCAGCTTTGGAAGACAAGCCTCCAACTAGATCTTCTCTAAAAAGAGACATCATCACGTGGTTGAGCAAAAAAGGTATAGAGCATGATCCTAATGCTAAAAAAATGGAGCTTTATGAAATAGCTTGTCTACATAGGCCACCATCTGATGAGAAAAATTATAAGATAGATAATTTAATAAGAAGTTTCGGACACACCCCACTTCGAACGCCACCCTATATGTGTCAGTTTAATCCCATAGAGATGATTTGGGCACAAGTAAAATTTTTCATTAGAAGCCATAATACAAGCGGCGAATTTACTATAAAAAAACTAGATGAAATTTCTAATAAGGCCATCGCTTCAGTAAGTGCCAGTGACTGGCAAAAGGTTATTGGACATGTTATAAAAATTGAAGATGAATATTGGGAAAAAGACAGTCTCATTCAAGAAATACAGGAAGAAATAATAATCAACATAGGAGGTGAAAGTGATAGCAATGACAGTTCCTCAGACAGTGATCATGACTCTAATCAGGATTGAAACTATACTAGATTGGCTACCTTTTAGAATTTTTAGATATTCATTTATTATACTATTGGTTTGTGGCTTTTAGTATCTCAGTAGAAAGTCTAATTCTATGTGTTGTTTATGGGTTATTTCATCAAGAAATTACTTTTTGTTTTCCTATATTTTTCTATTCAGTCAGATATTTTTGACTTGTTGTATTCTATTTTAGAAGAATGCATAATTTGTTTTGCTGTTCAATCATAATGCGTACATAGGAATATTACTTGTTGCCTAAAAAATATATTTATTTTGTTCTCAATATTCAGTGTTTGTGTATATTTATTTCTTATAATGTATGTTTGGTATCACGTCATTATGAATCGCAAAAAAATATTAATACTACCAGTTGTAATAAAATATAAATTCAATTAATAATTCAAGTCTCTCCGATCTCCGCCTATGACTCCATATAAAATCGTCTAATGGTAAGGTTTTTTCATCGCATTTCCCCCTTTCGTCCCTAGCAATCTTTGGCTGGTCGATCAATATAGTATATTATTTGCTGGTACATGCTATGCTCTGAAGTCTAACCGCGCTGCCACGTCTGACCGGGTTAATGCGACGTTGCCAGTTGCATTACCGATAGGGCAGGGAAATAATGTCTATGGACTAATTATATGAACCTGTAAGGCGTTGCTTGGGAAGTGCAGAGTCAACCTACTTGACGCCATTTTTTTAGATTTTAAATCGATTATAGTTCGAGAACGATCAACCTTATTTAAAAGCTACTGATAACTTTTTTGTTCAAAATGATTCAAAAACTAGAACCAAGAAATGTTATTCGGGGCAAAAAACAATTACTAATCCCTGCCTGCTGAGTCATTAGACCATACTATCGTGATAAAAAGTGACGGGATGTGAGTCCGGAAACTCAGTTTCCACTCAGAAATGGGGGTCAAAGGTCAAAATGTCAATTTCTACCATGAACGCAAAGTTTCGCCTCGTCTATTCCCACAACAATAGATCATCCGGCCGCAGCGTGACAACACTTACCAATATCAACGTTAATATCCACATGGTGTATGTGAGCATGTAAGAGGCCATCAGGTTCATGTGGATGGTGTTCCGCAAGCACTTCAGCTCCCTGCAACAAATAGACAGACGGACATGTTATTAATTGGGCTGTTCGATTGTGTTTCGCGCGATGTGGCGGCGGGAATTCGATTGCCAGGTTAACTTAATTAAATTACTATGGGCTATGGGGACTAGGGACAAACTACGCTAGAGGTGGTGGAAATTTTAACGAACTCTGTGGGGAACGGTGTTGTCAATTCTCCAGATTTTCAATAGGAAGCTGCTTTGAATGCGGTTATCCATCGGGAGTCAATTTTTGAAATGGTGGAGTATAGTAACTAACACGGAGTGGGGGTGGTTATTTTACCTTTCGGGAAACTGTATTCATGAACACTAATAGAAGAGCCGCTCCCTAGGTTATTCTTAGGTAAAAAGTGGAGGAAGTCTCGCCGACGCTCATCAGTTTCTAAAGAGAAAGTCTTTGTGGTGATAAGATTCCCCAGGGAGCATCCTATTCTCCTTCTCCTGGATCCAAATATTGAAAAGAGGGAGTAGAGTAGCTAGTAGAAAGTGTTCTGTTACCTTTTTCTGACAGCTTTTGACATGTGTTTTGATGTTTGACACTTAAATTTGTGAATGCGTAAATATTTTTCATAATGTGTTTCTAATTTGATAGGTATCATTAAACGTTTCATTAGACAGTTACTTCCGTCTTTAGGATGAGACTGATGGCGACACTTCCGCACTTTTTATTCCATGAATGATTCAAGGAACGACTATTCTATCAGAGTTGAGGAATATGCTTGCCCGAAAGATAAGAGCACCACGCCCACTTTTTCTCAGTGGCTCTAATCACTCTTTTCCAAAAATACGGATCCAGGAGTCAATTCTTGGAGCAGAATAAGCAGTATAAAATGATCTTCTACCTTTGTGACACCTTTTATAATTTGTTTTAACGACAAATACTTTTGTGAATCCATCCATTTTCGGCAAAATAATATGTTTATAAATCACGACTATCTTATACTAGTGACATTAGAAGTGTTAGACACAGAAGAAATAATTTCTTTAACCTGATTTTTTGGCAATGAGGTAGTCTTATATCAAGAATGAAACGATAAAATTCTGTGGTAGAGCCTGTCGCGGATGGTGCCAAGTGGATAGTCTCCTCCTCATCATATCCCACACATGTTTGATGGGTTTAAAAATCTCGTGGCGACGGCAAAATATTAACGTCTGCTTCTTGAATAAAGTCCCGAAGTACGACGAGCAGTATGGGGACGTGCGTTGTCTTTCTGAAAAAGGACGTGTGGATGGCGCTCTAGATACGGCAGTAAAGTGGTTTGACATTATGCCATTCTGCAGTCCAATGTTGCTATCTGCTCCAGATCAAACACTTTCCACAGTGGTCCATAGTCAGAGGAAGCACTAACCGGGGACGGTATGAAAAAAGTCCAAGAGCTAGAATGAGAATGAATGGTGTACGCACAGTAACAGGTCTACCTTCTTCTCCAAACCATTGGTCAGCAAAACGGTCTCGTTCGGCTAGTAGGCCTATCTTGACGCTCGGTGGACCAGTTGGTCTTCTTAGTGTTCCACTACCTCCTTCTATCCACACACGCATTACAGTTACTTCAGTACAATTAACACGGTGGCCAATTTCACTATAGGACAAACCATTATCTCGATAGGCAATAATTCTACTCCTGTCAAAGTCGCTAACATGGTGATAATTTGAACGTCTTGGAACTCGAGGCATTATGTTATGCTTAACACTAGTAAATGAAAGGGTAATGACTGAAAATATCTGTACTACTCAGCTCTCAGAAACTGCTTTTTTCACAAAAACTAAGAGATTACATTTTAACAAAAACAAAGATAAAACGTTGTCATTGTTGCCACAGCATGCTTTAAATATAGTCATTATTTTGCCAAAAAAACAAGTTGACTAAATTACACTATTCTGCACGGAAATCCTCTCCGTCAAACAAATACGTAATTTCTACATATTTAACCCTTACACCGACCTTTAAATTGTCGTATCACGTAACAAAGTCCAGAGAGTACCAGCAACATGCTTTAAGCACGTGTAAGAATGTACCTGTGCGATATTTATCTTTATATAGCAATATTGGGTACGACGTTGCCAAGTCCACGTTTTCTCTTAGCCTACGGAGAGTATGTACAATCTGGCAACATCGCGTGGGTGTATCAGGTAATGTCCGTCATCTGCGAAAGGCTTCAAATAAAGGATCAGTTACTTATTGAATGGCCCCTTCTAGAAAATACCAGATGTTCGAAATGGGTACATCGGCAGGAAATGCATCTCTTCATTTGAGAAGGAGATTTCTGCGTATAAGTGAAGCAAAGCTCAAAGATTTTCGTTGGAGCTCAAATACTTTTTAAGGACCAAAATTTTAAAACTACACTTTAGAGAAAGAAAAAGAAGTGCATCTGACGCTTTCAAAAATGCATGTAGCAACTTCCTAGGTAACAAAAAGTCGGACAACTACAAAGATCTAGTTGAAGAACTTATCCAATCTTATAAGGCCTTAGGTTGCGATATGTCACATAAGCTGCATTTTTTTCACTCTCATTTACAATAATTCCCGGACAATTTGGGTGCAGTTTCAGACGAGCACGGCGAAAGATTTCAACAGCAAATTGCTCAGATGGAGAAGCGCTATAGTGGAAAATGGACCCCAAAAATTCTGGCGGACTACTGCTGGACCATTAAACGTGAAACCGCTCCTGGCGAATACAAGCGAAAAAAGACAACCAAATAAATTGTTTGATTGCTTTTTATACAATAAGAAGTACATATATTTTCAAAAAAAGTGGATGTTATTTTTTTTTCATTCTTATAAATTCACCACTAGATCGCTTATAATTTGGGTTTCTCATATTTTATATTCTCCCTTCTCTAAAGACTTGTGGGTGATGGGGAGGAACTGACTGCATATTAGATTTCAGTACAACACAGTTGACGCAAGAAAGCCGAAAAAATATCGGAAGGTGACAAAAAATTTTAGAATGCCGAACAGTGTTACTCTTTCTTGGTATACCTGTAACACCTCTAATGTCACAGAGTTTATATCAGTTAACCTATTCCCTGTTTTTTTTTTTAATTGGTCTCTAGAAAAGATGGTTAGTTTAGTTGTAAGTCATGTCTGTGCGTAAACGGGCATAATCTAAGTTGCAAACTGATTCAATTTGGTCCACCGTCTTTGAAGGCAGACAATTATAGCTTCTAAAGGACATTATGTGAAAAGAGATACAACGTCAAAACAGACAATGTCATAGCTTTGAGGTAAGTGGTAATAATTAAGGAAATTACCGAAGTAGTATTTAAAATCAACATTCTTTTCTCATAAGCAACAATCAATATTTTTTTAATTAATTGAGAACACAATAGGTCTAATAGAAAGTGTTGGCTTATGAGTTTTTTCAAAGACTGCAAAGCCATGGAACAATGGATGTATAACAATTTGAGGACTATCTTTAAGGAAGAGGATTTTTTTTAGATTTATCTTGAAAAGTAGTGGTAGGATTCTTCCCGAGTTTTATGTTTCTCATCATTCATAAATAGTTGATACCTCAAAACTATGTGCATTGTTAGTTTTTACGTGGTGTCACGTTTCATAAATATTCCTTTATTCCAAGCTATAATTGTCAGCACTCAAAGACATTGGGACCAAACTGAATCAGCTTCTAACTCAAATTGAGATAATTTCCTTAGTGTGTTGTGTTTATAACAAAATGGATATATGTATCGTGACATCTCAAACTACTTATACTTGAAGTTACATACACGTCGACTACCGTCATTAAGTATCAGTGCTGCTACATCTCGGACTGTTGCTTCAAGTTAAGGGACTTGCTTTTCCATTCTCGAGAAATGTTAAGATTACAAAAAATAATGTTACGTTTTAGAATAAACAACTCTCTTTAAAAAGAAAATTGAGTTTGTTTTGTTTGTATTGTCTCTAAGAAAATTACTGCAGTCCTACTTGGTAACATGGATGTGACGTTGAAAATTATAATCAAACGTCCGAATACAGGGCATCCTCTTTGGGAATACGTGAATTAATGCTTGAACACAGACGAAATCATATGCATGGGGAATGATTCTATTCTAGCGCTTCTATTTTCTGATTGTTGCCTACGCTGATTACTGATTAATACTAGCGAAATAATTTAGCGATAGAGCAAAATATTGAATCACAAGGTAAAATGGCAACACTGCACAAATAGATTGCTGTACTGGGGATCCGTTTTGGGATTTGCCGGATGTTTAAACTGAATTCAGGGGTTGCACTTTCGACAGACACATAATGGAAAACGTGATAGAAATTTTTTACATTGGTTGATTTTGTATTCGGATATCAGGTACCCAAGCGTCAAACAAATTGTTTAAATTGATTCCTGGTTTACGCACGTGTGTAGGTTTGGGTTTGCTTTGTCAGCGAACATATACTGCACCACACTGATGATGTTCCTATATTATCATATCAGACTAAAATACACCTGTTTTGCAAAATGACTGTACAGTCTGTTTTTATTGTTGCAAGTTGTTCAAAGGAGTATTCAAAATATGGACGCATAAAATGGGTACACCAATCTTTGTGGAAAAGCTTTTTATTCGACAACAAAGAACGAGAAAATGCGTTTTTTGGAATTCAATCAAAAGTGTTGGCAGAAACGAAAAAACATTTTTAGGTATTTATGAGACCTACAAAATGAGACAACACGTAAAAAGAACCGACTGATAGCAAAAAAGTTATGGCCGGAAACCGAGGCAAGATGCAGGTTTTAGCACTTGTTGATGATGCGACGACAGTTTTACGTAACTACTTGAAATTCTTCAAATCCGTAAGAGTCATACTTCTAAGTAACCACAACAAAATTGGAGTAGATTGGTCAAGTAGTATTTGAGAATTTCTAATTGCTTATACTTAAACACCTGTTTTCCGACCACCTCTACTAGTTTATTGAGCATTATACAGGACTCGTTCAAAGAGCATTTTATATTAAAATATACGAGTTTACCTTGCCGATATGAATCACAAACAATTCCGAAATATGCAAAGAACGAAGGGTTACATTTTTCTCTTCTAAACAAATTCACACATTCCGTATTTCTGAGTAATTGAACAAACAAAGTGTATGTGTTTATAACATTTATGTATACATATTTAGATCTGAAATTTTTGCACCGTCACAGATGAGCCTTAAAGTTTATAAAAAATTATTTCATGTTGAAATGAACCGACTATAAAGTTAGCACGCAAACCGAAGACAATTATGTTTTAAACTGCCTTAGCCTAGTTAGTATGTAGCACGTGCTAAATGGTTACATTATTCATGACTGCTTGACTTTGTCAAATAAGAACGTCACGAAATCCAGTGTCTTTACGAAGATTCCCTGAATGTTTTTTCTGAAAGTATTAATATAGTATACGTTTGTTTACGAAATCTCGTACGATAAATACGAAAATAAACTAGAGGAAAGAAAAAACAGTAGACAAATATCAACTTATCGTAGCGAACTGACCTAATGCATTCTTTAAAGTTTCAGCATTGCATCTTGTGTGGTTTTCGAGATTATTCTAATTTTTTATAACAGATTTGATATTCCGACCACGTTCGCTTGACATTTGTCAGTGTCAAGCTTAGTGGTATAAATATAAAGTAAGCCAAAAGTCGTCCTAGTGTAGTGGAAAGGAGTAACGGCTGCAGATTCGCAGGTCGGAGGTTCGAATCCACAAAGCTCCTTTTTTTCCTATCAATTTTATTTAAATTTGGTGAAATAAATGCTTTACATTATTTGTACTTTTATTGTGCTCAAACAGCTTTTCGCATGCCATAGACAATGTAAGTTTGCAAACTGGAAACCAGCGGTATACGTATGATTATTTATAATTTTTTTATATTACTTTGATATAATATCAGAAACGATATGTCAGATCATAGCAGATATCTTAGATGTGTAAATTATTAATCGCCAATCATGAAAGACATCCAAAATGTTGTTTGTAATAATACGGTCAGGTTTTCGATATGCGGTCAAATTAGGTATACCTGTTGAAGCCGCAGGGGATGCTTATAAAATTAAGTGAGCCAACCCACAGTTTTTATATTTATCAAGCTACCGTTGGGCGTAGATTTCCATTTCATCAACAGCATAGACATTTTTGCATAGTTCGTATTTTTGTATTAAGCGTAAAGAAAAGGTAATCTCCCATTTCAAAGCAATGCCATACCAATAATATTTTGTTAGGCTCCAACAGTAAGAATGAAATACTTTAAATAAAATTTTACTAAACATTTTTTTAAATATGAAATCATGCTCTCAATATGTACGAGAAAAGTAGTTATGTTAACAAAAGAAATGCTAACTTCGATCAACATCGGCTATCGGTGTTTGGGAAATAATAATAATAATAATAATAATAATAATAATAATAATAATAATAATAATAATAATGATAATAATAGTTGTCTTTATTCAGAAACAGACTGACATTTGATACAACTTACGTATATACTTATTTCTAAATTTATGATGGCAATAGTATTGGGAGCAAGAAATAATGCTGAATAAATGGTATAGCATCCAACCTAAAGGAGGTCGAAAGTGATCACCTCTGGATTCAAGACAAGTCCGCACGGGTATCACGTGACTTAGTACTTAGTTGTACGTGTTGCCTAAACGCCACGATTCTTGTTATGAATCCTTGGCTCTGATGTGATGTAAAATCTGCTTCTGAGATGGCATTACTGGAGGTCTAAACTGTAAGTTGTATGTGTTGATGATAATTACATTAGGTTCTTGTCTCAAATACACTTAATTGAGATTCAAAGCTAGAAATTAGTTGCGCATCCACTTGTTCTCATCCATTCTGGAAATTACATGTACTCTGCTGAATTTCAAAAATCAGAGAGATAAGAAATGTTTATATACACTGTACGCTGTCGAATTACAAGACATATACGTGCTAACAGTAATTACACACAACGCGGGCGCGGTGATCATTTCCCGTAGTTCTACTCAGTTTTTCGTAATTTATAACTTTGAACATAACCTCTCTCTAGAAAGCACAACATAAAAATAATGCGTCGTGCACAGCCAATAGATATACTTAACTGGCAGCATATTCAGTAATGATTTTCTCACACAGTAAATATCACTGATTTTATACACATGCAGACCAATACGCATAATCATCCAGATGCGGTCTTGCTATTCAACCAACTTTCTTCTCAGAGATAAAAACTACAGACAAGGACCATTTGGCCTCACAAAACTATGCAACCAATAATGCGTGTAGCTTAGTTGAGTGGTTACTCCATAGATGGACGTTCACAGTGATCCTAGTGAGCAAACGTGGAATGACTGCTTGCGCCCTAAAAGCTACCTAGTCTGCAAGTTGACATCTTATAGGTTTTTTTTAAGTTTTGTAGGTTCTTTACATGATACCCGTGCCGTTCTCTACACCATAAAAGCTCTCTGACTCCATGGAAAATACCTGGCGTAGTACGAATAGTGTTAATAGTATACTTCGTGTCCGAGGTTGCTAACGATTTGTAAAATCATCTTTGTTCAACTCTTGCTTAAGAATTTTGAGAAAAAAAACACCGATAATTTGAGAACCAGATAATAAGAATTTCACTTATTTGATTGATTCTACAATTACTACTTGTGATTTTAGAAAAACAGAAGAATTTAATATGAAGTATACCATGAAAACCAACATAGACAAGGTTTAATGAATGGTAAGCTCCTACGCTTCTGATTGAGGATAAGACATGCATATCATTTAATTAATGTTGTAATGAGGTGCCATAGCTTTCTTCATATCCTATATAGTGTTTCCAGTATTAAGCTTCATGGTGTTTTCAGAATAGGGGAGGCTAAACCAAACCTTTCCAAAAGAATATTTCAGGATTTGTCTCAAACTTATGAATGATCTGACAAACATGTTTTATGAGACAAAATGTATGGGAAATTGAATAATATTTTATAAAATGCACTTTTTCCTCCAAAAGAATCAGTGGCGTAGAAAGTATTTCCTACTACAGGTCCAGGTACCCCAATTTCTACTTCCCTGGTTTAGTCTGGGCCGGGACATTCTGTGTATTTATTGCTGATGATGTGCTAGCTGAACATTTAAAATCCTAACTCAGTATGTTTACCCGCTCCGTAGATATAATTTTGTGAATAAAACTTCATCTCGCTGTATCTCGATAGAGGATCATCTCTGGACCCACATTCATATGACCTTTCTGTTTGTTAACTTTGAATGTACTTTCTACTCAGAAATGTTGGCACGTCTTTCTGAAACACCCTGTATATGTGATGTTTGATGAAGTGATGCATCTGCTGAACTTCCGTAATCAAAAGAAGCAGCAAGAGAATCTTCCATAATACTCGTACCAGAAGTCTGATTGCGACAACGACTCGCTTTTACCAAATGGATTAAAAAATGACGTCAAGTAGATTGACTTTACACTTCTTATGCGACCTTGTCATCAGTTCATAAAAAGGGTCGTGAAAAATAAGTCCTATTAAATTTGACGTTTTTCCATCGAATTTTGATCAATATTGGACACCGTTGCTATTGGCAGGAATAGTGTAGCATATTTTTGAGATAGCCCTCGTACACTCTCAGCTTTACAGTAGCTGCCGTGTATCTAATAAAATAGACGTAGGACTCATAGGAGACCCAATCCAAAGTTTTAATATAATTATAAAATGATTTCGTTAGTGAACCATTAAGATAGCAATATGCTAAGAGTAATCTAGCTTAATGTAACCCAGCATACTCTGATAGGCAATTATGTGCGGTGCACGACT
This sequence comes from Acanthoscelides obtectus, assembly GCA_963669975.1. Classification (NCBI taxonomy): domain Eukaryota; kingdom Metazoa; phylum Arthropoda; class Insecta; order Coleoptera; family Chrysomelidae; genus Acanthoscelides; species Acanthoscelides obtectus. The sequence continues at coordinate 47,933,459 of CAVLJG010000001.1, read as the reverse complement.
TATAACATATGCAAGAGGAGCGAATTACCTGTATTAAGTAGATTGTACAGAGTAAATAACATGCTTTTAGTCCGGGGTTCCATGAGGACTATTCCATTCCTAATTAAAGCTGCATAAAAATCCAACTTGGAGTTGCCGTTTTAGATTACTGACTGTTGATAATAATTCACTTATAAGTTATAGGGATTCGGTCATCTTAAAAGTATTTAAAATAATTGGTAAAAATACATTTCTGCCAGATACATGTTGGTAGTTTGGGTGTAGATGTTGACTTGCAGCTACATAAAAATATATTTGGATATAGAGATCACATTTTAGTCTGCAAGGGTTTGATATTTCAACATTTCATCAATTTAGATATGAATAGGTCGTTTCAAAAACCATGTATGTGACTTAGTTTGAACTTTTCAGGAGACAATAAAAAAGTGTCAATAATGAATAAACCAATTTTTAACTTTTTGGGCTTAATACAGTATTTGAGTTTTCAAATATTGGAAATATAAATTAACCTTCACAGGTTATTAACGTTAATAATACATAATAACTTGAGCAGAAGTATTATATTAATTATACCTTGTATTACTTATTATTGCAGATTACGGTTAAATATTAACATATCAAATGCTTTAATTTTGCATGTTTTCATATCCAAAAAGTACACAAAGGAACTCATGCAAGGCGGACAGCAATCATGAGATGGTCATAGTGAAAAAGTACACTTCAACCTTCTTCAATAATCGACAAATAGATCTATAAGAACAGACGTGTTTATTTTTTTTTATATCGAAGCAGCCGCGCAGGCAGAAGCCTAAATGCCGGAACACCGCGGCTGCTATGATGATCCCAAAGAAATTTTATTTATACGATTTTTGAACTGCCTAAGGTTAATAGAACTGGGAAAAGCCTCTTCCCGTTCTGGATGTACGAAGTTCGACACGGTTAGGATGGGACGCCAAAGTTAGGCGGGTCTGTCTTGCAGGCACATCGCGCGACGGAATCATGGAAGAGAGCTCTGAGGAGCAAAGCCCGTTGGTGTAACGGTAGAAAAGTGCCAGATCACCGACAGCCCGCCGGTGCGAAAGAGTCCCGAGACTGTCTGTTAGAGAAGAGTCATCGATCAGTCGGACCGCCCTCCTCTGGACAGCATCGAGCATGGATAATGTAGTCGGGGCGGCAGCACCCCAAATATGCGAGCAATACTCGAGGCTAGGCCTTATCTGGGCCTTGTATAGAGTGAGAAGGTCATGCGGAGAAAAGTACTTCTTAGCCCTAGACAAATAGCCTAGCTTTTTTCCAGCAGCTCCAGCTATTGACAAGATGTGTTCGTGCCAGATCAGGTCCTCGGTGATATCGACTCCGACCAGCCGAAATGAATGGCTCTTTGGCAGAATTCGACCATCCATCGAAACCGGGTGAGAGCAGGGACACTTTTTGTTCGTCAAAGTACAGTACTGCATTTTGGAAGCATTGAACTGTACAAGATTGTTGCGTCCCCAAGCAGTGATCGCCTCCAGGTCTCTTGTCAGAGAGGAAGTCATCGCTAGTCTTCGTTTTTCCAACTCAGCGGCAGAGATCGGCTTGTCACTCTGAATTCCTGCATGTAGAGTGCTGTCGTCAGCGAAGCTGTGGATTGTGTTGATCGTGCAGGAAAGGAGGTCGTTGATATGTAAGAGAAACAGTGTCGTAGCCAAGACCGATCCCTGGGGAACACCCGCGTTGACGTTGTGGGATGAAGAGGAGAACCCGTCAATTACGACGGATATCTTGCGGCCAGAGATAAAGAGGGCAGCGTGCCACAGCTGATCGAACGCTTTCATGATGTCAAGAGCAACGACATGAGCCTCACCATAAGACTGGATGAGTTTACTCCACAATTGAGTGACGTAAGCTAGGAGGTCCCCTGTGGATCGTTGGTGCCGGAAACCATACTGCCTGTCGCTAATCAAGCCGTGACATTCGAGGCAGTCCAGCAGCTCGCGATTTATGCACCTCTCCATCACCTTACTTAAAACAGAAAGCAGAGCTATAGGCCAGTAGTTGTAAGGGTCGGTCTTAGATCCCTTTTTTGAGATGGGTTGGACATGAGCAAATTTCTAGTTTTCTGGGAAGGTGCCGGATTCATAAGATATCTGGAAGAGACGCGAAAGAACTGGAGCAAGCTCCGCTGCACATCTCTTCAGTACAATGGCAGGAATCAAGTCCGGACCAGAAGCTTTCTTGATGTCGAGCGACAAGAGTACTCGTCTTACGGCCTGAATGTTACCTCCCGCATAGTGTATGAATTGACGGCACTTGGGCGTTGGGGGGGAACGTCCATGGCGGAGTTGGCAACAAAGATCTTGGATAGCACTTCCGCCTTGGCCTTTGAGTCAAATACAATAGTTCCATCCTGACATGTAAGTGGTGAAAGGCTACTGTGTGAGAAATTCTTTTCAATCTGCTTGGCCAGCGTCCAGAAGACCGACTGCCATTGCGCTGCGACATTACTCTGTGCCTAACTTTTATATCGTGCTGGACTCGACGTCGGCTTGTCTGTTCTCTACAGTGGGGTTTTGTAAGAAGGTTCTGTGTGCCTTGATCTTCTGCTGGCGAGCAGCGTCACTCGATTTGTTAAACCAGCCGTTGGACCCTGGTCTAGGCACTGTCACTGTGTGAGGGATGTATTCCTCCATTCCGAGGTGGATAATTTCGGTTATCGAAGAACAGACAGCCGACGCATCCGCGTCAGTGAAACAGACATCTTTCCAAGAAAAGCTAGAGAAGAAATCTCTGAGCCCTCCCAGTCTGCATGTTCGTAATGCCAAGTTTTGCGGCATGTACGAGTTTCTGCTGCCACAGCGGGTTCTGACCGAAACCTAACCTCCACAACACCGTGGTCTGAGTTACCCAGGGGGGACAGGACGGCAGTGCTGTAAGGGGCAGGATGCGTGGTCAGAAAGAGATCCAGCAGGCTACTGGCGTGTGACGAGACGCGAGGGAAAAAGTAGGACTCGTCACCAGCTGAGTCAGCCCTTGGGTAAGAGCAAACGCTTCGACTGCACGACCTGCTGCGTCGGTCTTGTTTGAGCCCAACCAAAGCTCGTTATGAGCATTGAAATCACCGAAAAGAACTACCTCTGAAGCGGGATGATTGATGTTCAGGAAGTCGATCTGGACGGCGAGGTATTCGAGTAGGTCATCCCAGTTATGGTCCAAGGGAGAGCGATAAAGGCAGCAAATAAAATTGTGTGATGTTTTGGAGTTGAGGCGAAGCCACAGAATGTCCTTCCCTCTGAGATTCTTGTCTCCGCCAAGAAAAGCACGGCGGGAGGATTGGATTGCAGGTAGTGATGAACAGGATCAATATTGCTGTTAATCCCGCAGACGTTCGAAAAACAAATTTTATCTTCGATGTTGGTCCCTCGAGCCCACCCTCCACCCGGACATTCCGAGAGTGGAGTGAGTTTACGTCCGGAGTTCTTAGTGCTCGAGGGATCCATGATCATCAATTTCTTTGTTTTGGAGGATAACCGACTGCATAGCTTAGGTGTGGAAACATGCGGACATTTATAAGACACCATGGGAAAAGCTAGCGGGTGGTACTGCCTCGGTCGACTGGTCCTTGTCTACCACGTTCTTTTTACGTGTTAGTGATGTTAAATAGACCTAAAGTGGCCCGTTGGTGGACTTGTACCGCCACCCGGCAATCGGTACTGAGGTATTCCTTAACGCGTGGACAATCACTTGAACGGGAAGAAGTTGTAAACTGGATACAACAACTTCCAGAACAAGCATTTGCCACGGCCCCACTCAGTAGGGTCAGTCACTACAAGATATCAAAAGTCAATTTTAAATTGGTACTTTGGTAATGTGGTGCACACATTTTTGAAGCAAAACAAACCAAAGATCCTGGTACTGTTTTTGAAATGACTCACTCACGCCGTCGAGTAGGGCATGTATAACAATTCAATTGAAATGTGATTAGATTGGTTTTGACATGACCGATTCATACGCATTATAGTCGGAAAGTGATTTCAAATATCCTCCAACTTCTTCTGACTTGTATTACCATTTGTAATATTTAACCGGATGTACTAATAACAGCGTTCAACAAAAAATAAAGAATCTAAACGCAATAAACTTTCAAAATACTCGTTTTGGTTGCAGCTCTGGTATTTTCGTTATTTCAACTATTATTTCGAAAATCATACATTGCACCATTAATGCACATACAGTTGTTTCAAGGTAATCTTGTATGCATTTTTTCTGGCAATATGCCCATCCCTCACTTCTGTCTGCAACATTGACAGATACTGTCGTGCGTAGGAGCACTAATTACATTTATCAGTTAAGTAGTCGTGATTTTACTTTGTAGATGATATGTCGCCCTCTGTAACCTTCAAGCACGAAGACTAGTGATATGAGGTTAATATGCGCAAGCTGCGAATGCACGTATTCGTATGAAGCCAGTCCTTCCGCCAAGTATGGTGTAGCTCTTGGAAATCTAGTGGGCGTAGAACATTGCGTTGGGCGTCTGCGCATTGAAAATTGTCACCACAACCTGCCGCAATTTGTATGTGCATTTATCTCAAGTTTTGCCATGTTTTGTAGGTTTATTAGGGTAAAATCGGGCAAAAGGGATATAGTGGGCAAAAGGAATCAGCTAAATAAATGAAAACAGCTTCATCACAGAAACCTGACAACGCTGTTTAACAATTCGCTGAGTATGGCACAAGTTCATGCGCAACGCGTTCCCTCGTGCTAAAGTTTTTACCTCATATTTTTTAAGGTGTTCTAATTAATTACGTCTTGAATAGTTGTTCAAAGGATTTTTGAAGAAGGGTAAGTAGTGACTCAGCCATTTATTCAAAACGATTTAGTTAATAATCGAAAGATTGGCACTTCTACTTTTCTACCTAACCTTGAAAATATGTCCATTGTTGCCAGCGTCTCGTAAATTTTTATTTCCTTTGTGACAGTGCATTTCGGGCAAGAGGAATCAGGCAAAAGGGATCATGATTCCTTTTGCCCGTATATCAACTTTCGATATTCATGTAGGTATGTAATTTTCGCTTCTTTTCTAAATGGTTTTCAACTATAAAAGAAAGTCGGAACGAGGAAGCACCTGGACAGAAACATCCATGGAACATGCATTGCAAGCAGTGCGTAACGGGGAGTCGATAAGAAAAGCGTCTTTAATATATAACATTCCATTCTCAACGCTCCTTAAGCATGTGAAGTCTAATAAAACTACTAAATCTCTGGGCAGATTTAAGACGGTTTTCACTCCAGAAGAAGAACAAGAATTTGTTACCCATATCAAAGAGCTTGATAGCCGTTTTTATGGGCTTACGCGACGAGATCTTTGTGTGTTAGCATATCAATACGCCGAAGCGAACCACATTATTCATTGTTTTAAAAATAATGCAGCGGGTCAGCAATGGTATCAAAATTTTATGAAGAGACATCCTGAGTTAAGCTTACGGACACCTGAGCCGACCAGTGTTGCACGAGCCAGTGGCTTTAATCGCCCACAAGTGGAGAGGTTTTTCGAAAATTTGAGGGACGTCATCGAGAAAAACAATATTTTGCCTGAAGATATGTACAATGTAGATGAGACAGGGATCCAAACCTCTACAAATAGGCCTCCTAAGGTTATTTCCATGAAAGGCAAAAAGGGAGTTGGAGCTATATCTTCCTCCGAGCGAGGCACACTAGTAACGGCACTGTTTTGTTGTTCCGCTGCTGGGGCATATATTCCTCCTACACTAGTTTTCCCAAGGAAAAAGAAAAATCCAAGGTACATGGAAGGAACTCCACCAGGCTCTTCTCAGTTAGTAACTGATTTTGGATGGATAAGTTCCGAAGCTTTCCTGGAGTGGATGAAGTTTTTTGTAAGCAACGTTAGACCAAATGAAGACCATAAATGTCTATTAATCTTAGACAATCATGCTTCTCATAGGTCTATTGATGTCCTTGATTATGCCTCTCAGAATAATGTCATCATTTTGTCGGTTCCACCCCACACGACGCACAAGCTCCAGCCGCTAGATGTGTCCGTTTATGGCCCTTTCGGAACTTATTTCCAAAATGAAATTGACAAGTGGCAAAAAGCGCATCCTGCACAACGCGTTACGTTGTTTGATGTAGGCAAAATTTTTAATAATGCCTACCTTAAAGCTGCAACACCAACAAACGCTATAAAAGGTTTCGAAAAAACTGGCATTGCAAGATGTGATTTAGATGTTTTTTCCGAAGTGGACTTCCTTCCAGCAGATGTAACTAACATTGAAGAACCAGAGGTCCGTATTAACCATAATCCTCAAGATATGGATGTTATTGAAATTGGACCGCCCAATACATCTGCCCATAATGATATCGCAAAACCTGAACCTTCTGGTCTCAATAGTCCCACCTTAAAACAAGCTAGTGACACTCCAAAAGGAAATAATCGCATTAAAATTATTGATATTCATATTATACCTAAATGTGATAAACGAAAAGAACCCAAAACAAAAAGGAATCAACAGAAATCAGAGATTTTGACTTCTACGCCAATTAAATAAGAAATTAGAGAAAAAAGTAAGAGCAAAGAATGTGTCAAAAGCGTTAGAAGGAAGATCCAACAAGAGACAGATTCCAGCAAACTGAAAATACCTCGTCCACCTTCACCACCGAAAATCGCTCCAGATGAAGAAGAAACTCCATGTTTGATATGTGACGATTCCTTTGAAAACTCCATTCCAGGCGAACACTGGATACAGTGCAATTTCTGTGAGAAGTGGGCACATCAGAAATGCACAAGCTACAAGACTGGAATTTATATTTGTCAAGATTGTCAAAATCAGGTCAAAGATCAGAGAACATAATTGAGTTAAGAATAATTATAGAATACCTTTTTCAGTTTCTACTAATAATAGTTTTTTTTATTTTATATATATCAAGATTAATAAAATCAGGTTAAAGATTAGAGAAAATAATTAGGTTAAGAGAATAATTATTGTAAGAGTTACCATTTTCAGTTTTCCTTAATGATAATATATATTTTTCTATTTTCCATATTATATTTTTTCTTTTGAATCCTTTTGCCCTCACCTGTGATTCCTTTTACTCTAGAGGGTCGGGCAAATAGAATCAAATACAGTCTTTAATAATTTAGGCCGTAACTTGCTCAAACTATATTGTAAAGTTAAAATAGTAGTGTTTAATGTTTTTGAAATAATTAAAATCCACATAAAAGTATTCAGATAGATCATTTTTTAATAATTTAGTGCTATGAATTGGCACTCTCCGAAAGTGATTCCGGCTGCCCGTGTCTCCCCTACTACGTGGTTTATTATTATTATCCAGTATTTCTGTTTGCAATTTGTCCCAACTGTCAAAATTGGTGTTGTTTACAGTCAGGATGACAGCAACAGAGGGAGATGCCACATGTGCAGAACGTGAAATCCATCTTCTGCGTAGTGTTCACACGGAGCACCTAAAACTTATTTGCTGCGCAGTGCACTAACTCACTTCATCGACGACATGTTTGGCTTCACCCCCTCTGTATGAGCACAGCTTATACAGATGCGACTCCTACTGACGGTTCCTTTGATCTTCGTGTCCTCAACTGCTTACATTTCCCGCTTATGTACATTGGCGTCCGGGGGATTTTTTCCTAGGGGTTGTTACGGGTTATTAGCCTGAATATCATATGTCAAGCTACAGAATGAAGAAATTTGTGTATATTATTTATTAGGCCAGATAATTGATTTGTATTGATAAAAATATGTTGTGGTCACGTGTGAAAACATTCCACAGATAATCCCTAAATGTCACAGCAACAGGAATATCACCAAACGCATATAACTCAAGTTGGCGTTGATAGTACCTGATTTTTGACATAGTGTCGCCACTGTAGTACTCTGTAGTATGAGTTTAACCTCCTAGATTTGGTCTTCGTGTTTTTAAGTTATTAGGCGAGTTCATGTTATGCTGATTTCTAAATGGGTGGTTGAGTACGAAAATGCTAATCAATTACATTTGATTAGAATAAAATGAACTAATTTATGTTTTTTTCTTAGAGATTCTGCTTGACCTCCATTCCATATAATTTCCTGATAAATTTTTATTTGATATGCATCGCCAAGAAGAAAGGTATTCCTAATTATTTCTGTTAAGATGAGTATAATCCAGAAAAAGAAAAGTATAATTTTGAGTATTTTGCTGTAAGTTTGAGTAATTTTTGTCAATTTTTGTTGAATGATTTCAATTATTCAGGATTATTGATTTTGAGGCTGATTGTATTGCACTTCAGCGGAATATTGTTGCTTTAGTAGCTTGGTGTAACAAGAATAATTTATTTCAGAGAGCGTCTAAATTTAGAGTAATCAACATTTCCAGGAAAACGTCTGTTTATAAATTTAATTATAAGATTGGAGATGTTTACATAAATCGTTGTGGCTCAATTAGCATGCATAGCAGGGTGTAGTTCTTGATCATAAACTTAATTTTTCACTCCAGATAGCTCAAAGGGTGTGTGAAGCTGCAGAAGCTTCAGACGCTCAGAGTCACTGTTGGTCTTATATTCTGCATATATGAGACAAAATTGAATATGCGTCATTAATTCGGAACCCAATTTACAAATGCTATATTGATTCTCTTGAGCATGTTCAAAGAAAGTTTGTCAAATCTTTATCTTTCAAGGTTGACGGTGAATATCCTGTGCAGGTTATATCTGAAAGTTTGTTATTGTCTAGGTTTCAAATGCAGTCTTCAGATCTGAGAAGGATATATGCATCAAATATTTTCTTGCATGAACTGCTGCACAATCGAATTGATGAACCGCTTATTGTGATAGGGATCGCAGTAATGTTTTTTAAAGCACCCATAATATGTAATGTGTGAAACTTTCAAAGCCATATATACCTAAAGAGAAAAGGATGATTGCCCATTATTTTATATTTGTTACATACTTTTTTCCGCATGATCCTTTCTTTGTAGATCCTTTGGGCTTGAAGTACCATAGCAAGTGCCTATAGCCGGCCACGTGGTTGTGGTTAGATGTCTGCCTTAAAGGAATCGAAATCGTCTAGCCACTTTATACTACAATGTGTAGGTTGCCTCTTATTTGTGACTACGTGTGTCATTTTTCCCCCCTCCATCTTCGCTTCCTCAGGTTACACCCGTATCCGGATGTATAGGCATGTGTATCTACTTTTGTAGTTTCATATGTGCACTCATTTCGGGCCTTATGACGCCAACAAGCGGAAATACGTATCGCTCGGGTTACCTATCCTATTTTCTGCTCGAATTCACTTTCCTTCTTTTTGAGGAATTTGCCCATTATTTTCTATTTGTTATATATACAGGGTGGCCCATCCATGTGTGGACTGAATATTACTCATAAACAAATATATCTTGGGAAAATCTATTTACGGCATGTTATACATGACATTTGAGGGCACACTTCTAAAATATTGGCAATTATATAGGGTGTACCAATTTCAACCTACATATCAAAGTTGTGATTTTTTAATGGAATGCGTCAAATTTTATTGCATATTTGGATAAACCAATTCAAAAAAAGAAGACTGATATGACATACTATGGGGTTTTGGTAATTAGCTACTGAGATGTAAGGTGTTTTATCCAGAAAAACCGTCCACTTCGGCAACCCCTCAATCCGCCATTTTGAAATTTGAAGTGCTGAATTCTGTATCAAAAAAAACTTACACACTTCAGCTTTTATCTTATTTGTTACTTTTTCGAATTTTCATTTTTGCTAATACACGTTGTTCAAAACGCGAGTTGTACTTTTTCATAAAAAAATTTCTAATACATCACCTTGTATATTTGTGCAAGATTGGATTCAATTTTTTATAACGATTTTTTTGATACTCGACACACAAGGGGTTTTTACGGCTATTTTCCGGTTATTAGCACGTCTTTTATGGAACGGCTTAATTCCCTAAAATATCGCAGCATCCTTGGAACCAAATAAATTGTTGATTAGTTACAAACTGCTAAAATTATCTTTGTAAGCATTATAATAAAAACGTGTTTGAAAATGAATTTTTCTAAAGAAGAAATGGTGAATATGGTGTTCGTTATTATACAGGGTGCCAAAGTTTCGATCTAAATATCAAAGTTGTGATTTTTCAAATGGAGTGCCTCAAATTTTATTGCATTTTTGGATAAACTAATTCAAAAGAAGAAAATTCATATAACATACTATGGGGTTTTGGAAATTAGCTTGTGAGATATAAGGTGTTTTGTCTAGAAAAGCCCCCCACTTCGGCAACCCCTTAGTCCGCTATTTTGAAATTTGGATTGCGGAATTTTCTCAGCTTTTCTCTTATTTGTTTCTTTTTCGAATTTTAATTTTTGCTCAAGAACGCAAATTGTAGTTTTTCTAAAAAATTTCAAATGCATCACCCTGTATATTTGTGCAAGTTTGGATTCAATTTTTTATAAGCCTTTTTTTTTATACTAGACACAAGGGTTTTTACGGCTATTTTTTCGATTATTAGCACGTCTCATATGGAACGGCTTAATTTCCTAAAATATCGCATCATCCTTGGAAACAAATAAATTGTTGATTAGTAACAAACTGTCAAAATTAGCTTTGTGACCATTATAATAAAAACGTGTTTGAAATTGAATTTTTCTAAAAAAGAAATGGTAAATATGGTGTACGTTTTGGGCGAAGCCCAAAGAAATAGTTTCCTAGCATCTCGCATTTATATGCAACGGTACCCTAATATGCGACATCCAAGGCCGGAAACATTTTCCACACTACGAGAACGTTTTGAATCAAGTGGAACAGTGGAAAATATTGAAAAATGTATAAATAATCCAAGGGTCACCAATGAGGCGAATCAGTTGGAGATTCTATTAAAGTTGTAGGAAAATCCCCATTTAAGTGCACGGCAAATTGGAGCAGAAACTGATAGATGCAGAGCTTCTGTCCAAAGAATTATTCACAAGCATATGTACCATCCATATCCCATATGCTTGCGTCAAGGCCTTCGTCCTCAGGATTTCGAAGCTCGACTGGGGTTTAGTACAATAATGATAAATAAAGTCAGTGAAGACACTAGTTTCCTGGATAAGGGTCCTTTTAGCGATGAAGCAACTTTCAACAGCAAAGGTGTTGTCAACAGGCATAACATGCACTATTATGCGACGGAAAACCCTTACTGGGTTGGGCAAATAGATTCCAAAATAAATGGAGCTTGCATGTTTGGGGAGGAGTTATTGGCAGACAAGTTATCGGGCCTTCTTTTTCGACAACAGATTAACAGGTACAGAATACTTGAATCTTTAGATCGAGCATTTGCTTTTGCTTTTGGAGGATGTCAACCTCCAAACTGCATATGTACGCACCTGCGCATTATCATAATTGTGTGCGTAACTATTTGGACACCTGGAGTAACAATCGTTGGATCGATCGTGATGGGCCTATATCTTGGCCTCCTAGATCACCAGATCTGACACCGATAGACTTCTTTCTATGGGGCTGCGTTAAGCAAGAGGTTTATAGATATCCACGATCTACCCCGGACAATATGAAGGAAAGGATTAAATATGCTTTTCTGAACATAAGGAAACACATGCTGGGGGAGGTGCAATGGTCATTTATCCAATGACTACTGCTGTGTATTCAACATGGTGGAGATATTTTCGAGCAGTATTTGTAGATTAGGTCTTGAGTAGTGATAGTTGTTTGTTTATGTTGTTGTTATACTTGTTTTTCACTATTAGGCTTGAAGCTGATTTATACTGTTCTGATTGTTATTATTTTTTACGTCAAACCTGTACCCTTGATAGCAATATGGATCTAGCCCACTGTTTGACTTTTGTTTCCATGGATGATGTGAGTTTTTCCTTATTTCTGGTGTGTTGTTCTATTAAAAGCTTAATAACTCAAAATCTAGTGATTTTATCTGAATCAAACCTTATACCAAAAAAAGCGTATTAAAAATTGAATCCAAACTTGCACAAATATACAGGGTGATGCATTAGAAGTATTTGAGGAAAAGTACCATTCGCGTTTTTGACCACCCTGTATGAGCAAAAATGAAAATTCGAAAAAGTAACCAAATAAGGTATAAACTGAGGTGTGTAAGTTTTTTTTTGATACAAATTCTAGCACTCCAAATTTCAAAATGGCGGATTTAGGGGTTTCCGAAATGGACGGATTTTCTGGAGAAAACACCTTACATCTCAGTAGCTAAGTACCAAAACCCCATAGTATGTAATTATCAATCTTCTTCCTTTGAATTGGTTTATTCAAATATGCAATAACATTTGAGGCGTTCTATTTAAAATATCACAACTTTGATATGTAGGTCAAAATTGGGACACCCTGTAGAATTGCCAATATTTTGGAAATATGCCCTCAAATGTCATTTATAACATGCCATAAATAGATTCTCCTGAAATGTATTTATTTATGAGTAATATTCCGTCCGTACATGGATGGGCCACCCTATATATATATATATATATAGGGTTAGACATATTATGATTTTGTGAGTTCGAAAAACAAAAAATTAGGAGGTTAATTGACACCGAAATTAGATTTTCAATGTGTATTTTAGAGCTAGAGTGTATAGCCTAGGTGGCGGTGAGTTAGGACAGAGTATATTAAACCGCGGCTAAGGTGGAACCCACAAACACTGGAAACCACGTAGTTCTCTGTAGCTTCATTCATAGGTCAATGTCGTATCTATATAGGTAGGTACTGTTTGCGTGTATGGTTCACTTGAATTATTCCTAAACAATACGATAGATATCGAGTTAGAAAGGCGCCGCAATCTGAGTTTCTCTCACTCTAGCGAGTTGGAATTAGGTTTGAGGAAAAGCGGTGATACGTAAATTAACGCTAAACCACAACTCGTACGACTTTTCACCTCGTAAAACCGAATGCTCGAAAAAATCTGTACTAAACTCTATTTCACGCACCAACCTGTGCGGTATTCTTTGTTATAAGGAGGGTTGGGGGCATGAGCAGACTTACAGGGGCAGCGACGGGCGTCAAAGGCTGCCATTTTTTCCCATAAAATGGTACATATTGACGTTGCGAACATTTACCTTTGACGTATCCCACTCCCAGCTCCTTCAATAGCCGATACATCCCTGACCATGAATCCTATGACCTGTATCCCCTCCTAGACATATTTCTAAGTCTGCCTCTGGTTGGGGGTTGTTATTTTTAAAGTTTTAATTCAATAATGGGGTTACTCTTAAATATTTTTTATAATGCATTTGGATGGAATTTGAAAAACATTATTACTGAGTATTTTCACTTTTTGTCAAGCTTGACGGTTCAATATTTCAAAGTTGTCGCTACTTAGCACGATCTTTTGTACATTACGTTTGATAAATCTAATAATGTAAGCACAAACCATCGTCGGCTGAGGGATAAAACACAACTCCAAAATTACTCAACGTTCTTGTTCCGAAATAGATATGTGTTTTTCTTTATTATCTCAAAGTTTGTCCTTTTAGGCTATTTTGAAATAGAGTATGAAGGATTCTTATTTTCACTCTCGCTCTAGAATGGTATATTTTCTTTTTGTTTATACGAATTTTGCTGATGTTTAAATATAATTCCAGAAGTATTAATGACATGGAATAAAGTTTTTATTAATTTTGCCTCTGCCTTCAACAACGTGTACCACTCCAGTAATAACTACATTTGTTTTAAAAGTTTAAATTTAAATCTGCTGTAAAAAGTTGCATACCACAGGAAGTTCCGTATTTCTTAAATACTATAAATACGGTAGAATCGTGAACAAAATTTTGTTCAAAAACGGTGTCTTGCAGAAAAAAGCTTAAAATTTCTTCTGAATAGTTTTTTTGTTTGTGCCATGCCAAGTTTTTACGAATTTGACGCACTCTTCGCATTTGATCCAATTGTAGGACTAGGCGGAACATAAGAATTTTTCACATTCCGTAGGCTGTTTTAAATACTCTTTCATTTATATTTTTTGTGTAAAAGTCTTGATAGCATTGGTGGAATACTGAGGCAATATACTTGAAACTGTTATTATGATAAAACTTTCTTTCGATATTTTTGAGGTGATCTCATTGCTAAAAAATATATGCTCCTTCGCCTCTCTTACGTTGGCCATTAAATAGAATCACATGTTGAATAGACTAGTTAGTGAGTTTCGGCTTCTTCGGCAGTCATTTGGTTTGCTCGTACAGCCTGTTTGATGACAATCAGCAGACTGATAGTCGACCATCGAAGAGAGCTCTGAGGAGCAAAGCCCGTTGGCGTAGCTAGATCTCCAACGTCCCGTCGATGCGAAGGTGTCACCAGACCGTCCATTAGAAAAGAGTAATCGATCATTAAATGCCTCTTGCGAAGCAGTTTTAGTCCTCAAGATAGTTTCAACACACTGTGATACCTGTCACTGTCACTGGTTGACTGGTGTCCTCTGATCTGTTAGAAGGTTCTGTACGAACAGCGGATTAGCTGTCGGCAAACAGTCAGAAACTGTACGAACAGGTAACATATCTCTGATTCTGATTTTGACAGTCACCGACAAGTTACAGACTACTGTACGAACAAACCATATATTTTTAATGGAAAGAGGTCAGGTCGCACAATGTAACGTTTTACCGACCTAGCAGGATTTAATTAAAAGTCTAAAAACAAATTATCGATGAAAACATGTGATCTTGTGAAGAAAAAGGGTTCTATAGGATAAATAAACGCGTCGTTTCAATATTAAGTCGCCTATTACTTAGAAAATGCTCCCCCAAGTGCACTTAACTTGATAACAAGATATCATACAGAATTCGGCTCTACAACTCGATTTTATGTGTAATATTATTTTTGGAATGTGTTTGGTTCATTTAGGTGTCAGTTTCTGAAGCTTTCACATAAATAATATAATTCATAAGACATTGAGTTTCATATGCAAGAGCATAATTTTCATTCAACTGAATTTATTTTTGTTAGAATACCGTAAAATGCCGATATCTTACAACTTTTTCGATATACGAGTACATACTATTTGTACAAAAGCTTATCTGTCTAATGGTAGTGAATTTATCTGCGATCTTGTCTTGGTCTTATTTTTCTTTTTTGGAATCTGTGTACATTATAAACGACATTGTTTTTTAAATCACTTTATCAAAAAGAAACTTAGAACGTATTGAACTGATAATAACTAATCATTATGCATAGGACTATCATGTACCTAGCCCAAGTAGTTCAGAGGCTAGAATAACAAATGTTTAGATACAATTCTTTAAGTTGTGAAAAATTTGCAATTCAGGCATTTTATTCAAATTTCAGTGGTGGCTTTGAAAACATGAAGTTCAAGTGGTGGACCGCCCAAAAGGGATGTGCTGTAATAACAAAGTGCCCTTTTTACAAATTATTTGTTTGGGTAAAATCCACATCAGATATTCCGCTGAAGAAACAAAGCTATTAATATCGGTTGTTTGATAGGTGTTCGCTGATCTATTCAAAATAAATGAAATTGAGTACAAAACTATTTGTATGGAGTTCTATCGAGTTATATTTAGTACAGTCAGTGTTGTGGTGCCTAAAAGTAAATGATACATATCGTAGAAATAATTATAGGAAAGTTGCATATCGTAAGCGAGCAGATATTGACATGTACGCCACCTACGGCGAACACACAATTCTCTTAGACCTTGAAGATTCTTTATGTTGACAACTTTCTTTAGTATAGAAATGTAATGGAGGGTAGGGTGTAATATAGGAAAGCGTAAAACCGAAGGATGCTGAATTATTGGTTGTGTTTCGGGTTCACTCTGTATATCTTAATGTCTATATATATATTAATGAGGGTGTGTATTCTAATCAATTCAACTTAATGCACACATTTTACATTGCATTTAATAATTGAGCGAGATCGGGTATTGAAAAATACAACCCTCGGATGTTTCAAGACTTCTCATTTTCTTTCACCATTGCCTTATGCAAATACTGGAAAGATTTTTGAGTAAATACCTTACATTTTGGAGACAGCATAAGTTTGGCATTGAAATTTCCATGTGGAGTGATTACTCGTGTGATTATAGCGTGACATACCTGTAATTTTCTCTATAATTTAGCATAATATAATTTTCTTTAATCTACTCAGTCGCCCGAAATTTTTGAATGTTATTTTTACGTTAAAATATCGTAACCATGCGTCAATTCCATCACCCCGAATTTCAGGTCCCTAACATGAAAAATAAGTAGGGGGAACCTTTCTGAAAAGCACTGTATTTTTAGACTAATTTGTAAAAAAATAAGTATCAAACAGACAACCACAGGATATCCCTGCATTTGAAAACAAACTAAAACAGACGCAATGCGTAATTTTTGTGAAATGATAATATGATAACTATAACTAATTGTCTCAGGGTAAAGCCTACTTGCTATGGTAATGTGAAAGCTCCCTTTTCTATCGCATGGAGCGGGAAACTCGCATCTCCTTCTGAGGTCTAAACCACATCAAACAGATAATATACTCTGTCCATACGATACCCGTTTTCTCATTTATGTACTGGTATAAAATCAGTGATATTTGCTGTGTGAGAATATAATTTCTGAATATGTTGCCGACGAAGTATATCTTTTAGCTGTGACCGAATGGTTATTTGTGTTGAGCTTTCTGAAGAGTCATGTTCAAAGTTATAAATTACGAAAAACTTTGAGGTAAATTACGGAAAATCACCACCGCGCCCGCGTTGTGGCTAATTACTGTTAGCATGTAATTGTAATTCGACAGTGTACAGTGCAGTGAATATGATTATTTCTCATCTCTCTCAATTTTGAAATTCAGCAAATTTGCATATGTAATTTCCAGAATGGATAAGAAAAAAGATTCTAGCCTTGATCTCAAGTAAGTGTTTCCGAGACAAGGATACAGTGGAATTATTATCAACACATACGCCTTACAGCTTAGGCATTCAGTAATGCCATCTCTGAAGCAGATTTTACATCACATCAGAGCCAAACATTGATAACTGAAGGCTCATGGCGTATAGGCAACACGTACAATTACAAAACGAGTTCACAACGATAGTGCTAAGTTAACATTTTGTGGAAAAACCTACATAATGTCACAAAAACCAATACAATGTCAAAAAAAAAACGGCATAATGTCACTTTTCAAGATACGTAATACCCGTACCGGTGAACTTCAAATTTTTTTTCTGTAATCGTTCAGATATCACCTTTACTGATAAGACGGATGCTATGAGTCGGAGTGCCAATTTATGATTGAATACCTTCTGAAGGTTGCTAGAAATGAGATTATCAATTTGCTTCGGTAAAAAAACTGAACTAGTCGGAAAAGATGTTGAAAGTTTTGCCTCTTCCGAAACCTTTTTTTTGCGTTTCAATATAGTTACTTCGTTTAATATCATACCCACAAACAATGCTCAAAAAATCAGGAGATATATGATTCTTGAAAAAATAAAACCACTTTTATGCTATACCAGTACTCGAGTATTTCGTTTCTCACGAATTAGCTATATCCGAAATGCTAAAAATATTAATTACCTTTTTGGTTGTTCTATCATACCTATACATCTCGAAAAATCATAACTTATCTTCGTCACTCTGTCAGTAGGCCAATATGAGTATTCTCGTGCTTGTAACTGCATCATGTTGACGAAAGCTGCACCCATTTTCATGAAATTCTAGGAGCAGTATGCTATGGGTAGGTTTGACTACTATATAGTTGACAGTCTACTGATTTGCCGTGGAATAATTAGTAAATACTATCAAAATATTCCCAAGCTTTGTCATATTAAGTTGCCCATCAATATTTGAAGAGTTATTTTGTTAAAATTTTTCAAATCTCATATATGTATATTTTTTATTTCTGATCATTTAAAGCCGGGACAAAGAGGACTCAATTCTTGATATGAGAGAATAGAATTACAGGGAAAGTGGTTCTCTTACCCTCCAGAAAACTGTATTCTAGACGCTAATAGAATTGGTTCTCCCCGAACTATTCTCTGGTGAAAAAGAGCGAGCGACTTGCCATCGTTCATCAATCCCATTTGTATTGACAGAGTCAACGCTCACTGATATGAAGAAGCCAGAAAGTCATTATTTTGCTGAAATTGAATGCATAAACACCTTGTAGTTGTCAGACTTTGATGTTATTCCCCAGGAAGAGAACCACTCCCACTTTCTCTCAGTAATTCGATTCCTCCATTTTCAAGGATAGGGGTCCAGGGCTTCACCATGCACGGGTATCAAAGGAAAAATTAATATTTCGCTTGGATTTTAAAAAGGCTTTTGGTTGTGTTGAATATAATTCGAACTGCGGATGGGCAAAGCACCACTTCAATGTTGATCCAAAAAGACACTTCGCTGTAACATTGAACCACTACCAAGTGCGATCGTGAGAGTACAGGCAAGGATCGATGGCTTATTTGTCGATTTGGAGAAATCTCGTTTCTCGAACATGTGTCAAGGCGTATGACTATCAACGAAACTACGTAGTTTACTGGCGTTTATGCAGTATTATCCAAAGTATAAATTAAATAACAGCATCTGCTGTTTCACTTACTGGCCAGCATACGATAGATGGATAAGGAGGAAACTTCTTTTCCCCATAAAAAACGCTGTATGTCAAAGATTTATGTAGCCTCTATTTTTGGAAATGCCTGAAAAACTAAACCGTACCGCACTATTGTCTGCAAAGTTTCTTTAACCTGGTATATCTCCTACTCTTTTGTGAACGGAACTTGCGTATTAAGACTTTTCTAATGTGTGTGTGTGTGTGGATCAGCCGCTCAACGGTAAACATATTTTTGATTCTGGAATTATTTATTTATTTATTATGATATTTGCATTCATAATGATAACTAAAAGCGCATGACCTTTGAAGGCAGCAGTGTGTGCTAGAGTTAGAGCGGGCAAAACCGTCCGGGTACCAACTGGCTCAAGAAAAGTGACATACGCAGTCCAATCTACCGAAAATAGTATAATAATACACATTTCGATGCCGATTGAAGCACGTTATGTATCGGTACCAATTTGACCTCGATGTGAAACAGTCTATACACCAAATATTCTCTAGGAGTCCAAAGGCAATGTATTATTATTATTATTATTATTTAGCAATAGCTCTTTACGGATGCTACCGTGGACACCATATATACAGGGTGGCCCATCCATGTGTGGACCGAATATTACTCACAAACAAATACATTTTGGGAAAATCTATTTATGAGATGCTATACATGACAATTGAGGACACATTTATGAAATATTGGCCATTATACAGGGTGTCTCAATTTCGACCTACATATCAAAGTTGTGATTTTTCAAACGGAATGCCTTAAATTATACTGAATATTATATATATATATATATATATATATTTGTGCAAGTTCGAATTCAGTCTTTTATAAGCTTTTGTTTGATCCCAGACATATAAGGGTTTGTACGGCTATTTTTTCGGGTATTAGCACGTCTTTATCTTAATTTCCTAAAATATCGCATCATCCTTGGAAACAAATGAATTGCTGATTAATTACAAACTGTCAAAATTAGCTTTGTGAGCATTATAATAAAAACGTGTTTGAAAATGAATTTTTATAAAGAAGAAATGGTGAATATGGTGTTTGTTTTGGGCGAAGCCCAAAGAAATAGTTTCCTAGCATTTCGCATTTACAAACAACGGTACCCTAATATGCGACATGCAAGGCCGGAAACATTTTAAACACTACGAGAACGTTTGGAATCAAGTGGAGCAGTGTAATATAGTAAAAAATGTATAACTAATCCAAGTGTCACTAATGAGGCGAATCAGTTGAAGGTTCTATTAAAGTTGCAGGAAAATCCCCATTTAAGTGCACGGCAAATTGGAGCAGAAACTGATATATGCAGAACTTTTGTCCAAAGGATTATTCACAAGCATAGGTACCAACCATCCATATCACCTAAGCTTGCATCAAGGCCTTCGTCCTCAGTATTTCGCAGCTCGAATGGAGCTTAGCAGAATGATGCTAAATAAAGTGAGAGAAGACTACTTGGATAAGGTTCTTTTTAGCGATGAGGCAACTTTTAACAGCATAGGTGCTGTCAACAGGCATAACATGCACTATTATGCGACGGAAAACCCTTACTGGGTTAGGCAAATAGATTTCCAAAATAAATGGAGCTTAAATGTTTGTGGAGGAGTTATTGGCAAACAAGTTGTTGGACCTTCCTTTTTCAACAACAGATTAACAGGTACAGAATACTTGAATTTTTTGATCGAACATTTGCCTCTGCTTTTGGAGGTTGTCAACCTACAAACTCGGATGAATATGTACTTCCAAAATGACGGCGCACCTGCGCATTCTCATAAACGTGTGCGTAACTATCTGGACACCTGGAGTAACAATCGTTGGATCGGTCGTGATGGACCTATATCTTGGCCTCCTAGATCACCAGATATGACACAGATGGACTTCTTTCTATGGGGCTACATTAAGCGAGAGGTTTGTATGTAGATATCAACCATCTACCCCGGAAAATATGAGGGAATGGATTAAGGATGCTTTTCTGAACATAAGGGAACACATGCTGAGGGATGTGCAATGGTCATTTATCCAAAGACTACGGTTGTGCTTTCAACATGGTGGAGATATTTTCGAGCAGTTTTTGTATATTAGGTCTTGAGTAGTGATAGTTGTTTGTTTATGTTGTTATAGTTGTTTTTCTCTATCAAGCTTGAAGCTGATTTATACTGTTCTGATTGTTATTAGTTTTTACGTCAAATCTGTACTCTTACTGGCAATATCGAACTAGTCCACTGTTTGTCTTTTGTTTCCATGGATGATGTGATTTTTTTCCTTAATTTTGGTGTGTTGTTCTATTAAAAGCTTGATAACTCAAAATCTAGTGATTTACCTTATACCAAAGAAAAGCTTATAAAAAATTGAATCCAAGCTTGCACAAATATGCAGCGTGATGCATTTGAAATTTTTGAGAAAAAGTACAATTCGCGTTTTTGACCACCCTGTATGAGCAGAAATGAAAATTCGAAAAAGTAACAAATAAGATAAAAACAGAGGCGTGCAAGTTTTTTTTATTACAAAATTCAGCACTCCAAATTTCAAGATGGCGGATTGAGGGTTTGCCGAAGTGGACGGTTTTTCTGGACAAAACACCTTACTTCTCAGTAGGTAATTACCAAAACCCCATAGTATGTTATATCAATCTTCTTCTTTTCAATTGGTTTCTCGAAATATGCGGGCATTCTATTTAAAAAATTATAACTTTGATATGTAGGTCAATATTGAGACACCCTGCATAATTGCCAATATTTTAGAAATGTGCCCTCAAATGTCATGTATAACATGCCATTAATAGATTGTCCCAAAATGTATTTGTTTATGAGTAATATTCCGTCCACACATGGATGGGCCACCCTGTATATATTGATGTGAACGGTTTGAACAGAATTCTGGGAGTAACTAGAAGAAATTACTTAAACAATTTATGATATGTTTCTCACTTCAGTGAAATATGTTTTTTTGCATCTTTTTCTTGTTTGTTTTTTCCATTAGATAGAATCTCCTCCTTTTTGTGTTTTCCACTTTTGTAAGTTTGATTTATCTTTTTTTAGGATTGCCCTGTAGATGGTTTCCTTGACAACAGTCCGAACAGGGCAATAAAGACTATTTATTTTTTTAGTGCCTAGCTCTCGAGTGGCGTGTGCACGCCTGAAAATCAAACATGTACGTTATCCATCGGAAACGGCCGTGGATTTACCTCTTTACTGATGACGTCAGTGGTAAACTGACGAGACTTCGTTCGACAAAGGCAATTCCACGATTATGGTACGTGTACACTGTAGAGAAAATCTACCTAGATTTTAGATTTAGATACGTTCTCTAGGTGAGACTTGTCTATGTTCTGTGTACACTATAACATATTTTGGCCCTCGCTAGACCTTCGTAGATATTTCCTAGATTAAATCTATACCAATTTCTCTATGTGGTGTGTACATAACATGGTAGATTTGATCTCGTAAAAACGTATAGGCATTATTGCACCGTAGTTTGTTGGAAGTAGTTTTAAATGTCGCGAATTAAGAAAACTGCAGCTGCCTCTGTTATTTTAATAACGAAGAAGAGAAAAAATGTTGAGCTAAAAAACAAGAAGAGAAGGATGTGGGTTAGGAGCTGGATTTCAAGAAGACAGGATAGTGGTTTTTTTGCTCAATTGGTGAAAGAATTACACAGCGAAGACATGAATTCATACGCTAACTTTTTACGCATGAGTAATAAGGACTATGAATACTTGCTTCAAAAAGTTGAACCATTGATTAGAAAACAAGATACTCATCTTAGGCTAGCTATTTCACCTTCAGAACGGCTCGGTTTTTAGCAACCGGTGAGTATTGAAAGACATGAGTTTGGTTTCTAGGATGTATTTAACTTAAAAAGCAAACAAAAACAACTTCTAATTAAATCATTTTTAGTTGTAGGAGATAGCTATCATTCCCTGCAATACCTTTTTCGGATTCCAGTCACGACCATTTCAAGGATTATACCTGAAGTTTGTGAAGCGGTATTTACTGTGCTGAAAACGGATTATCTCCAAGTAAGTAATTTTCGTAAAACTGCGTGATTGGAGGAAGGTTTGTAGTTGTATTTGTTATCGGTGCCTCTTCAAAACTTTCAACCGTATTTGAAGTTGATGGGTATGTACTCGAATGTGAATAAGTAGGCGACATTAAAGGTGTAAGTGTTCTTGATCCAGAAAACTCCACTTCATCTTCCTCGCTCATTGCAACTATAGCTTTCTGGATTATTCGTTTTAATCTTCTTTTTCGTTCATCAGAACGCAGCTGCCGTAATTCACTAGCAACATATTCACCAAATACGGTATACTCGTCAGTTGGTGTATTTAGTATGTTTTTAGCCTTTTCTAGCATTGCATCACCTTCCTACTCCGTTTTTTCCTTGGCTTTGGTTTTTGGTTTTTTCGAACCATGAGTTGTAGTATTTGATGTTGTTGGTTTTTCTATGCTTTGTAATTGAGACTCCTCCAGAAAATCTTCCTCTTGCGACGAAACCTGAAATAAAACAAAAGTAGCGAATAAGCTTATTTTTAGTTTTGTAATATTACTTTTTCTTTTAGATCCCAAACTCTCAGGAAGAATGGTATGAAGTTTAGGTGCTCTAGATGGCAAGCACGTGGTTATGAAAGCACCAAGGAATAAAGGCAGTCTTTATTTTAATTATAAAGGAACACATAGCATAGTCCTCTTGGCACTAGTTGATGCAAAATACAAATTTCTTTATGTGGATGTCGGATGCAATGGACGCATATCTGATGGTGGCGTGTATGCAATCTGTTCATTGTCAAGAGCATTAGAAAACAACATGTTAAACATGCCAAAACCAAGGCCATTACCGGGTGAATCTGAAGATGCACCTTTTGTTGTTATTGCCGATGATGCTTTTGCCTTGACTTCCTATTTATTAAAACCTTTTCCTTTCAAAAACCAACCCGGATTTAATCGGGTTTTTAACTACAGAATATCAAGAGCAAGGCGTGTAGTTGAAAATGCTTTCGGACTGATCTCGGCTCGATTTCGTGTTCTTAGACGACCAATAGACTTACCTCCAGAGAAGTTTAAAAAAATTGTACTTGCAATATGTTCTTTGCATAATTTCTTACTGACCCAAAAAAGTTCGGCATATTTATATGCCCAAAATGGAATATTTGATACTGAAAATGATGGGAACGTTATCAATGGGAGTTGGAGAAATGGAGGTAATCCTATAGCTAATATGGTTCCTTTACAGACTACAAATGTTAGAAACCCATCGAAAACAGCCAAAGAAGTACGAGAACAATTTAAAAATTATTTTGTATCCAAACATGGTGAAGTCGCCTGGCAGTATAAATATATATAAACATAATACCATTTTATCTGCTTAATGTAATATATGTTTCTAATGCTGAAAAAATGTTTACTCACCGTATCCATAAAGTTTGCAGTGCTTTTGGTGCTCCCACAGCAACCCATCATGAACTGTAACGCATCATAAAATTCCCACTTACTTTTCCACAGTCTATCATCAGTTCCATCTCCACTTTTGGTTTTTTTTTAATTTTCCTTATCTCCGAATTCATTTGACACCTTAAATTATGCCATTTTATTCCAACTTCGGCTTCAGTGGTTTTTAACTGATCTGCTATATATTTTATAGCTTGGGCCTTTTTATCCCGATCTCTGTACTCATTCAATATGCAATTCCAAAGTTCTGGATGTGCCTCGTACATCCCAATTAGCTTGAGAGTAATTTCTTTGTCCCATTTCATAGCTGTTTGCTCATTTACACTTGGTGGGGAAGCCATGCTTTCAACTAATCTATTTAACTCATCGAATAGAGCGAAACAATGCGAGAGTGATCTAGAGAACTAGTCTCAGTACTGTGTCCACTACAACCCTACCTAGACTAACGTCGCGCTACCGAGAGTATTACGCCACACTCGCTAGATCAGTCTCAGTAATATGTACACTATAGACTTAGTCTAAAGCGACTCTAGCTAGCGCAAATCTCGGGGAAAAATCTATAGTGTACACGTACCATTACGCTACTACTTTGACTTTGGCATTCAACGAAACCTCACTTGATTCAGTCGACCACTTGCATTTTCCTCTGAATGTATAGAAGTTTACTACAGATATTAGCACTCCATGCTACAATTGTGTAAAATTATTAGTCCATATTATGGTGCATATCTTGAAATGGGGCGACTATCCGTTGTTATATAAGGTGTCTTTCATTCACACAGAAATTGCGATGGTTGAATGTCAGCGTTTCTTGGGTTATCCAAGAATAGACGGCGATTTTATGCAGAATATTTGTCTCAGTTGCAGAAATACACTCCAACTGTAACATTCTTTACAAATGGATGGTATTTCAACCGCGATGCAAAATTTCTCGGTTCTAAACGCGAGTTGTCGGTGTGGAAGTTCAGACAAATGTTAGAAAGGTTGATAAAGTATTTTCCTCTATTGACTCTTGTGAAGCTTTTACGATATACTGGGTAGTTGGAGTTAGTTTGATTAGACATGGACTAAACACTACAGTCGCTTAAACAAACGTAATAAGTTGACTTACTTTGTTAATCTTATTTTTGAACTGATAAGGTGAGTAGAACTGAGAAAAGTTAAAGTTAAGACTGTTTCATGATCTCTACACCCTATGGTCAAAAGAGCCATCGTATTGGCCAGTTTTGGATGTTCGAAGTTCGACACGGTTAGGATGGAAGGCCGAAGGCGGGTCTGCCTGTCAGGCTCATCGTTTGGCGGCATTGCAGTGAAGAGCTCTGTGGAGCAAAGCCCGTTGACATAGCGATAGAAGAGAGCCAGATCTTCGACGACCCGTTAGTGCGAAAGTATCTCGAAACTGTCCCTTAATCTAAGTGACCGATCAGCCGGAAAGGCCTCCCTTGAACAGTATGCATAATATAGTTGGAGCTGCATCGCCCCAAACATGTGAGCAGTACTCGATGCTAGGGCTTGTCTGGGCCTTGTATAGAGTGAGGAGACTAAGTATTGAAAAGTAGTTTTTAGCCCTAAACAAATAGCTTAGCTTTTTCCCAGCTGCTGCGATTGACAAGACTTGCTCGTACCACATCAAGTCCTTGGCGATCTTGTCTCCGAACAGCCGGAATGTACATCTCTGGTAGATCCCAACCATCCAATGAAAACGGATCACCGCTAGGGCGCTTCGTGTTAGTCTTGATGTAGTGCGTGGTTCATGATATAGTGGATCGCATATAAAACCTTGAATAGAAACAATGTGCTTACTACTGGAGCTGAATTTTCATATAGGGTGTTACAGAATGTTGTTAGGTAAATCTAAGGGTAGATCCAGCTTGTTAGAGCATGAAAAAATTTCATAAATGCCCCGGAACCACAAGACATTAGGTAATATGCAAGGGACATGGTGAACGCAAAATAATAGTTGCTTAGGTGACATTGAATTGACCTTGACTATGGCGTTGAATGTCAACTCAAGAATAAGGGGATTTACGGGATTTGTCTGAAAATAAAGTAAAAATAAATACCCAAAGGTAGCTGGAGCTATATATTCTAAAGCCACTGGCCTTCATGATCATCTGAAAAGGTGTCCAGTATACAAAAAATGGAGTCCCTCTAAGACCAGTAACGAGCTTTTTCAATAGTTTTCGAGTACTGTTATCTGGACAGACTGTTTTTGTTTTTGGGAAATAATATTATGATAGAGAATCAACACGGTTTTCGAAATGGGAAATCTACGGCAACATCAATTCACAGCTTCTACGGAACTCTTGTCGAAATGACTGAGACGGACGAGTGCCTTGTTTGGATCTTTTTTGGTCTCAACAGTGCATTTGACTGAGTCGATCATGAAGTGCTGTTGCAGAGAATATAATCAAATTCAAGCGAATAACCAAATGAAAATGGTATTTACCATTTTGGATTGGTATTTACCGATTCGTTCAAGCGAGTGTGGTTATCAGTTTGGTTATAAGATCCGTGACGTCATGAATCAGCTGTTATATGTCATAGTTATCACCGCAAAATTGTGGTATTTACCCAACTCAGGAGTAGTTTTATATTTCTGGTTATTAGGTATTTGAAATGTGGATTTTGCCGGGTATTGGATATTTTTGTTGTACTTCAGCTTCATTTTTGGGAAACTTGATACAGGTTGACTTCAGTTGTAGCATAAAGTAGAGCACTTTATTAGTTACACTCATTACTGTTGTTGGGGACACCTTAAATCTAGTTCCTATGCTTATCAAAGTATCTTGTGTAGCCTTATACCACAAGAATACTAAAACATGGCCATTTAAACTCACTGGATAATGTCCACCTGTACACGGTTTTTCCTATCATTTCTACTAAATCAATGAATGTTTTCTTTGGCATGCGGCAAAGTTTAGAGAATTGAAAGTCATCATAGCTACAAAGCCATGGTTCCATCATTAAAAATTATTTTCTGAAAAGAAAAACACATTTATCTCATTAATATTATGAAAGGTTTCTGTTTTAAATTTTCAACACACGGTCGTAGACGAAATAGCACCGATTATTAAGTGATAATAAAAATAATCAGGAATTATATACGCGCTTTTCTAAAATAAACAACTTGCAACAAAACCGCGGTTAAAACTAACGCGTTCAAGCGATTCGAGTAACTGACGTCATCAACCCGTGTGTCATCTTAAACCATATTATAACCGCGGTACATAACACAGAAATTTTGGTTATTCGCTTGGATTTGATTTATCAAAGTATTGCACAAATGGTCCATTATATCATTGGATAAGGTTTTCCTTAGAGAATAGGACTCAATTTGTGAGTATGGTCGATAATGGACTGAATGCGCCTATTAAGCGCGACATGGCTAACATCACCATAGGCCTCCCTCAGGGCTTTGTTGTAGGACCTGTGCTATTCGGCATATACTTAACTGACCTTGATTAGTGTTCATCTGAAGGTAGATTCATTCTACTTGAATTCTAAAAAAACATCAGTTCTCTAATTTCACAACGTCTAGGAGAAACATATAGCATTAAATATCACTTTTATTGGCCCCAGAATGCCCCTTGACACGTAAGTAAAATTCTTGGGCTTGTATCTAGATACAGGTATGAATTTCAAAGACCACTGTGTATATATATTGCATCAAAGATAAACTCCCAATCATATCTTATGTAAAATTTGCGATCGGTCCTTACTGAAACCAAGATATTATTATTATTTTGCTCAAGTTGAGACATGACTGAGGTATGCGCTATGCTTCTGGGGTTTGTCCTCAAGTATTTTTGACCTAGAAAAGAGTGGTTTGATGTACGATTGGAGTCAGTAGTAGACATTCTTGTAAAAAGTATCTTTAAGCATCTTAAGATTTATACGAAATCGTTGTGTATGCTGTTAATCTTTAAACTCGTACTCGACCAGACCAGCTAGAGGTTTAAATGTGTGTTTTGCTAAGTATATATCCGGAAATACTGGGTCCACGAACTTGAAATAGGCTACAAAATCATATTAAAGAGTGTGGACATAATTTTAAGAGAGAATTCTTTGTAAGTAAATGCTGTTATGCCGTCTCTGAATTTGTTGTTTTATGATTTATTTGTGTGTTTGCTTTGTTTGTTTTATGCATATATTTATTTTGTATTGTCCTGTTAATTTTTGCTCTGACGAATCCTATACATATATTGTGATGTATCACAGGATAATGAAGAATTTGAATAACTGTTATCTGCCCTGGGCTCCCCTACTACTTCATCATGACAAAGGTAGCTATAGCTTTTGAGATAGGGAACTCCAAAAATAGTGTGAAAGCGCTTGATCATTAGGTTATTTATTCAATTCACAAGCAGTAAATAATTTGATTTGTTTCAAGTTTGTGAACTGAGATGTCTTGAAAACGCACTGATCTTCAGTACCTATTGATATTTTACCAGTAATAAATTATTTGTTAGAGCTTCAAACGTGAAGTTTCACGCCCAAAACGTCAATTCCAGCAACGGACCTAGGAGTATTGTGTCATTTTTTTTCTCGTTACGATTAAATTCAACTGGCAAATTTGTGTACGATTTTTTTAAACCCATGGATGGTAATCTCAGTTATTTTGTCCTGTGTTTAACGCTTAACAGCTGATCATTCTATGGAGAGATATACATACTTAAATGTTTATTTTGTGATGTTTTCAAAAACATCAAAAACCTAAAAACAGATCATTGTGTAGTTTCCTATTGAAATACAAGTTTATTTTAAATCAACTTTTCACCAAAATTTTATGAATCACTTCGTTTCAAAAATACTGAAATATTCATGGAAGTATTTTTCCCGCTGCAAGAACAACATTTTACGTACTTTCTTTCTTTCAAATTTTGGCGTCAAGAGTTCGCCCACATTGCTTGGAACGACAACTAAACAGTTTGTCAGTGCTTTTTTATTCAAAGACTTATAGTGTATCTCCCCTCTGTCTAATATAAATAAGAAGGACGAAGCAAGTTCATCTAACAAGCGGAGCATCCCTTGCTTAAGTACTGGAAAATCATCGCTTACGCTAATGACTCGGGCATCGAACATTCAAACACCCATCAACAAACAAACAATCGTTCATCAGAGTAATTAGAAAGGTAGAAATCATTAGGGCAAAAACACAAAAACACTGCGTAGTAAAAAAGCGCCATGTAAAAAGATAAAGAAGCAAATTTGAGCGTCTCAGCGTGAAATTTTCTTGAGGACTTCCGCTTCAATGACCATAATGGATTCTTAATGAGGAGAGAGCTTAGAGAAGACCTTTTTGATTTCCGGCGCCTCTAAATAGCTTGTAACGGGATATTTTGAGTAATTCTTAAGACTAAGATGGAGTAAACAAGGTGATATACAAGTGTCGGATTCGTACAGTAATCAATGCAATGATCTGATAAACGTAGATATCAGACACGGCAGAGCCTATACCGGATGTCTCAAATTCGACTCTCACCATTGGGATTCTCGGAAACGGTAAGAGATACGAAGTTACCTTAATGGGCGGGCAAAGAGAGAGACGAGAAACGAGAAAAACCGAAATTCCCCAAAATCATTTTAGATTTCTTATAAAGTTAATTGTAGTGGGATTTTAAAATAAATTGCACATGAACACTGCTAATTTTTCTCCTTTACAAGATGGCATAATTAGAATTTCAATATGATATTTCCTCTCTTGTTCTCCAGCATCAACTTTATTTTTCCTTAAGCGCCATATTGGACTTCTGCACAGGTAAATTGAGTTTTTAGTTCTGATTCCATGAATGCATAATATGTCACACATTCACATTGCCAAACATTAGTTATATAAAAAACAGAATTCCCTAGATAGGCCTTCAGATTATCAGATGATCATTTTGCTGAAAATACGAACTTTAAATAATAATTACGAGGGGTGTTGATCCTTTCTTGGAAAGTTGATGACATGTTTAAGAATAAGCAATTGTTTCTCAAAAGAAAAATAGAGCCTCTTTCTATTACTCCTAAGGCAAGTCTGCAATTGCTGATTTAATTTTAAGACGTATACGTAGAATATGCAAAAACATTTTTTGGTATATTAGTCTGCATGTTCCGTACCCTTGTGACATTAAAAAAAAACATCAGGCATATTGACAGATTCGTACATTGTAACGATAAAACGTAGGACTGAACTACATAAATGTTTCTTAAATGATAAATTGCTATTGATGATATATAAAGAGTGTAAAACTTAATCCAGACCTGTGGCAATATGGTACAAATGTGTCATGTTTGGCTGCGTTTCATTGGGCCAGAATAGATTCTAATAGCGCCTCTCTAAATATTTATTGCCCTACTGAACGGGGCGGGATAGTTGCCAACGCTTGTTCCGAAAATTGCCGTAATCAATATACAACTTCTTCCCGTTCAAGAGATTATGTACGCGTTAGCGAATACATTGGTATATGTATTGCGTACGTAAAGTCACTCCACTCTCTGAATGTCCGGGTGGAGGGTGGACCCTTGGGAACAACATCGATGATAAAAGTTGCTTCACGAACATCTGATGAATCCGGCTTCTTCCCTGAAAACTGGCAACTTGCTCATGCTCAACCCATCCCCAAAAAGGGGATCTAAGACCGAACCTTGCTTTCTGTTAGAAGTAAGGTGATGGATCGAATGTCACGGCTTGATTAGCGACATACAGGTATGGTTTCCAGCACCAGCGATCCCCAGGGGATCTCCTAGATTACGTCTCGCAATTGTGGAGTAAGCTGATCCTCTTATATGGTGAGGCGCATGTTGTTGCCCTCTTATGCAAACTTCCATCGTATGGCCTCCTAGAGAGGCTTTGCAGATGGGTGTCTAACTTTCTCTCTGGCCGCAAGATATCTATCGTAATGGACGGGTTCTCCTCTTCAATCCACAACGTCAACGCGTGTATTCCCCAGGGATCGGTCTTGTCTCCGACACTGTTCCTGTTACATATCAACTATCTGCTTTCATGTGGGTTCAACACAATCCACAGTCTTGCTGATTACAGTACTCTACATGCAGAATTCTGAGCGACAAGCCAATCTTTGCAGGTGAGTTGGCGAGATACCCGGAGGGTATCACTGCTTTTTCGATGGATGGCCGAGTCCTGTCAAGGAGCCTTCCATATCGGTTGGTCGGAGTCAAGATCAAGATCACCGAAGACTTGATCTGGCACGAGCAAATCTCGTCAATTGCGGTAGCTGCTGGGAAAAAGCTCGGCTATTTGTTTAGGGCTAATAAGTACTTTTCGCCGCATGACATTCTCACTCTATATAAGGCCCAAATAAGACCTAGCTGCGAGTATTGCTCACACGTTTGGGGTGCTGCCGCTCTGAGTACAGTATCTATGCTCGATGCTATCTAGAGGAGGGATGTTCGAGTGACCGATGACTCAGCACAAAGTCTAGGGACCTCTTAGTATTGGTGGATCGTCGGTGATCTAGCTCTCATCTACTGTTACACCAACGAGCTTTGCTCCTCAGACCTCTCCTCCATGATGCCGCCTCGCGCTGTGCCTGTCAAGCAGACCTGCCTGACTCTTGCCTCCCATTCTAGGGTGTCGAGATTGTGGAACAATCTACAAAAGGTAGTTCTACTAAGGCACTTCAAAAATCCGATTAACAAAATTTTTTTGGGATCCTCATAGCAGCCGCGGTGTCCTGGCATTTAGCCTTATGCCTGCGCGGCTGCTCCGGTGTAAAAAAATATCTCGATGAATCAAACAAAAAATAAAGTTGTGGTAATTTGAGTGTGCCTCGTTACAATGAAAACGCACCTCCGCAGAGCTCGGGAAACTAAAATATGAGTTTGCTTGTTGAAACAACAAACGAGGCTCGTGATATGCGCACTACATCCCAGCACTTCCTCAAAATAAAAATCCATCTATGAAATGCAACAACGTTTACTAAACGCAACCAAAGGTCATTACAATGCTTATACATCGATTTCATACCGTCAGTTCAGGAAATGCATATATAAAAAGTAATCGTATTTTGCATGTCCATATAGTACATAGTTATTTATGCACCTAGGGTGTAAAGTGGGGGCCCATAGGCCGCGCCGTGAGGTTGGAACTCAAAAGATACGAGGGTCACTATTCATATTTTGAGCCTAATAATGAAAAAAAAAACTGATTTGTCATTGGAAATCACTTTACTGTTTTCCAAAATATTCTCCATTATGATCTATACACGACCATTTGTCATGAAGTGCTTCGTGCGCGACGAACCTTTGTCGGATTTGGCTCGTCTTGAAACACTCATATAGTCGATTGCTGTTTCCTTTCCAGCTGATAAGCCTGGATCCATGATTCATCACCTGTTACAATCTTATACACGTCTTTTGAAGCACCAGCGTTGTATTTTTCGAGCATCTGTTTGCACCAATCGGCACGAATCTCTTTTTGAGCTTTTGTCAAGTCATGTGGAATCCAAAGAGAACAGACCTTTTTCAGAGCTAAATGATCATGTAACATTTTATGTATGCTTGTGGAACTAATGCCTAAGGCTGCCTTAATCTTACAATATATCACATGACGATCTTGCGTTATTAGTTTTTGCACAGCATCAATGTTTTCTGGCACAACAGTTGATTTTAGACGTCCTTCACGGCTTTCGTTACCAAGAGAATGGCAGCCATGATTAAATTCGTTATACCATCGTTTCACAGTAACACAGAATGGAGCTTCATCACCAAAAGTCGAAGTAAGTCTTGCCTTGATAATCCACGTCGAAAGTCGTAATAGATCATCGCACGAAAATGTTCACAAGTCAATTCCATTTTTTCACTGAGACACAGTTTTCAAATCGCTATCAGCAACATAAACCATGCTGAAATGACAAAGCGTTCTGAAAAAGCTTATGTTTAAAAATTTGAAGCTTCCAATTGGAAGCACACATGATGTTGCCGAGGCTCAAAATATAAATAGTGATCCTCCTAGTAACCTCACATACTGCATATAATGAAAACTTTGCTAGAATGTTACAGTCTTTGTATGTATAAAACGAGGTCGCTGGATCGCCGGCATATTCAATCGTCAGTTCCAGAATGCTATCATGAAGCAAATTTTACGAATTCTTTTATTGGAAGTGGTAGTTTCAAATAATAGAATAGAAAGTAAAAAGTTGTCTAGAAAACTGAGTATAAGCTATTCAAATATATTCGATCTTCGACATACCCGAAAACTTCTACACCCAAGGTGCGCGATCTAGATGGTCACATCTACAGGGACTCTTGCCAGTATTGGCAATCGCATTTGCTGAAGACTTTTCTCCGGAAAGTGTTATCCTAGACCACGTGCCAGCCTGTCAAATTAAATTCTCACGTGATTCAAGATCATCCCATCAATCGGCATTGCTGTACCTACTGCACCAGGCAGTGACATTAATTTATCAATGACTCGAAAAAGGTGTGCACCTACTCTTGCCTCACCTTGAAGTACCCATTTACCTCGTCATTCATTTCTCATTCACTACCTCAATGCTGGCTCAAAGCAACAGCTACGCCAATTTTCTTGAAAGGTGATAAGCACAATGCAAAAAACTACTATCGTCCCATCAGTCTCACTACCATAATTGCTACTGTAGCCGAAAAAAACATACTTGGTGAAATGCTCAAGTTTGAAACCGAAAATAATATCTTACATGTTTTTTTGCCAGGTCGTTTTATCAGAACTATCCTTCTCAAATGTGTCAACAATTGGACTAATGTGATAGATATCAACATGCCTGTGGATATAATATATATTATTTTTTGAGAGCGTTCTATCGAGTACCTCACGCACACCTTCTCTACAAGCTGGAACACCTAGGAATACCTAGAGACCTGATGTTGAAGTGAATAAGGGCTTCCTTAGTAACAGAGTTGAAGGTAGACGTCCCACTGTCAACCAGTAGGGCGGTGCCTAGGAGCGTGCCCCAGGGCTGTCCCGTCTGAGGACCTTTGCTGCTTCTGCTATACATATTGGACCTACCTTGTGTCATATCTTTTAC
Source organism: Acanthoscelides obtectus (assembly GCA_963669975.1). Taxonomy (NCBI): domain Eukaryota; kingdom Metazoa; phylum Arthropoda; class Insecta; order Coleoptera; family Chrysomelidae; genus Acanthoscelides; species Acanthoscelides obtectus. The sequence continues at coordinate 47,899,465 of CAVLJG010000001.1, read as the reverse complement.
CTGCTTCTTGTACGCTGACGACACAAAGATATACAATGTCCCCCGTGCATATGATAAAATCCTTTAGCGACCTCGACAATGTTTACGATTGCAGATGGCTGCTGTCCCTCAACTTGGTGTTCTATACATTGGAATGAACAATTCTAAGATCAGCTATATCATCGGCAACCAGAAAATCTTCTCTGTCCCAAGATACATAGATTAAGAAGTTGTTGTATCGGTTAGTCTATCATGGTCGGAGCATATCCAATACTCAACGACTAAGGCCAAAAGGAGTCTATACCTTAGTGAAAGATCTTTTAAGAGCTGTTGCAGTTCTACTGCTGGACTCTTGTACACGTCATATGTTAGCCCTATTATGGAATTCGCTGAATCTGTTTGGCATTCAGCGCTACAATGTGACCGAGAACTGTTGGAAAATATTCAGAGGAAAGCTACACGCATCCCGTATGAGGAGAGGATGAACCTACTCAACTCACTTCGCCGATAGAAGCTCACGAGGGGACTTGTTAATCACATACAGAGCTTTACATGGTTTCCTTGGTACTGACATATCTTCACTTTTCCATCTCAACGCCAACCACCTGAGAGGTCACAACTATAAACCAATGAAAGAGAGTTTTGAACTACGCCAATTTTTTCTGTCTAGTATTTGATACCTGGCCAGGCTGTTTGTTCTACGATGCTGTTAATGCATCCACAGTTAATAGGTTCAATAAATAATCGCTTTGACAGAGGAGAGAGAGAGAGAGAGATATTGTTATATACTTAATTTCTTGTGCTTGCAATGTGTTTTCACTTCGAAGATGTTTTGGATTTATGATTATCAATGCATTCAGAATCTTATATTTATCTTTAAATCTTACATAACCCCAATTTGTAAAATAGGTGCCAAAACCGGATTTCCAGTGAAACTTAACAATCATCAACTGAGATGTTATTCTTAAATAAAGGTACATATTATGAATTTGAAACAGATTTTTATTGATTAGCGACAAAAAAGGTTCCATCCGTTTTCCCATTATGCTTTTCGAAGAGTTAAAGAGTAAAAGAATAGTAGGAACCTGAAAAAGGTTTGGCTTTTTTATCTTTCTGCCTCTGTAACAATGACCAACAGCATACAACTTAGTTCTGTGCTTTTCACCAAACATCAGTACTATATAGCTCTACTCGAGTGGCGACCGACAACGGAAAGCAGACAAGCTAATATGGTCTTCTGGAAGTCTCAGTATGTTGTGCGTAAAGGGACGGCAACACTGACAATAGCCACCCAGAAATAGTGTTGGTGCAATCCTAATTATTCAAATCCATCAGCGTTACATCAAAGATCAAATAAAGACACCTACTCGTACTCTTTTCGTTTCTAAAAACTCTAAATTAATGTATACTTTTAAAGTTTTATTTGTCCATATAACTTATTTACAGCGAAAGGCACATTTGTATTTGAACTGCACCAACGTTGGCGCCGAGGTTTTAATAGCTTAGAGTAACACGCTTTCCAGCACCGGACACATTGTAAATATTATTCTTTGTAAATTAATTTTCGAGAGTTGCTGTTTTTTTAATTGTTCTGTAAATGAGCAGCGAGCTCATAAAATTTTAATGGAATTTCAGATGACCCCAGTAATGGAGTAATGGTTGATATTTCGTGATTGTTCACTAACTTTTTAAGACCTATTAAAGCACAAAAATATACAATGTTGTCACTAATATTGCTTTCTACTTCCCATCGCAATTGACAAGAAAGTACTATGATCTCGTAGATTTTCGAAATAGAAAAATTACGTTTTCAGGATGTTACATGATACTTGTATATCAGGTATAAGTAAACTATCAGATTCTTTAATTTTTAATTGTAGGTTTCTAACGTCATATGTAACATTTTGGTCTTACATAAGAAGGCCATTTTGGTTGGTTTAAACTGCTTTTTCATCGCAACTATGGAAGCTATTGGCAACTTATTTGAATTGATATGAAACTCATTAACGTTATTTTTAAATCGTTTACATGAATACCTGCTTAGTTCCTCATGTTTATCTGGTCAATGAAACCAGATATATTTGAAATTGTTCTTTAATGTAGTATACTCGTACGTTTCGGTCACAACGGTGACCTTCTTCAGTTCATGGCACTGTAGAGTCCAAGAAATGTTCATTGAGCAGTTCTTATGAGAATATGTTGTAAATATTTAATATTTTATTTTAATGTTATTCACGTTGTTATTTTGTCAATGCGCTTTGTTGACATCGGTCGTCAACGTTAAAATTATAATCTACCTTCAAAACAAAACGTAAGTTTCAAGGAATAAGCTATTATTTTCTCAATTTTTTTAATTCTAGGTTTATAACGCCATTTTGATAGGTTTAAATTGTTTTTTAATAAGAATGATAAAGATGAATGGCAACTAGTTATTAATATAGAACTTATTGAAATTGTTTTGAAAATACTGTCGCGACTATATTCTTAGTTTTACGATAGAAGTGTTACTTATGTATTTATATATTTAATTTATCCAGTAAATAAAGGCAGACTAACTATTTATTTGTTAGCGTAGCCTTCCATGGTCCACACATCGGTCTGGACGGTCTGTCTGTCTGCATATCTATTTGATAAGATTTTTACACAAGAAACATAAAGCGTTTTCGGTTTTGAAGGTTGACTTAGTGGCGGTGATGTACGTGCAAAAAAAAACGAAAATGTACGTATATAAGTTATTTTCCGATGATTCAGATGCTTCTGCTTATTATTTTGAAATTTCTTTGGAGATCTTGAAGGTCAGGGATTCAGTTTGTAAGAGACAGGGAATTGTGAATGATGTGGCTTTGATATCAGTGAGAGACGTTCTATTATTAGGTAAGATGCTTCTGATATTGTCACACACGTTTCCATACATTTGACGGTGGAACAAAAACAGGATAGATTTATTTTCTATGTTGAATGCTGGAAGATATCTGTATTTATCAGGTAACGTTAATACCTATACGTTTTAAATTCGTCCCTAGTGGGAAATTTCAGGTGAAGTATTTTAAGATGTTCCAGTGGTCTGTGTTATTAACATTCCTTGAATTGCAATCTTAATAAGTTTTGAGTAAAGTAAATCGAAAGCGTATTCTCTATTCATCCACTCTCCATAGATGATACTGTGTATCGCTAACCATACCAAGACCCACCGCACTGAAGGACTTTCTTCAATAAAGCCAAGGCAATAATACGTAAGAGTGTATTTAAGTAAACTAGTTCAAGTTTAAATTTCAGTCCTTGAAGAGAATTAACACGTTATTTTTTAAGATTTTTTAAAGGATTTTGGCCATAATGAGGCCTGGAAAGTATATAAAGTTAATCTCTTGAGGCAATTGTTTCCCAAAATCAGGACTACAACCCCTAAATGCGTCCATGTAATTGTAATCCCGGCCAAACCTTTTCAGATAAGCGACAAAGTGGCGTTAACCGGCCAACTCTAATCGGCCTCAGTTCCGCTGACCGCCGGCATTAACCTAGTTGCTGTTACTTTATTTAGGACGAGTAAATGTATTAAAATGAAAATAACTTAAAGTCGCCGGAAAGTGCCTCACACTTTATAGTTCAATACAGGAAATAGGGCAGAATATCAACAAACCCATAATTATGATTTTGATAATACTGTGTGCATATAGGCATGAAATCTGGCAATCATGATCTACGAGCAGTTGATCTACATCCTCATCTAATACGATGACAGATGACGAAAAACCTGTGCGCTACTGGCTCATAGATGTCGCACCATCCAGACAGTACACACCAACAATGGCTTACTATGCATACATGCATAAATAGACACGATTGAAATTGACGTCATTGCTTTCCGTCTCTGTAACCACGACCAACCTCAGACAGCGCCGTTTCATGCTCATTAGCAACACATCAGTAATCCTAGAGACAGATGAACGGAAAGAAAACAAGTAGGTATGGTCGTTTGAAAAACTCAAAATACTGTGTGGGGGTGGACAAAAAATTTAATGATTTCAGTGCAGACTTCAAATTATTTTGAGAAATTGTAACGCTAAAGGAGAAGTTATATATCTGCGTGTTCTGAAGTTAGTTATACCACAACAGCTTCTGGACAATTAGCTCTAACCATCTCTCCAACTTTTGTGACTGAATCCTGCTGATATGCTCAGAAACCTTTTTTTTATGACGAAACTACGCCATATGGTTCTATTTTTGCGCCCCTTTTCTACGACTAGCACTAATATCACCATCAGCACTGACTCCGTTGGAATGGATAGACGCTGCAGCTTGAACGTTTTCAGGATGATGGACAGCCACTCCCACCTGCTTCATTGTTCAACGTACCGTCTTCGTCTGATGGGTACTTTCTGTTTTATTTTTGAAAATGTCTTCGTCATAATTGATACCTTAATTGCTGGTTCGTCCCGTTGCTTTCTATGTGTCTAGGTCTAGGTGTCACTACTTGTTGTTCTAAGGACGATAACTGGTTATTTAAACTTTTTATGGTCTGTTGTTGGGCTTTGATTATAACGGTTTTACGTCTAACCAATTCTTTCAGTATGAATATATTTTTGCTACTCACATCCAAATATGTAACATGTCCTGGACACTACAGACTGGTTTTCGTTGATCGCGTTTATTGTCAAATCCACCGATTTTCCGTCATTACAACAAATTGCAGCCCTATCGTCTTGACTTTGGAGGTCCCTCCAATATTTGTTGCAGCCAGCATGAATGAAAGCTTTGCATATAATATACTGAAAGCCACTTTTTACAGTAGCACTGCATCATTTACGATTTTTCACACTCGTCGCCATCATCGCACTAAGTTAGTATAGAGGACTGATTGGTTGCTAATGAGCATGAAATACCGCAGTCTGCAGACATGTCTATTTAAGACATGTCCGTTTCGACTAGATACTCGTATCTTATAGTGATGGATACCATGCATCACTAAATAATGTTTGCAGTCTTACTTGTACCAAAAGAAACGTATACCTTTGCAAAATTTTGTTCTTGCTTGTTACGAACACTCATAACTCTTGAGGATTTGTTTCTCGATTGTTCGAGGATATATCTTTTACCGGGCGTCGTTCCAGAGTTAAGAGTTCTAGCATGTAATTTAACAAAATAGCTGAGAATTAGGAAATCCACTTCGTCTACGAGCTTATCTTAAATCTTTGAGCGACATTCGACCTGGTACGTCGTTACAACATATACTCCCGCCATTTTTGTAATGAGCAACGTCACCACTGCAGTGGTTTGCGGTTTTTCAGCTACTTCCCGGTTGCAACTCGGGCTCTGATAAGCGGTAGCGAACAGAATGTGTAAATGTCACAGTTCCGATTGTACGGTTACTAAGAAACGTTCGGATAAAGTTATTTGGTAAAGGCTTTTCGTTTACAGCAAAACGCTGGGGTCTAGGGCAGAGTTCCCCAAACTTTTTTGTGTCGTAGACCCCTTGCCATGTTTTTCCGTGTTGGGTAGACCCCCTACTTACCTGATATTGTATTCCTGTAAATTTCTAACTGTAGTGGAGTTTAGTGTTAAAAACTTAAAGTAAAAACACATGTTAATTTATATATTTATTAATTGAATTTAAATTAAAACTACTCAAAATAAATTTTTGTATCTGTTATGTAAAATATACGTAAAATTAAATAAACAGGTGTCTGACCAATAAGTGCCCGCATTGGGAATAAGTGCCCGCATTGAAAAAAAATAAGAGGGATAAAATAAAAAAAAGTGAAAAATAATAAAAAAAAAGTTTTTTACTTAAAATAGTACAATAAGCGAGTTCGTTTATTAATTATAACATAAACGTATGTTCTACAATAATTTCCCTGTTAGTTTGATTAAATTCCGCTTCTTATACGTTTAAGTTATCTAAAAATAGGCAAAAAATTAACGAATTTTAGTGTGTACCTATCCTTGAATTTTCAGAATAATTAAAAAAAAATATTTTCTATAAAGGGGGGTTTTTTAAAAAATCCATGCGGACACTTATTCCCAATGCGGGCAATTATTGGTCAGACACCAATAAACATAAAATAAACTATAAATAAAATAACATAAGCAATAAGTCAATATTTTTAGTGAGAAGGATGAACCTGATGCTTTAATAATAAATTATCAACATTTGGCGTCAATTTTGTAAGGACTAATCTTAAACGTCCTCGGCTAGTGATGTCCAGTCTGTTTCTTTTTTTTGTTAGGAGATTGGTAACAGCGCTGAACCCCCATTCCACTAGTTATGACGATGGAAAGGAAATTAAAATTACCTCGCTATATTCCATAATACGGGATAAGTAACGGGTATGTTGTTTTGCAGCCAGAATTGCTGATATCCGTTTTTAGACTGAACCTTAAGTACTTCGTTTGTACTTAGTTCAGTCAGTTCCTCTTGTATTATGACATTCGTTTCTTCTATGTCACCATATGGATTAATTATCCACGGTGGTATTACCATAGTCAAAATATCCTTAAACCTAGATTCAAAATCTGAATAGAGGGCATTTAAATGTTGAACGTATGTTGAAACGTCGTCTTCCTGGCAGCTTGTCTGTGACAAATTGGGAAACTGAGAGAATTCGCCCCGTCCAATATTCTGCTTTCATTAGTTTAACTCTGGCAAGAAACGCTGATAAGATGGACTTTGTTTTAATCAAATTTAAACTGTCGCCTTGTAATTGCAAATTAACCATATTAAATTTTGTAAACAAATCTGTTAAATAAGCTATGTCTGTTTTCCTCTTCATTAAATTTTTTTTTAAAATTTTATCTTTAGTATCCAGAAATTCTAAAATAGTCTCAAAAAGTGCAAAAAATCTTGTCAAACATAAGCCTTTCGACAGCCAGCGTACTTCAGTGTGAAGGAGTAATTGATGAAAGTGTTCGTCATTTTTTTCACACAACTGCGCAAATAGATTCAGGAAACGAATAAACGTATTTGTCCCACATTCGTAATTATAGAGTGACGAATTGAACAAGTCAGTGCAAGGTAGCGAAGCTCTGAGACTGCGACTCTCAGGTTTTTACAAGTTCAAAATGTATTGCGACCACAAAGCGAATACCAACATCCTACAACTTACACTATTTTATAAACATATATAAAATTATAATAATAATACATATATATATATAATAATAAATTTTTTACCTCATAGGTACTTTTATAAATAATGTATATGTTTTGATATTATAAGATAGTATGATGTAAGTAAATAGGTACTATCAGTGTATGTGTTGAGATCCACTATCGTGGGCCCCCATATTCGATATAGACCACTTTGGGAATCAATGGTCTAGGGGATACTCCCAAAGTCTACGGATATGACAGTTGTGATTTCAGGTAAATCAGTTTGGTCTGGAACATTACAGGGAAAGTGCACGACTATGAACATAACACCTACTTAACACTTTGCATTCGTATATCGTTTACAAATCTTGTAAAAGTTCTTTTTGTACAATGACGAAGTTACCGATACTGCCAAGCTAGGAGCGGTATTATTACCAAATATAGTATAATTTCTTTAAAAACAATGGTTATCGTGAACTCTCTACCTATTGAGCCTGAGCTAATTTTGGTTAGGCAGAGTCAATTCAGCTCATGTAGCATCCTAATAATGATCAAAATCCCATCAAACGAGCCAAAATAAAACCATAATCGGCTCATCTCCTCCGCATCGATGAGATCCAATAATCGTGAGCATCATTTCTCTCTCCTTTTTTTCCTTTTCTCCCCTCTCTGCGAAGGACGTTTGGGCCATTACACCTTCTTTCCATTTTCATACCCGGCACTTGAGTGATACTAACATCAACGCATTTAAAAGGTTTTCTGGAGGTGTAAGCAGCTTATGTTGCTACAGGGAAATTACCGCTCGGACTTCGATGAAATTTTCACACAAGATGGAGGTCAATTTATGCGATGATTCAACAACAATGCTGCGAAAATAAATCCATTGTGTTGTGTGTTGAACATTTTGCTATATCTGAAAATGGATCATATCAGAGAGGGCACGAACTTTAATTTGATTAATAATAATGATACTAATGTGTATTTGTAAAATACAATTAGTTTGGAACAAAACAAATAAACGAGTACCCGCAGAAGGCAGCTGGAATAGCAATCTGCCATTATTATCGTTCTTATGCACTCCGGGGGTTCAAATGGGTATAGTCGATGTCGGTAGGTCCTGACTCGGCGATTGTATGTTTCACTGGTATCAGGCTAGCCCATCTTCATTCCGATAGCAACAACGTTCCCATTGCTTGTCAAATAAGAGGGAATTGGAGACGGATTCGGTTCTTTTCAACAATGAATTTGTGTCCCGAACGGTCATTTACAGTGGAGCAGACTAGTTCAGCGCGAAGCTAGGCAAGATTGTACCATTAATATGTTTAAGTGAGTCATTTGACAGTCTCCTATAGTCCGACATTTCCTGTTAGAAATAACTAATTGTTGTTCCAGTTTCATCACCAAAATGATTATTAGTTTTCTTTCTTTGTCAGAATCCAAAAAATATTGCCTATAATTGCATTTTACATGCGTGATTTTGCGGAAACAATAGATAATTACAAATGCAAAACATAGAATCTCACAAAACATTAAAGTTGAGAAACTCGATGTGTCATTTTGGACTAAATACAGAATGCGTAACCCGTTATTACAAACGACGACTGACGTAGATCCGCAGCGCTGTGACAGATTTTATAAAAGTGTCAGAAACTTCACCAGGGCAATTTGACTAATTCATTTCACTTGATTCATTTGTTATACATGGACGTAGTTGCCAGGGGTAAGTAGTGCCGACGCCGCGAATATCTCATAAACAGACTGTACGTTCACATTACTCTGCAAAATATGTAACCGTCCGGCTCGCTTGGCAGCCATTTCAGTTGTCCTCGAGACGTGGACCAGGTGGCTATGAGTGCCCTCAAACGCCACGTAAGTAAATACTTTCACGTGTATACTTTTTGGTCTCCAGCCAATATTATTGGTTCTTTTTATGCTTGGCACAGTTTGTTTTTTCGATATGTAACAAAAGGTCGTAACCTTACAAACGGGGTAAATTGTGCTTTTCAATTGGGGGCAGTTTTGCAGCGGCACAGCTGACCCGACGTGACTTTCAATATTCTAATCTTGTCTTCTGTTTACTTGTGAATACTAAATACTTCATAGCTTATTTGACAGGATGAAGACATACAAACGACAAACACAAAGAGGAACTACATGTCAAGATCTCATGCAGAGGGTTGCTGAAGCGGTCAGTGTGGAAGGGCGCAAGCTAAAAACTGTCGCGCGTCACCGATGGCCCAAGGCCGGAAAATCAACCCCTTTAAGAAAAAGACAGTTTGCCTGGCCTACCATCAGCTGATCAGGAAGTAGTTAATGTAAGCTGTGAAAAGGATGAGTCACGCCAGAATAGTCCAGAGCTTACGAGGAGGAGAGGATATAAAGAAAGTATTTCTCACCGGAATCAATAATACCCAAAGCACCTCCTCGATTAATTGCTAATAAACGACGTAAAAGAAAGACAGCTGTTCTTACGGATACTCCTGGGAAAAATGCTTTGGCAGAAGAACAGGCTAACAAGAAAAGGAAGAAAGAATGAAAGACAACGAAGAATGTTAAAGAAAAGCGGAAGGGAAAAGATGGAAAACAAATGATAAAGAGGACTAAGAAGCCCGCCAAAAGAAATGTCCTTTAGGAAAGTGATGAAAGTTCCAGTGAAGAGAATAATGGACTTGAATGGTACTGTATCGTATGTTGTGATGTCTACTCTAGCTCTGCTCCTGGGAAAAATTGGATTGAATGCAGAGATTATAAGAATTTGGCTCATTCGCAATGCCTTGAAAATGAAGACAGCTTATCATTTGTGTATCCTAATTCATCTGTAGAATAAGTTGATTTTTAATATGTGTATGTTTAAGTTTCATTAGTACCACCTATTGGAGATTCTGGTTAATTAGCTAATAATTACGATAATAGATCTCAGTTATCCAGAAGAATGTTTGATTATTTTTCGTTACGCAGTCTTTTGAGGCTGATATTTTTGAATAGTTGATAGTTTAGATTTTGCATGAAAAACAGATGCTAACTATTAATAGAGAAGATAGCTTAAGTTTGAAATATCTTAAAGAATAAATGTTGTTTGATTTTTGTTTAATTCTATTTATTATTATAAAGCAACAAAGTTTAATAACTGTTGATTTGTATAAAATATCTATGAATGCATATAAAGTTACATGGCACATTCGACCACAGCTACGGCACAACTTGCCCCAGAGCGGGGTTAGTAGTGCCTCTGCACATCTTCTAAACAAAAACAGATACTGTCAAAAACTATTAAAGGTGCACAAAAACTGCATGTAAATTTATAAAATAGAGTAAATATTACCTTAGATAAACTGCAATTCCTAGTCATATTATGTGTTTTATCAGATTTATTGGAGGATCCGCGAAAATCGGCACCTTCAACCCCGCTCTCTCTATATCTTAAAAAATACTACTCAGTTTTTTATGTAACCTTTACAGAAGTTTACTACTATGCCAAGAACGAAAAAGCTTTGTAGTTTTTGCAAATCGGTCTAGCGGCGGCGCAGAAAAAGGCGTAAATCGAAAAAATAAAAATCACCTAAACTTCTGACGTTTCAGATTATTCTAATCATATTTGAAAGATTTTTAGGGATAACAAAATTTAAGAGGGCTGTATTGGGGGTGGGAAAGGTTTAGTTGGGTTAGCAGATCTATACGCTCCCAACTTCGGAATTTCTAAGCACCTATTAGACATATTTCATGCACTATAGATTTCCCAGTACATTTGCCCGCAAAATAGAGTGATAGAGAAATACTTTTATCATACATCCCAGCCCCTGCCCTACTGAGCGGGGCCGTGTCAAATGCTTGTTCCAGAAGTTGTTGTATCAAGTATCAACTTCTTCCCGTTCAAGTGATTGTACATGCGTTAATGAATACCTCAGTACCGATTGCCAGGTGACGGTACAAATCCGCCAACTGGCTACTTTAGGTCTATTTAATATCATTAACTCGTAAAAAGTAGGTGGTAGATAAGGATCAGTCGACCGAGGCGGTACCACCCTCTAGCTTTTCCCAGGGTGTCTTATAAATGTCCGCATGTTTCCACACCTAAGCTATGCAGTCGGTTATCTTCCAAAACAAAGAAATTAATGACGATGGATCCCTCGAGCACTAAGAACTCTGGATGTAAGCTCACTCCACTCTCGGAATGTCCGGGTGGAGGGTTGGCGCGAGGGAACAACATCGAGGATAAAATTTGTTTTTCGAACTTCTGCAGGATTAACAGCAACATTGATGCTGTTAATCACTACCTGCAATCCAATCGTCCCGCCGTGCTTTTCTTGGCGGCGACAAAAATCTCAGAGTCTGCACCCATTAACCATCCTAACTTCCCAAACTGAGAGGTTCACTCGAATCTGAAAAAGAACGGGAGAGTTGTGGCTTTTGTCCGCAACAGTCTTTCCTGCTCCTGAGCTGTTTCTATGGAATCAGGCCGGAAGGACATTCTGTGGTTTTGCCTCAACTCCAAAACATCACCCAAATTTATCTGCTGCTTCATCGCTCTCCCTCGGATCATAACTGGGGTGACATACTCGAATACCTCGCCGTCCAGATCGACTCCCTGAACATCAATCACCCGCATCAGAGGTAGTTCTTATCGGTGATTTCAATGCCCATAATGAGCTCTGGTTGGGCTCAAACAAGACCGATGCAGCAGGTCTCGAGGGCTGACCCAGCTGGTGACGAGCCCTGCTTTTTTTTCCCGCGTCTCGTCACACGCCAGTAGCCTGCTGGATCTCTTTGTGACCACGCATCCTGTCCCTTACAGCACTGCTGTCCTGTCCCCCCTGGGTAACTCAGATCACGGTGTTGTGGAGGTTAGGTTTCGGTCAGAACCCGCTGTGGCAGCAGAAACTCGTACAGGCCGCAAAACTTGGCATTACGGACATGCCGACTGGAAGGGGCTCAGAGGCTTCTTCTCTAGCTTTTCTTGGAGAGCTGTCTGTTTCACTAACGCGGATGCGTCGGCTGTCTGTTCTTCGATAACCGAAATTATCCACGTCGGAATGAAGGAATACATCCCTCACACAGTGAAAGTGTCTAAACCAGGGTCCAACGGCTGGTTTAACAAATCGTGTGACACTGCTTGCCAGCAGAAGATCAAGGCACACAGAACCTTCTTACAAAACCTCACTGTAGAGAACAGACAAGCCGACGTCGAGTCCAGCACGATATAAAAGTTAGGCACAGAGTAATGTCGCAGCGCAATGGCAGTCGGTCTTTTGGACGCTGGCCAAGCAGATTGAAAAAAGCTTCTCACATAGTAGCCTTTCACCACTTACATGTCAGGATGGAACTATTGTATTCGACTCAAAGGCCAAGGCGGAAGTGCTATCCAAGATCTTTGTTGCCAACTCCGCCATGAACGTTCCCCCCCAACGCCCAAGTGCCGTCAATTCAAAGGGTTCCCTACACTATGCGGAAGGTAACATTCAGGCCGTAAGACGAGTACTCTTGTCGCTCGACATCAACAAAGCTTCTGGTCCGGACTTGGTTCCTGCCATTGTACTGAAGAGGTATGCAGCGGAGCTTGCTCCAGTTCTTCCGCGTCTCTTCCAGATATCTTATGAATCCGGCACCTTCCCAGAAAACTGGAAATTTGCTCATGTCCAACCCATCCCAAATAAAGGATCTAAGACCGACCCTGACAACTACAGGCCTATAGCTCTGCTTTCTGTTATAAGTAAGGTGATGGTGGGGTGCATAAATCGCGAGCTTCTGGACTACCCCGAAAGTCACAGCTTGATTAGCGACAGGCGATCCACAGGGGACCTCCTAGCCTACGTCACGCAATTATGAAGTAAACTCATCCAGTCTCATGGTAAGGCTCATGTCGTTACTCTTGACATCACGAAAGCGTTCGATCAGCGGTGGCACGCTGCCCTCTTAACCAAACTTCCATCCTATGGCCTTCCAGAAAAGCTTTGCAGATGGGTGGCTGACTTTAACTCTGACCGCAAGATATCCGTCGTAATTGACGGGTTCTCCTCTTCATTATACAATGTCAATGCAGGTGTTCCCCAAAGATCGGTCTTGGCTCCGACACTGTTTCTCTTACATATCAAGAAGGAGACTAGCGACGACTTCCTCTCTGAGAAGAGACTTGGAGGCTATCACTGCTTGTTGACGCAACAATCTTGTACAGTTCAATGCTTCCAAAACACAGTACTGTACTTTGACGAACAAAAAGCGTCCTAGCGCTCATCCGGTTTTGATGGTTGGCCGAGTTCTGCCAAAGAGCCATTCCTTTCGGCTGGTCGGAGTCCAGATCACCGAGAACCTGATCTGGCACGAACACATCTCGTCAATAGCTGCAGCTGCTGGAAAAAAGCTAGGCTATTTGTCTAGGGCTAAGAAGTAATTTTCTCCGCATGACCTTCTCACTTTATACAAGGCCCAGATAAGGCCTAGCCTCGAGTATTGCTCGCACGTTTGGGGTCCTGCCGCCCCGACTGCATTGTCCATGCTCGATGCTGTTCAGAGGAGGGCGGTCCGACTGATCGATGACTCTTCTCTAACAGACAGTCTCGGGACCCTTTCGCACCGGCGGGCCATCGGCGATCTAGCTCTTTTCTACCACTACACCAACGGGCTTTGCTCCTCAGAGCTCTCTTCCATGATGCCCCCGCGCGATGTGCCTGCCAGGCAGACCTGCCTGACTTTGGCGCCCCATCCTAACCGTATCGAACTTCGTACATCCAGAACTGGCCGATACGACCGCTCCTTTGTCCCGAGGGCGTCGAGATTGTGGAACAATCTACAAAAGGAAGTTTTTCAAAGTTCTACTAACCTTAGGCAGTTCAAAAATCGTATTAACTAAATTTCTTTGGGATCATCATTGCAGTCGCGGTGTTCCGGCACTTAGGGTTCTGCCTGCACAGCTGCTTCGATATAAAAAAGCTCTTAGCCAGGTTCACCAGCAGGCGTAACGGTCTTGGTAAGTGCCCTGGTATTACTGCCGCTGTGTCGCGCTATGATGTCTGACGAGCGGCCAGGCGACATCATCACATGGACCGTACTGACCGTATGACTGACTTGATCCGTTCAATTTCCCTGCTACACTTGTTCGTAACTAACTTTTGCTTGGAGGGTAAAACAAAATCCTTTATGAACAGCTTATGATGCCACTATTTAACTCATTAAACCACCAGTTGCAGCTTTTCCAGGTCTTGGAACCCTTGCAACTAAGAAATATGCGATATTTTCACCTGCTGGCTTTTTGGATCCGTCCATGGTTTGCCTTAAAAAAGAATAACGTCTGAGAGGTGCAACGATACCGAACAGTAGCTCCCATGAGGATGATCTGGAGCACTCCGATTATTGGATCTTATCGACGATGCGGGAAGGTTAATGGTTTTATTTTGGGTCCGATAGGATTTCGCGGGAGGCATTATGGGATCGCCATCGAAAAAGAGATGTTATATTCTATAGGTCGAGGTTAATTTTGTATATGAGGAGGACAGGAAGTGCTTGCCAAACGAAAAGACGTCTCGTGGCATCTTTGCCTATTGAGAATGGGAAAGTATCGTAACGCTGAGTAGCCATGACAGCATCGTTGTAACCACTAGGTACGTAGTTAAAAATTAAGTATAATATTTCTACTAATTAAAACCGATCGGAAAGTTTTTTACCATTATTATTAATAATAAATTGTGGAAGTTTCTGTCTTGTAGAACTCAAATACCACGTTAAGCCCATAATACAGTTTTTATTGTCTTCAGAAAAATTTGAATTCTGGAACTGGTTTTTGCACTGTCCGATTCATTTAATATCTCATTTGAGAAATGTTAGTAGATATGTTGATCACAACATTAGTTTTAAATTAAACTGATTTATTATATTGGAACCAGGTTCCTTCTAAGGCCGTGCGACACAGTTTAATCAAACTTGAATGAATTTAATAACGATTAACTGTGCAATGAAGAATAATATTAAGTTATTTAACAAACTCAATAATTTATCAGTTTTATTTATTCAGTATATAAGGGAGTAATAACTGTTCTATGGTCCACCCATCTTTCTTACAGTTTTGTTGTATGTACGGAAACGTGATGTAGGAAGGACATTAGGAAGTCCTCTCATTCGTCGGCTATAAAAGGCACGATGTACATAAAGATAAATTGTGTGGAATGAAGGTAGAGTTAGTCTCGGCATATGATTAGACAGTTGGGAGTCAGCAAAACAGAATCAGTATCCGGAAACTTACAAGGATGAAAAGGAACACAATTTTCTTTCATGAGATTGCGGTATTTGTTCTTGATACACATAGGTATATGTATCCGTCTCTTCATTATCCTCATTCTTTGTTGTATTTCAGGTGTAATCATTTATCTATACTAATGTGTAACACGAGAGAATTAATTACTCCTCAGCTCTATAGGATATTGCCCAAAAGCATACCCTCCTTTTGCTATTGATAAAAAAGCATACTTGTAATGGTTGAATGCGTGTAGCATTTGCTTTGCAATATATTAGGAATTATTTGCTTTGCAGTCTCAAAAGTATAATGGATAGTAGATTGAGGTACCTGGGAAAGTTCCAGTTTGCGCGACTAAGACCAGTCATTATCCCAGTACAATATCGTTTTAATCTACTTGATTGCATTTTGACATAAACTTCTTGAATCTTGAAATTAAGCACCGGTTCCACTTTAATCTAAAGACATAACCAAGTTAGCTATAATTTTTGATAGTCTCTTCAATTACTGCAATACCCAGTTCATAGTCCTAAATATTGGAAAGTGTTTTGTCAACTTCAAGCATGCTAATTTGAAAGAGAAATTAAATGAGAATAGATCATTTATTACATTGTTCTAATTAGATAATAAAGTAGGGTTTTCCGACCCTTAACGTAATCAGACTGGAGTTCTTATTTTATGCCACATGGAATACAATTCATCTATCAAGCAAACGCAAGATAGTGTAGCCGCTAGATGCCGCTGATTCTGGTGATAAAGTAGATCCGCAGTGGTATTATGTAAAAAAACATAAAAAACGTCAACAAAAAAACACCGACAAAATGTCATCTTGCAGGCCAGATAGTTTCTAAGGTGCAAATAGTTAATTCCACGTGTGCTCCCTATAATTACGGTTACTCTGTTGTGTTTATCTCTGAGAAGATGTAAAAGAAAGAAACTTGGCTCGCAGATTGCATCTGGATGATTATGTGTATTGGTCCGCATGTGTATAAAATCAGTGATATTTGCTACGTGAGAATATTATTACTGAGTATTCTGCCAATGAAACATATGGTATCTATTAGCTGTGACCGACAGGGTTATTTGTATGTTGTCTTTCCTGGAGAGAGGTTGGCCCGAGTACAGATAAGATGACTACGCAAGGCAACTGTTGAAATATACTCAGTAGGTTCTGCAAGACTAAGCGTAATGAAATTTTTACCAAAACCGTTGCACAACACATAAAAAATACAAATGAAAGTTGGAAAATTGACGCCTTGACAGTCGAAATGACCACGTCGGTACCTCAGGCTAGACATACGTCTTATCAGTTTTATCTTGTCACCTGGATTGCGGTATTGCCAGCTCATCGGACGTTTTTTCTACCTTTGCTATTATGCCAGAATATCATAAAAAAATAAACTTAGAATAAAATATGGAGGAATTCATAAGCTTCAAGGCGTTATAATGTTTGCCAAATAGCTGACGGTGATTCCGATAAATATTCTCGTTGTACGTGCAAGTACAAACAAAGCAGGACTGGTGGTGTTTATGTTTTATGTAAATTTGTATTTTTAAGAATTGTTATACAATTTTTAATCATATATATCTTGTGTCCGCGATTTGCACATAAACATACAACAACATTATTTATATTGTATATTTCCATGTGTATGAATAGTGTGTGTCTAGGTATTTTGGGGTAGCATCACGAGTATATTTTCATATTTAAATTACAGTGAAAATATATAATAATAAAAATAATGCATGTTAAATGCATTCTTTGTTATAAAGAACTTTACCTTCTTTAGGATGAATATGGTAAAACAACTAAAAAAATATATTTTTGTACAAATTTATTATAGGCTCCTACAAACTTATAATTTTATAATACATGACAATAATTGATAGAGATACTGTTTGTAATCTATAATTCATCAATCAGTAAAATCATAACAGTACCAGTTATTATTACAATATAATATTTTACCTATTACATTAATACTGGCAAGTCGATATACAGGGTTGGTCCGGAAAGTAATAGAACTCATTTTCTTCCGCCATGACAGTACTTCGGAGCGTGCGCGCACCGACTGGATTCGGTAGAGTGCGTTCCTAGCTAAGGAACGAGCGGCTGGTCAGTTGTCTCCGAGCACTTGGAGAGTCAGGACAGGCATTTTCGCGCGACGTGTTTCTGTGAGTGGTGCAAGCCGAAAATGCAGCGTTCGTTAGAGCAGAGGTACGCGATTAAATTCTGTGTGAAACTCGGTAAATCTGCGACAGAGACGTTTGATATGATCAAGCAGGCTTATCCAGGTGTTGCTTTAGCAAGAAGTGGTGTGTTTCAGTGGCACCAGGCCTTTGTGGAGGGCCGGGAAGAGGTCGCTGATGAAGACCGTGCTGGAAGACCTTCGAATTTGTTCCTCCTGGAAACCGTCAACGCCAAGTTTTACGTGGAAGTGCTCAGGAGACTCAAACGAAGGGTCAGTCGGGTCCGACAAGACATCGCAGCCGACTGGAAGTTGCACCACGACAACGCCCCGGCTCACACCGCCTTTCTTGTGAACAGCTACCTGACCAAGGCCGGCATCCCAACGCTTCCGCAGCCGCCCTACAGTCCAGATGTGCCCCCCCAGACTTTTTTTTGTTTCCTCGCCTGAAAAGGCCGATAAAAGTCAAGCATTTTGAGACGACAGAGGGGGTCCAAGCAGCATGCACCGCGGCTCTCAAGGCTATTCCGGAGAATACCTTCCGTGACGCCTTCAATCCTTGGAAATCGCGCTGGCAGCGCTGCATCGAACGCAGAAGGAGCCTATTTTGAAAGTTTTTTAAGAATTGTAACGATTGGCTCAATAATTTTTTTTAAATCGACTCAGTCCTATTACTTTCCAGACGAACCCTGTAGGTATATAGATATTATCTAAGATCAAGTCATGCAAAATTTTATATTAAAACTACATACATAGCTAAGATGAATATAACTTCATAACAGTGCGAGTTTCATTACAATGTGATATTACAGTAATACCTCCTACTAACAAGTCGATGTATGTGATATAAAGCCAAAACTTTCTTTTGAGCTGTTTCAAGCACATACATAGCTTCCTAATGTGAGATTTATATTTGGGGTCACCATATATTTGTCTAATTCAAGATGAGCCTAAGTATATTTATCACTAGCGCTAGTACTTAGCTATTTATCAGAACTGATTAAACAGTTGATAATAATTCGTAAAAATTTTGTATTTTAAAAACAAAAACACCACCAGTCTTGTTATGTTTGTTCCCGCACGAACAATGAGAATACAGTACAGCCCCGATTATTCGAAATCCGCTTTATGCGAAACAGATTGCATACAATAATTCCTCCGTTTTAACCGAAGTTGTTCGGGAAATCGACCCATGATCCGAAATAGCCGCCGGTAGTTCCCCTTTCGGCGTTTGCGTCATTAAATTCGCTGCCGGTGATTCCCCAAGCGCGTGTGCGGAATTCACTGGTATGTTGTATGTGCGTGTATATCTATTTCACTCAGGTTCACAATCGCTAAAATGGAGAAGCATAGAAATAAACGTAAACGCGTTGTTATTACCATAGAACAGAAACCTGGAGCAATCAGACGTGCAGATAGAGGTGATTTGCTTAAAAACCTAGCAAGTGATTTGGGTGTGGGCGTGAGTACAGTTCAGAATTGAAAAAAACAACACGAGAAAATTGAAAAGTGGTGTAGTGTTCTGAGATCATCGCAACCATCACGGAAAACTATGAAAAAGGGGGAATATCAAAAAGTGGATGATGCTTTATATCAGTGGTTTGATGTAAAAATTAGCAATCCTAGAAAAGCTTTAAGTTCCATAAGATCTAAATCACGAATATCGAAGTTTTTTGCTGCAGTTTTGTATTTTTGACGTATTTTCATCAATCTTGCATTGGTGGATTGAAGCATGACATTCAGAATTTGCTCATTGACTGAAATACTCCAAACTTGCTGAGCATCAGCGCTGTAGATGTCATTTCTTTTAAGTCCCGGGCATTTAACAACAATGTTGTGTTGTAACGTGCGTGTATTCTTGAGAACTGGAGAATCCTTTCACCATTTAAAGCGATTCTTACCATAAACGTAGTTGCCACTGGGAACATTTTCTGGATTTTCAATTTCACCTAGATTTTCGTTGTCCTCATCGTCGAATTCAACTTCCGACTCAGTGTCATGATCCGGTGGTATATAGTCGCCATCTGATTCGATATCGCTTCTGCCAGAATTGATTGCCTCTGCCCATTTCAGTAAAGTAGCTTCAAAATCAGCTTCTCCATATTTTACTCTCTTTGAGGGCCCAGGATTAGAATCCATACCCAATTTATAAGGCTAAAAACATCAGAAAAATAATAATTCAACATATTTAAGGGGGACCGCGGTTGGCCGCGTGGGTCAGAGTGTCGTGCTACTGATCAGCCGGCCGGCCGGGTCGCGAGTTCGAATCTCGCCTTCGCCATGGATGTTGTGACGTCGTGTGTTTGTACATAATTAGATATATTCTATATACAACCTAGTTTCTGGCTGCATGGCTTAGTCCTAAAGCCAAAAAAAAACATATTTACCGATTGCGAACTTTGAACTACGATATTTCGCTTTTCTTCGAGAAATACAGTCTCCATCCACCGGCTAATAGCATCAAACTAAGTGTTACGAAGGTACGTAGAAGCTCATAAGCGATAGTGGTGGGGATGCGATGAATTTCAGCAGTTGAAACTTGCAGCCGGTCATTTTGACCGGATGTCTGTGGTTAAGGGTTAATGGTGATGAATTTGGGGAACAATTAACTGATACAGAACTAATAAAGACTGTTTGTAACAATGACGATGAGACAGTTTTAAGTGATGCTAGTGACAATGAGAGAAATATCTGCCAAAATATTACATTCTGTAAGTGATTAGAAGCTGTACAAAACGCCTTGTCTCACGGCGAACAACAAGAAAATGCGACAGCAGCCGATGTGCTATCAAACATTGGAGGGATATTGCTGCAAAAAATAGGAACAATACAAAACGTGTACAGTTAAAAATTACTTCATTTATTACTAAATACTCGTAAATATGTATCATTGTATCCACATGTGTATATTTTACTTAACTTTATATAGGTATATCCGTCCGATGAGCTGGCAACAGCGCAATCCAGGTGACAAGAACAATAAGGTCAGCTGCCAAAATTTATGTCTAGCCGGGACCGACGGAGCCATTTCGAACGTCAAAGCATCAATTATCCGACTTTCATTTGCATTGTTTTAAGTGTTGTGCAATGATTTTGGAAAAAAATTCGGTATGGATAGTCTTGTAGACCGTAGTAGAATATATTTCAACTAAAGGGCAATATTATAAAATAAATTTTTTACGTTCCCTAAATATACCTGTCTGTAGCATATTTTCTCACCTGTTACTTGTAAAGTACGTCACCAACCAGGAGTTTTATTTTCTTACCACCCTCATTTTGGAAATGTAGTTTCATGAATAAGTAAGAAAAATTAGATGCGCAACTAATTTCTAGCTTTGCAGTAAGTACATTTGAGACAAGAAACCAATGGAATTATCATCAACACATAAATCCTCACTATGCATCTATGCACTGCTTAGGCCTCAAATAACGCCATCTCTGAAGCAGATGTTACATCACATCAGAGCCAAACATTGATAGCTGAAACATCATGACGCTTAGGCAACATACATACAGACCACATCAAGTGAGTAACAAGTTGATATCTTGTAGAAAAGCCTACATAATGTCAAAAACACCGACAAAATGTCTCTTTTCAAGATATGAACGTAATGAGAATAAGTAAACTAGTATTATAGCTTTCGGTGGTAAACCGCCTGTCAAATGCGAACTGGAATACAGTTCCAACAGACAGTTTGCTGTTTCACCCTTGCAGTGGTCGATTGCGGTAATAGATAGCGCTTCGTGCTATCTTATCTCGATAGACCTTATATCCTGGATAGAGGAAAGTGGTGCAGTTATCGTTCGTCATCCTACCTGCGACCAAGCCTTGACCATGCTGATGAGTTGCCAAAAAGCACAAATTATCTACCAATGGTTGGCTGTCTGTGGCCGGACGGAAGAAAGCCATCTTACTAGTTTGCTTTAATGGCGAGTAATATGTATCTACTATGTCGCTAGAATCGACGGCATCTAGCGACCACAGTAGTGACCCGCAGGGGTATTACGTATCTTGGAAAGTGACATTATGTCGGTTTTTTGTGATATTATCAAGGTTTTTCTACAAGATGTCAACTTGAAACTATCTTCTGTAGCGTACGTATAACCTAAACATCATGACGCTTCAGCTATCTGATGTGATGTAGCATCTTCAGAAATGGCATTATTGAAGGTCTGAGCTGTAAATTGTATATCATAGTTGGAAGGAAACTGCATCGCATAAGTGCATAGTGAGGATTTGTGTGCTAACAGTTTCTTGCCTTCATCCTTGTTTACACATTTTGGAAATTACATATACAAAATTGCTGATTTTCAAAAATGAGATAGTTATATAAGAAAAGAAAATCCCTGATTAGTGAAGTATATCACAACTAAGAGGTAAGGAAATAGGCTACAGACAGGAATATTTATGTCACGTGAAACGGTTATTACAATTTAAATTATTTTCTTTTTCCAGTTATTTAAATTGCAAAGAAATTTATTTTGCGATATCAAAGCAGAAAAAACAAATCAGCAGCATTGCGAAAATGATTTGTGTGTGTTGCGCCATTCCTAATTTTTCTGTGATGTTTCTTAATCACACACAACGCGGGCGCGATGGTGATTTCCTCTAGTGCTTCTCAAACAAAAAACGGGGAGAATTATGATTTATAATTTTGAACATAACCTCTCTCCAGAAAGGACAACACAAAGAACCCGTCTGGTATAGCTAAAACATATACTTCACGGGCAGCATATTCAGTAATATTTTGCTTACATAACAAGTACCCACTGATTTTATACACATACAGACCAATACACACAATCACCATATAACCATCCAGATGTGATCTTGCTACTTAACCAATTTGGAATCTTCTTTTAGTCATATCTTCTCATATTTATACTCTACAGACTATCTTCGCATTCTGCACCAACAAAGCATGTTGTGGAACTGACTTTAGCGTGTTGTGTCGCTGTCTCCATAAATGACGCTTTTGATGTCGCTTACAGTACCTATAGCGAGCAAACGCGGAATGAAGTATTTGCAAACTAGAAACTATCTAGTCAGTAAGTTGACATTTTCTCTATTTTTGACATTATATAGGTTTTTTACGTAACAACCCTGCCAGCTGTCAAATGCAAACTTAGATCATATCCAACAGACAGCTTATTGTTTCACTCTTCTCGATTTTGGAATAAATAGCACTTCGTGCTGTCTTACCTCGATACTTGAATAAAGTTATATAGTAAGCCCGGTTTCCATTGGTTCGGCAACAACTGTAATTACGATGTCTAAAGCTTAGTTATTCCAGAAAAACGGTAGGCCTTGGAATCATCAGATAGTCCTTTGTTTCGTATATGAAATTTAACAGAGTTTGGAAAACTGAGAAAAAGTGAAATGAATCCAGCAGTGAAAAATGTACAGAGGGCTTTGCCTACAAGTTAACGGATAATATTTTGAACATCTGCTATTACCTCTGCTTATTATCGTTATTACCATCAATAAAATTTTATTTTTTTGTTCAGGTTTCGCCATACTTTTTATTTACTTATACGTTCTATTCCAACAACAGATTCATGTCCAAATAAGGTAATACTTAAGTGAATTTAGAACTGAAAAGTCCATTTAAATGTACAAAATTGAAATATAGCGTCGATATGAGAAAACAGGAGGAAGTCCCTAGAAAAAAACTCGAATTGAAAATTTACCAAATCATCTTGTAGAGGAGAATAAGTGGCAATAGCAACATGCAATTTATTCTGAAATCTCATCTCAAGTGAGGTCAAGATTTTGGAATAAAAAAACGAGAATCTGATAATTTCAAGACCTATCTAGGAAATTCTGCTTTTTTGAAGTGAATTAGGTTTGGAAATGTCATGTCATACATTTTTTCAATCCGAATTTAATACTCTATTCATCTGTGCAAGAATCCAGTATGACATCCATAATAAAAAATAATGTTGAAGCTGGAGAAAGAGGTACGAAACGTCATATTAAAATTCTACTTATGCCATCTTATAGAGGAGAAAACCTGGCATTGTTAATTTTCAATTTATTTTGAAATCCCACTACAAATAAGGTTAGGAAAAAATTGAAACGATTTCGAGAAAATTTAGTTTTTTTCGTCTCTCTTCGGAAGTAGTTTGAATTTCGAAACCTTCTAAGTGAACTTTTTTTAACCACCTAAACACCCAACTTTGCCGGCTATCTAAGCGACTTACAGTTTCCGGGATCTCAATGGTGAGGGTATAATTTAAAACGTATACTAAATACTCCACAAAAATTTGCCTCAGAAACAACCAGTTTATCATTTGCCTTGACATTAGCGAACAAAAAAGTTACTTGAACTTATTTTTCATCCTACCTTCCATAAATATACTATATTTGCTCCTTTGTTCAATTTAAAACCCCGTGTTTGTTTTTTGAGCTTCATTCTCCGTATTTTTGTCTGCACTTCCACTTAACCATGCTTTCAGCCTAAGGAAAGCCTCGAGGCTAGAGAAACGTGATATAGAAATACCGAAATACCCACTGCTTCTGTAACCAAGAAACTCCACCTTGAAATTTAAAGGCGTGCATCGCTTGGTGGTATAACATTGTATGCTTTCCCAAGTTATCCATAGCTGGTAACTCTCAATACTTAAGAAACAGACTGTCCCTCTCTCTCATGTGTTCTGGTCATTAAATTAGACCTAGATGGCCTAAAAGTTAATGAATTGTTGATGGAATCGTGATTATATTTAACAACTAGAAAAAGACGGAGATTATGGAATATGCATAATTTTCTTATTTCTCACGCGAAAATAAGGTATGTTTCTGAATGTTGTATGACATTTACATCAAGAAAAACTATATAACTCATTTTCGTGGGTCTGTCTGTGGGACTGTCTGTCGGTCTGTGTGTAGTAGTAGTAGTATTATCAGTGGTGGGTTGGCGAAGCCTGGCAGCTAGGCCACCTTTAACCGTTTTTGCCGACACCTCACAAACAAGCTCCAGCGATACGATATATGTATGTTAGGCTGATTTTGCACCGATATGGTGCTGCCGCGGCTCACTTATCGTGCTATTAGGTATTGAGGAAGGGCTATGTTGTTAGATGGACGGTACTACGTACAGGCCAGGCGAAGAATGTCTATGGACCGTTTGACGGAATTAATACGCTTGATTGCTCTGTTATACAGGTTCATATCTAACTCTACTCTCATTTATTCTCAGAGGATCTAACTTAAGCATTCTGCTTTTGTCCGTTTGATCAAAGACAGCCAATCATGTACAGCTAATTCGTGCTTTTTTGGAAACTCATTAGCATGTTGTAGCTGCTGGGACGACCAATGAAAGCAATCCTTTATGAACTGATGATGGTACCATCGTTGGGTGGGAAATGCAGAATCAACCTACTTGATGTGATTTTTTATATTCCATGTCGATTATTTAGGTTAATATAATATAGTTAGTTCATATTTCATTCATGGAAATGTTTGTATTTTTTTCAAGTAAATAGTTGAAGCTTCACTGCCAATGACGCTTATTTAAATGTCTCATTTTTGGCGCGCTCGCAATGACGTTATAACCCTCGATATATCATTTGATTGTCTACGATACGGGAAGCACCGGATAAAGCATATTTTCATATTCACAGAAATGCTAAGAGAAACGAGGTGTAATGTGATAGGGGTAATACATATTATTGTGAGAGAATTAAAACGTAAATACAGAACACAGGACTACCTACCACTACTATGCAGTATTTGAGTTTAAAAAGACTCCGAAAATCCGTCACAGTTTATTGATAATTATTACGGGGAAATGCGAAAAACTGTTCTGGACTTACGTTGTCTTAGCAGGAAATAGGGTTAGTAGTATATAACTCAAAAAGAATCATAATAAGAATATTTGATTACTGTATGTGTGTGTGTGTAATTACACCTCCATGCTATCTGAACGGAGAGCTTTTCAAAATATTTAGCCACTATTTAGAGGACTTTCTGCGTCATACAAATACTATAAACCGTAAATACCCCATTTACTAACTTTTCTAGGTCCTTTTAACCGCTTTGTATCGAGATGATGTAACCAGACCATTCGGTCAGAATCACTTGGAGAAAACCCTCTTGAAGTCTGGTGTAGATCCACCACATTCACTTTTTCCATAAGGATGATGCGTGGCTCTTTATCACGCTATATACATTAAGTGCTGTATCGCCAGTCGTTCCTACAATAAATTGTAGGACGCCTTTATGGCCTCATTGATTTTCATAGTCTTTTCTGTCCTTCAGAGAGCCTGGGGAATTTCTAGGATATTTACTATTCCATGTCAGCATCAGCGCTCCCCTACTGTGAGGCTATATTTCCTTTTTGAATTGTAGGAAATTTCAGACTGATATAACAGATGATATAAATCAAAAGCCTGAAAAATTTGATACAAATAGACATTTGTGACATAACCTCAAAATAGAGCACTGACCCAAACCAGTAGAACACTATGAAAATCAAGGAGGCTATAAAGGCGTCTTACAATTTATTATTATAGGAACGACTGATGATACGGCGCAAACCGCTTCCACAGAATGTGGCGAATGCCTTACATCGTCAAAGGACGTTACAACGTTGGAAGCATGATTCGTTACGCTCCCACACGAGATGTCATGTGTTTGATGGTTTTAGGTTAGAACCAGTAGCGGCAAAGAACATTATTAACTTGTCTGCTGTGATTGTGGTGACGTATTTTGATTTGAATACCTACCTATTCATAAGAATGTATGTACCGTAACTAACTTTTGAGGAGAATGAATTAAATTAGTATACATACAAAGCATAGGCTGCCATAACAACGCTTTTTTCATATTGCTAATATTTTGTACGTTTCGCAGGTGAGTTATGGCTGGCCAAAGTATATGTACTTTTGTTAAATTATAAATTATCAAGTGCTTACAGTTGAGAAATATATTAACTTGCATTTCATACCTAACGAAAAAGATTAAATAAATGATAACTCTGAAAGTAGCGAGACTGACACCAATAATAATAGACGTTGCCACCACCATGCGCCTGACGTTCTAAACCAAAAAGTTCATCCCATCGTGTAGGAGACACACTTGCCAATTGTGGGGTGTCGAACGTTGTAAACAACGTTGTCTCTTTGGAAGCATCGTGTGGGACCCGCGTTAGCTATAATGGAATATCGGAGAATGCAGAGACCGATTAAGGGCACTTTCCTATTTTGAAATACCTTGGATCCACATTCCAGTATTCTGAGCACTCTAGACGGCGTAAATCTTTAATGATTCACACAAAACTTCTGGAACTCTTACTAATATATTTGAATTTAAACCTTATCCATCTTCTAGTTAAATGCACTCCAGGTTGTAAGACGCATCCGCCCACACGTACAGCAATTTAAGCCATGAGAGACCTGGAATGTTCGAAGACGTCTTCATTCATAAAGCTTATCAATACGTAAAGGATCGATCATGTTCGACATTAAATAGGGAATTACCGAGAAACTGAAAAAGGTTTGTACCAACAAGCAGCTCCGAAATAGTTCAGAACTAATTACGAATCATTTTGCTGTGCATTCCCGAGATAAGTAAGTACATTACCTAAGCAGTTCCGACTGTTGGAACAGAATTATACGGCCTGCTGTGAACATAACCTTAATTTAAGCAAACTTCATAATAATCCAGCTTCCGTATCTAGGCCTGGAAATTGAGATAAATTCCAACACTAATCGGTTAATCAACTTGAAATGGGAGGAATATTCAAGGTGACCTAGAAATCGACGTTAAGTCGGAAACGGGAGATAGCCCAAGTCATAATAGTTATGAGAAAGGTATAAGCAAATCTAAGTACAAATTAAAAGCTTTAAAAAAAACGGAAAAATCTACAGCCTGTGACGATCCTTTAGCTTCCATTACTACAAATTCCAATTTTTTCTTAGATGGAGTGACGGACAGTGTTCTACAAAGTGACAGCACTGACAGTAACGCCACTTTGATTAATTCCTGAACGTTTTTATTAAACCTACAATAACTGTTCAAACTACCTTCCTTCAGCAGCAATGCCAGTTTGACATCTTAAAAATGATCGGGTTATCAGATGGACGAATCTTTCGTTATTAACAAATTCCGCTGCTTCCGTGATTCTGTTGTAACGTGTCAAAATCATATGACCTTTTTACTATTTTGATCACTTGCCAGTAATTTGAATTTCTCTTTATTAATGACAGATTACCGATTCCTAGGCCAAACCCTTTTTAATAATTTTCTTATGACAAATTACATAATTTATTGATTTATTGAGTTCGAAGCAACCTAATCAAGAAATTTCACGTATGTTAAATCTTTCTTTCTTAGCGACTGAGTGCTATCTTTCTTTCTTTTGGACACTAATGTTATAATATTTTATCAACGAATATCCCAGAAAGTTCCTCATAAAATATCGTTGGTCCCTCGCAAAGTGAAGTTTTCTAGGGTCCATCCATAGTCAACCAGCGCCCTCCTACCTTTGACATTGGGTGACGGTCAACTGACTGTCAGTCATTTTGCCTGTTGAGATTATGGTGTATCGGTCCTTCGTTTTGATTTCGAGATTTTGGGCCCCCATCATCAGTTTATGGAGTATCACCTTTTTTTGCACCTACCTTACGTTTAGTTGTTTGTCTTGGCTTAGGTGCTACTCTCCATTTTTATGGAGCCGTAAATTCCTTTTTTTATACACTCTGACCACGTGCATTAATGCATGTCGAGAAGAAGTTTGCCCAATACCTGCTTCCTTCGTAGCTGCTTTGTAGCCGATTTCGATAAGAAACCACCCCTTTCTCTTAAGAAAAAACCCTGATGTGAACAGGTAAACTATTATTTTCATTAAATCTTTTATAGATATTTATATACTGGTTTTGGTTGACTGAAATTCTTAGAGTATACTTGATTTTGTTAGGCATTTTTCGTGTCCAAATGTGGGGCGGTAACTTTAGTACATTTTTCTTTTTTTGCCTTTCCCTTTTCTTGTGAACATGTACATGGTTTTTCAAGTTCGAGTGTTTTGATGAGTAGTTTTGTCTCACAAAGAGAATAGAGAGTAGATTTTTAAACAGTCTTTCCCTCTATAGAGTTTTTTACATCGTATATTTTGAATATGAGGCAAGCAGGTCCCTACGTTGTGATGTTCCTTACTTTACTGTCCATTACTCGCCGCTGGTTTTAGCCTGAGCTTTTGTGAGCTGAGGACATCTCGGCTGCGCCAAGAGCCGTGACTGGAAGAAGACAACTATCCAGATAAGTTTAGGTTTGGGCGCTAAAATATTTATAAAACCTGCGTTCGTATACCATGGTAAACGTTTTGCAGGATTAATTATCCCGGTTTTATAATTCTTTAGTGCGGCGGATTTAAATAATATCTTTTCTTAACTTGCATCCCACATTGATATTCCCACAAAACCATTCTGGTTTTTTAATATCCGTACATCCATAAAGTTGAATATTTTTCGTTGTTCAGGAACTTAACAAACATGCACACTAAATTCACAGCGATCAACAAATACTCAAACATATGTGGTAAACCTCCCGGCAAACTTAAAACCTGCAGAAAAACTAGAAATTTGCAATAACTTTCTTGTTGCACTGAGTACATATTCTGGGTTATATTTATATTAGACGTTATTTGAATCGCAAAACATATACACTGATTTGAATAACAGCTGATTATCTCCTGATATTTTAAAACTAACCATATCGACAAGTGACACATAATTCTGTGGGATCCGTCAACACTTCGTCCCAGTGGTAGTGGTGTTGGTTATCGTTACTTTCGAGTACTCGTTACTAATTGTTACTCTTCTACAGAGTAATCGTTGATTGTATTCGTTACTTTGATTACTATGAGTAGTATGAGTATAACGATTTGGCAATGTGCGCCGTGTGATTAATGTCGAATTTAAACAAGTTGAATGGAACCGAATCTTGTAAGAAAATAGACGACCTTAAAATTTACAAAATGTTATAAGCATAGTTTAATGCAAACATTGCATCTTCAAACTGTATGCTTATCGAGATGAGTTATCATAGGATGGAGTGTCGTATGACTCATATGAGCCTTTTTAACTGAAAATACTTTGTATTTACTAGAAATACTTAAAAACATGCCTTTTAGTCAGAAAGATGATCTGTATATGGGCTTAAGGAAATTCTAAATGGCATGTGACTTTTCGAAGCATTTCAATTAAGCATAATATACCAGTATAAAAAATTATACGTTGAGCTTGGTCTACACATACTATTGGTGGTCATACTGAATTATAATTTTTTTAGCAAAACAGTGCATGGAAACACGAGTCAAATTGACATAACTTTTATTATTGTAGTTTTCCTGAACGGTGGTGTTACTTTGTTGTCGCTTTTCTGTCTCATAATACTGCCGAACTTTGATCCGATCCAATCGACTACTTATTCCTTTTCAGGTTCCCAAGATCTCAACAATAAAAGCGCATTTGTGTCACAGTGTAAATAGGTAAAATTTAAAAACAATTACCAAATTCTATGTCCGCCAATAAAAAAAATGAGTTTCCAGGTTTCCATCTGAATGTCTGATGTCTGGCAACCCTGGTGCATGAGCGGTAGTACTACAGTCTAACCAGCGTTACCACTCAACGATCAACGATTGTACAGGTACCGGGTAGGGATACGGAAAACAGAGTAATCAAAGTAATCATTTCGTGCTCGGATTGGTACTCGTTACTTCGGGTACCTATGACTAACGAGTACTAGAGTTTCGTATGATTACTCTTTCAACACCACTACCCAGTAGAGCAAACTCTGCCAACTGTCGAAATAAACTTTATTAATTCCAAGTCTTGTTTTTGTTTTACTGTGCCTGCTTAGATATTCAAATACGGCCAGGAATTATTAGCGCCTGGCTATTTTGGGCATTCAATAACTCCTTTTTTAGATCTCTCCTTATTTTGTTTTTTCCACGCATTCATGGTAGAAAGAAAAATATGTTGTCGAATATCGATACCGTATACCGTGCAGCAGGCACGCCCATCACTACTTTGACAGATTGCAGAATGATGTCAAGGTGACAATCGTTATGTGTTTTTGTTTTTGTCTGAAATAGGCAAGTAGGCCCTGTGTATTCATTTTTATTTTTATAGCGTTTCCAGAATTTCATATTTCGAAACGATGTCAAGGGCCGGCAGGGGAAATTCTTTCTCTATCGTCGCCATCCCTATATTGTATCCCCACCAGTCACCAGTCAAAAACCTTAACCACCAATATTTTATCACAATTTATAATTCTTTTTAGCTCTTATTTTTCAGTAATTACTAATAATTTTAGGTCTATGAGAAATTGGTTGGAATACATTTTATATTCTATTTGCTTGCAAATCCGCACAATTCAACAGGTATGTGTAGCTATAATGATCTCATAATATACACACAATATATTGAACTTAACAAATTTCGAGATTGCCATGAATTAACAAACGACCAAACCTGCTGCCAAATTTAAAAGCTAGAAAATCGACCTATTATTTCTCCCAATCCCATTCGCTGAGGGGATAACGGATTGTTAAATGTAAACCTATCACATATATCAAAATACATGAAAGTTGTCCTGTTTTCTCTGTACAAAAGCATCATGTTGGAATCAAAAAGTGGTCTTGTTTATAATACAGTCGAATTTTTACGATTTTATTCAACATTTTAATAGAAATCACTGATATTCTGACACCTTTGACAGCTTCCGTCAAATTTTCGATTGGTTTTGAGGTGACCGTTTCCTTCATCGCTCGAGAGTACCTAGGTCAGGTGAACGGACTGGACACGAAATTTTACCAAGATATTCTCGAGCTGAACGGGCATAGTGCGCCGGGCAGACGTTTTGCTTGGTTATGATTTTGTAAAAGGTCTAAATGAATTTCGCCATTCCAGAACTGTGGCAGCTCGAAGGGTGCAACAATTCTCTCACATGTTTAATTTAAAACGATACTATGGTCTATCTTGACGCACCAAATGTGGATTTTTCTACATGCCACTCGTGTAAGTTGAGTAGATTCATGTAACCATCTTTTTTATATGTCGACTCATCAGTCCATAAAATTTTCATTAAAAATCGCGGATCTTCCCGGTGTCTCTGTAACATTGTTTGACAAAGGCACGGGTAGAGCTCATTCTCTCACAGGACTTGTGCTTACTTCTATTTGACGCACTGAAATACTCCGGTCTTCTTCGACTGCTTGTGGTACGACACCCTCGTAAGGGAATTAAATTCTTACTTCACCATGTAATTGATTTGGAAATCGTCCCTCTGAGAGTAACCTGTGCACATTTACAGAACCTCAGTGATTGGCATGACAATCAGCATTTGGGTTCCTCTCATTATAAAGATTATCTGTAGCACTAGCATTGCATCTGCATTCTCCATAAATGAGGTGCATGTTGGTGTATTCCTGTACGGTATACACAGACATAGTGACACTAAACAGTCATGAATTAATAAAAGTTTCGTTACTATATGTCATGCTGCCACTAGAAAAAATTGAAATTCGTAGTAATTTCCGATTTCTTAAAAAGTAGACGACTTATTTTTTTTATGTTTCTCTGATGACTATTATAACTTATTAGTATTAGTCATTGAAATGAATTCATTATAATTATCAACAGCTGCCTACGTAATTTTCATTCCTTGTTCTTGGAACTCCTATAACCAGCTCAATACTTTAATCCTTACTTGAATCAGTTCGAAAGTAACATTCATCGTCACCAGTCTTATAATATGTCTAATTGATAGCACGATAAGCGGTTAATTTTCAGGCATAGTATATGGAAATACTGAAAAGGCACAAAACGGTAGCCACAAAAGCCAGCTTCCCAGCTATGAGCAGCTGTTCGACGTCATTTATTCGGTAAGCGCGCATGCGCTAACAAATTTAACCAGAACTGTTAGAACTAGATCAAAACCGGCTTGAAATCAATTCGGAATTTGATGGAACAGAGAATCGCCAGTTACGGAATCAGTTCCATTTTGGAAGGATAATTTCGATCTGCGCAGTCTGTAGAGTTCAGAACTTTTTAGATGGTTTGTTGGAACTAAGCTATAGTTCGTTCTATGCTCTATGACAAGATATAGGAAACTACCCAGAACTCGTTTTTAGTAGTACTCTTACCATAGATCATGTGAAACCATGATTAACAAAGTAAGCCGTTCTTGAAATACGTGGGCCCTCAAAAACCTGCGCTCCATTGTAACACTGCGGAGGAGAGACAATGTTTACATGCCTTGGAGTTAATATTAAGGATCAAGTTGTAATTGCAGTACAAACAACATGCTAATGGTAGCAGAGCATGGAAATAGATTATTCCTGGTGTATCGCCAGGGCGCTTCTTGCATTTTAATTTCAATTTAAATGGGGAAACAGCATTGTATCAGAGAGATGAAGAAAATGTCTTCATTACGATATGGGGATATTTATGTCAAGAGTTGCTGTTTATCTACTTATGTCAGTCAGATGCCGCTGAATATAAAGTAAGCATGCATCTCATGAAATTGCAGAGCAAACACTTCAATTTATTCAGTGACAGCCTGAAATTTAAGCCCAACCACGTTTATAAATCGAATCCGAATTTCGAGATATCGGCAAGCGTTGTAATTTTTACGTAGAATTTTCAAATATTCTAGGGCATCTGTGATATGAGCGTCAACTCATATCCTGGGTAAACCGGGTGAGAAAATTCGAATCCGACGAGTTTAGGTAGTATTAACGGATATCCCAGGTGAATAATTTTTTACCACAAATTTTGTCTCGCACGACTTTGGAATTTTTTCACGAGTCTCGTCCAAAATTACGTTCGTATGTGGCCTCAGATAACAATAATTATTTCTTAGCATCTTGAAATAGTGCATTTTGCATATTTTCACTAAATACTAGGATTCACATCACACAAACGAGATTAGATATAGGTTGAGTTGCGTATTTGAAATAAATGGTGAGTAGAGGCAAGTAGATTGTACTTCACATGCTATTCTAGACAAATGGCCTTTGAGTATACTGTAACAAGAATTAATTGTTACTACTAGCGTCATCTGTTGAGGACCGTGTCAGGCACTCTGCTTCGAGAAGAGAGCCGACGGCCGGGAGAGGGTAGCAGAGTTGAGTGAATAGCGCGAGATAAATTCTCGAAGCCAGGATTTTACTTTTTACTTTTTACTTTAGTACGAATAATATGCTTGACAGTACTCGTACAAGTGAGAACGGAATCTTCTGTATGAAAAATGTCTTTATATTGATGGCATAAACAGAGAATTTTTTCTTTTTCTTCCGAGTTCAAGTGTTGAGTTCGAATCATACTACTATTGAAAGAGGTACTAGAAGACTGCTTAGGAAGTTCTTCCTCAAATTCTGAGAGGTATGTGGCAGAGACAGGTTGAGAAAAATCAATTTCCAAATTTTCTGGCTTAGGAATATCGATATAACCATCTTTAGCATAATGTATAGATTCTGGTAAGATAACATGACCTTCATGGATGATTTCCGGGACAACTACTTCACCATTGTTGACGGATACAGGAATAGATAACCGATTATTTGTACGATAGATTATTTTAAAAGGAATTTCGATACCTAGTTTACGGACAGAAAATATGTGAGATTCATAGTCAATGTTTGCACCCAATTGATCAAGTTCACCAGTTCCGAGAAGAATATCAAAATCATCATGCCAGTCGGCAATTCTGACTATAAGAGGTGTATGAATACCTATTTCATTTAGTACAGGGTAATATAAATTTCGAGTATACGTTTTCGGAGTTTTCATGGAGATAAGAGTGAAGGGCTCATAGAATTCATGTTCAGGGTCATACCTTTTAGCAGCTCTTGGGGTAATAACTGTATCTGATCCACCGGAGTCGATCAAAATTTTCAAATTGGAATGGGGTAGGTAGAAATAGGGTAGCTTGGTGTGTTTTGAAAAGTTATTTAATTGGATGGTTCGATATCGGGCGGTTCCTGAATGGCAGGCCCTTGAAAATTTTCGGAATAGGCTTGTTGGTCTTTATATGTGTCATAATATTCGTGATTACAACATTCGTCAGAATATGTGACGGAATTTGGGTCACACTCTACATTATGATGAAAAGTACGACTATTATGAGTGGAGGTGGACATCGGAGTTGGTTTACGACTAGTAGTCTGCTTTACTGACATAGGACTGGGCTTGTATTGATTATTCGGTACATTATTTGGACGAGAAGGACCGAATACTTCTCTGTTAGTAGGAGGATTTTGACGTTGAGGTATGGGCCAATTTATATCACCAAATGTTCTGTTAGGTGTGAACGATTGGAAACGGGGCTGTTGAAAAAAATTTTGGGTACCATTAGATGGATTCTGTTGAATCGAAGACTGAAAATTGGGTAATGCATTTCGATTACTCGGTTGAGTGACAGCTTGGGCATTACGTTGAATGGGACGTGGTGGTGCCCTTTGATACTCATTAGGGTAGGTAGAGAATTTCAGATACGACATATATTGCTGTTGTTGCTTATGGTTATCTAAAGAAATACATTTCTGAAGAGCTTCGTCTAACGAAGATAAATCGTAATGAGATAGGTGGTCGCAATATGGATTATTTATACCAGTACAGAAGGTTCTAAGTGCTTGATTTCTGAAGAATGAAGCTTTAAACTCAACTGCCTGTGGATTACTTTCATGAAGTGAAACATGCTGAAGAATATCATTTAGTGCTAGTGTTACTCGGTGATGATATTCATGATACGATTCGGATCGTTTTTGGACTGTGGTTGTGAGTTGGGTTAATAAAATTTCCTCGGTGCGATGATCACCATATTTCTGCAATAAAAGTAGCTTTATCTCAGCCCACTGAGTTTGATTGTGAAGATTTAAAAAATCACAAGCCTCGCCTTTTACCTTAGACAATATATTAGCATTTATGATGTAGGTTTGGAT
This sequence comes from Acanthoscelides obtectus, assembly GCA_963669975.1. Classification (NCBI taxonomy): domain Eukaryota; kingdom Metazoa; phylum Arthropoda; class Insecta; order Coleoptera; family Chrysomelidae; genus Acanthoscelides; species Acanthoscelides obtectus. The sequence goes on along the minus strand of CAVLJG010000001.1, from coordinate 47,864,044 downwards.
AGCATCCGCACCTTGTTGAGAAAAAAAAATTACCAAATTATCTACAGAGTTGATAAAAGTAGATAGATTTTCACCCACTTTGTATTCTGGCAAGGTATTACACAGATTATTGATATCCGAATTTGAGAGAACCATATTTGGGTTTTCTGTAATAGTTTCTAAGGAAGAGGTACTTAATTGTTCGGTAGAAATATTTTCGAGAGAGGGAGTAGAATATGGCTTAAATCTAGACTTTTCTTTTGAAATTCTTCGAGTACTAGGTGAAATAACAGCTTGTAAAGAATCCTGTGGATACTCGGAACTCATAGGAAAAATGGAATTGACTTACATAAGGATCAGACGAATAAGAAGGATTTTCATCTCCAGTACGGTCTCCAGTTTCCTCAGGTCCGTGGTATTTGTAGATAACTGAAAAGTCGTTGACACGAGCCGACGATCCTCAGGGATGTCGTGCAGTTATCCTGTTCGCAGCGCCAGATAAATTCTCGAAGCCAGGATTTTACTTTTTAAAAAATATTTATTTGAGTACCGACCGACTATTACAAAGATGAGTTATGAACTGAACTGATTAACAAAAAATAAAACCAAGTAAACTAAAAATGTCTATGTTGCATTTCCGGTAAAGGTGAACGCCGTTCATGTGCCGACGTATGGTTACCGTATCCGGTTGGATACATAACTCGCGACATAAAATTCGTAAATAAGAACTCAGACATAAATAGTGGTGTAGATAAATGTTCTATCTAGTTAAGTTAAAGTTAGTTGTGTTCTGTTTTAAATAAATTGGTGCATATCCTTTTGAAGAACTCAGAAAAACACTACATTGATGTCAGATGTAGGGTGTAGATTATTGGACATTTAGTGAAAATAAATCGGACGATCAATGAAGGAAGAATGGCGTGATTGGTTGATTTGAAAATTGCCGATTTAAAAAGAGAGCTGGAGGAAAGAGAGTGCGACACGGCTGGAAAGAAAACGGAATTAGAGGAGCGGCTTCGTAAAGCACTGATTAAGAAAGGCAGGACCGAGATATTTTCATTTCTACCGTTGCCGCGGATATTGGCTTAATGCTGCAAAACCTTTCGACCAAATCAGAAAACAAGCTCGAGGTAAATTGTATAAAACTACAAGGAAAGCTCATGGAAAATTGTGCCGATCTTTTGGAAAACTCGGCCAAGTTAGAAAATAGGCTTGTGGAAAATTGTGCCAACCTAGACGCAAAGCTCGTGGAAAATTGTGGCGAACTTTTAGAAAGCTCAACCAGGTTAGAAAATAGGCTCGTGCAAAATTGTGTCCATCTAGAAATGATCTAGAAGGAAAACTCCTGGACTTACACGAATGTACAGCCAAACTAGAAGAGAAGTTTGTGGAAAATCCCGCCGATTTGAAAAAATAATTGGAAGATAAAATTATGGAAAAATCTTGCGAGTTGAAAAAACAGATTTTAGAAACTCTGGAGGACAGAATTCAAGAAGTGCAAGGCAAGTTGCCGCTTTGGACGTCAAGAAAAATCAAATGAGGTTGGAGCTTCTGTTGGGTCAGCTGGTCATCTGCGAATGAAACCGCCGCAATTTGATGGTACAATGCCTTGGAATGTCTACCGGTGTCAGTTTGAGGTAGCCGCGAATGCAAATGGTTGGTCATCGACCGAAAAGGCAACTGCACTCATTTTGGTCCTACGAGGAAATGCTGCAGCTATTCTTCAAAGAATATCACCCACAGCTAGTAGGACATTTCGTGATGCGATACGGCCGGTCACATTTAGAATATGTCTACCATACTCAACTAAGAAATCGGTTCCAGAAGTCGATACTCGTATTGCGCGGTTGGTACGAGTAGCATATCCCGATGTCCAGCAAAGGATAATGGAGCGATTGGCAGCTCCAGCATTCCTCGATGGACTTCGTGATGGTGAAATGATATTACTACTAGCACACCCACCTATGTTAAGCTAGAAGATGCGCTAACTCGCCTTAGAATTCGAAGCCGCTAAAAACACAAATAAAAGCCAGGTCCCAGTCCGCCAGATGGTACCAAGAGATAACGAGCTCGAATAGTCCGTTAAGAACAGTAAGTTGGAATGTTGGAATGTTGGAAATTAATGAAAAATAGCGCATGCTAGGAGACTCTGTCCTGAAGGTTCTAGTCCTCATCCGGCCAATCCGGAAAACTAAGGAAGGTCGATGTAAAGGGGCTATCATCGACCTGTAGCCAACAAGCCCCATCAGGTAATACAGTCCAAGTCTCGCTTAAGCATGCTTTTGTGGATGGGACTCTCGACACCATATCGATAAAGACTATCATAAGGCTCGACATGGTGAAAGCATCAGCGAAGATTCTACCATCCAAATGGCGACTACGAACGGCGACGGGAGACTGAGCAAACGTGTACGGTGTAGTAAACATCGCATTTGGATTAGGAAAAGCTACATTCGAACATCCGGCGATAGTAGCTGATATTGAGGAGGAGGTAATCATCGGAATGGACATCATGGACACAAAGGGATTCGAGTTGAACTTTATACATGGAATCTTGAGAGTCAACAATGAGGAGATCATTTTACACCGGGAAGGAAATGGAAACGTACGAGTTCTATCTGAAGACACCATTATTCCAGAACGAAGCGAAGTTTTACTGAATGGCTCGGTAGATGGCCAGACTATAGACGAAGACCTCATTAAAGACCAAGAGGGCGACCTCGATCTCCAAATAACTCTGCACTGGATGAAAGAACAACGGAAACCAACCTAGGAAGAAGTTCCGCTACTATAGAATCATATTGAACACAATGGAATTCTCTAGTTATGGCCGACGAACTCTTACTGCGTAAAATGGTGGACCACGACGGCAAAGAGGAGAGAATGCAAATTGTGATCTCCAGATGTTGGATTCAGGAGTTGCTAGAAGAAATCCATTCCGGTGTGTCAGGAGGTCATCTCGGAGTTACAAAAACCTTGTGAAAAGTATGGGAAAGGTTTTACTGGGTCAACAGCAAGGCGGACGTAAATGACTGGTGCAGAAAATACTGTGTGTGTGCGCCAATACAACGTGGGGAGCCTTTGAAAGGATTGCTATTCATGTGGCGGGACCATTTCCAGAATGTGAAGCAGGAAATAGCTACATCATTCTGGTAATGGATTACTTCAGCAAGTGGGTTGAGGCATACGCTCCACCAAATCAGCAAGCCTCTAGGGTAGCCGATGCTTTAGTAAAGGAATGGATCTGTCGATTTGGTGTATCTTTAGAGTTGCATTTGGACCAAGGGCGCAATCGATTCAAATCTGTTACAAACTATCTGTCAAATTCTTTGGATTAAAAATACCAGGACTGATGGCTTACACCCGCAGTCAGATGGAACGGTGGAGCGCGTGAATAGGACCATTAACCGGTATTTGGCTAAGGTAGTCTCTAGCCATCAAAGATACTGGGATAGTTTTCTTCACCTCTTCTTATTGGCTTACCGATCGTCGATTCATGAAAGCACTGGAGAGACATCGGCTCGAATAGGTATGGGACGAGTACTTCGTCTCCCATGCGATCTGAAGTTTGGCTGTCCATCAGGAGCTGATATTGCCGGAGAAGACTAACGTAAGTGATCTGCGTAGAAGAATGGACGCCACCCATAGAAAGGTTCGTGTTTCAGTTCAAGATGCGAGCGACAGGATAAAGGAAGCTTATGTTGTTGATGCCAAATTCCAGAGGTATGACAACGGTGATACGGTTTGGCTTTACGACCCAAAGAGGCGAAAAGGGCTGTCGCCTAAACATCAATCATCCTGGGACGGGCTATATAAAGTTCTGGAAGCGATAACCGATGTTCTCTACAGGATTCAGAAGGCCCAACGCGGTAGCCCGAATTGTACATTTCAACCGACTTGCCCCTTATCATGTAACCAACGAAGATACGGCGGTGCTGCAAATACAACCAGAACCGGACGTGACATTTGACGAATTTATGACCCACCATGCTAATGGCCATAAGAGTCGGTATGGCGTGACATGTGAGGTACAGCAAGATCTGTTTACCACTTCACCAGAGTATGCTCTGGCACAATGTGTGGCTCAAGACTAGCAAGTGTCGAGGCGTACAGCGAATGTCTTTATCAGGAAGTTTGGAGGAGTGCACGAGCTCCGACAATCTATCCCGGAAGTCGGAGAAGTACTCCAGATAATTGAAGAGGGTACCAACCGAAAGATCTTCTATCTGGTTACTAAGAAAGCTTCGCATCAGAAACTGAATTACGAGGAAGTCTGGAGCGCTTTGTGTTCTCTTGGAGAAGTGTTGCTTGCCGAGGACCTGAGAAAACTGTCAATATCTAAGCTGGCATGTGGACTGGACAAACTGGACCGGAGAATCATCCGAACCATGCTTCAGGTAGTCTTCCGGTATACAGGCATTCGATTTCTGGTATGTTGTCACAGTCCAAAACGGCTACCTTCTGGAAAGAGTGTGGATTGTTACTTCTTCAAGAACTCCTGCTGCAAGAAGGGGCAGTCGTGCCGATATCGACATCCATCACCAGTAAGGTCATTCCGGGAAGGAATGACTTTAGGAAGGGAGCAGTGTAACAAGAATGAATGTTACTACTAATACAGATATTATGCACCATCTATAGTCAGAGACGATTATTTAAAATAAATCCTTAATAACAATTCAATTATATTTATTCTGTAATATCACCAGCTGTAAGAGTTGCTATGACCCAAAACTAATTTTCAGTTATACCCATTCTACTATCCACTTTCGCATGTCTTGATATCAGGCAGCAGCGGTGGCCGCAGTAGTAGACTCTTCGGTCCCCGGGTCAGTCGCCGTGCGCTGTGCGGGTTCGAGTCCCGTCCCAGGAGAAATTTTTCTCTTGGCTATGGATGTTGTGATTGTCCGTAGGTGGTAGACGGTCTCTGACTGACGAACGCGGAGGTACCACCCGGCGGTTCTCGTAGGCGGGGCCAGAATGTGTGCATGTTGCATGCACACGTGTTCCCTCGCCAGAGTCCGTGTGGCGTCCCCCCTTTCCCATGTATCCCCCCATAGCCCCACGGTACCCAATGGGTGCTTAGGCCTTAGGCCTTCGTGGTAGTTGGAATATAAAAAAAAAAATTACATCGTCACGGAGCATCCGCAGGTAAAGGCTATCGCCTGTTCCTGGGTAGCTCGTGTTCCTGAAGTCACAGACGTCAGTTTTGTAAGGAGTAAGTGTGATGTTGACTCTAACAGGTGGGCATTACTGCCGAGATCATAAACGTATTTAGCTGATACTAAAGATGCAACACCTACAACCCCTACTTCTTACCATTTCTTTTCAAAAACGACCAGAAGCCTCTCGAACGTTACAAAAGGAAGTTATAGCGGCTTCCTGATTCCTTTTTTGAACTCCGCTGTCACTGTACCGATTTCCGGAAACTCCAAGGTATTTACATTTATAACATAGTAAAAATGTTGTTTAATCAACTTCATCATTCAGGATTATCGGACTGAGCGACAGATGAACCGACAGAAATGGGTGACATGGTATTTCGTGATGTACACGTCATATAACATCCAAAAAGATAGCATCTCATTTTGAAGGGAAGGTTTTGCCGAGTGGTAAAACTGTGTTCTAGTCATAATCGCTACGCCAAAGAATGCATAAAAATCTCAAAATCAAAGTATGCGTTTAAAATCTTTTATTTTATACCATTTCAATATAGCCAACGCTACTTGCATTGTCCAGATAAATCTAGAAACACCTCATATGTCAAGATCCATCAAGCCTCTTAAGCTGTAGCCCGGAGAATGAGAACTTCAAAGTTCAAATTTCCGATGAAAATCCGCCACTCTGATTCTGTAAAATTTCAGAATACCTCACTCGCGATATCAAGACAAATCTAGAGAACTCATATGTCAAAATTCATCAAGCTGTTTAAACTATAGTCCGTAATATATGAATACAAGGTAGGCCCTCTTGAATTTTGCTATACTTACTTGAAATATGTGAATATCGCCATTGCGATGGTGAGTGTGACCAAACTGAGCGTGTATCCCACGAAATAGATCGTCGTCTGCGTTTCCACGTCCGTTGACAGCACGATGATCTCCTTGCACATCGTGTAGTTAGACTTTGACCAGGTGCCGTTCCATAGACAGTCTCTGGTTGCATTCTCTGAAAAAAGAAACAAAAAGAGTCAACCAAATTGTACAAAATTTTCAGAGTTTCCAACACTCAATAGTACTCAAAATACTGGAGTAGGTTCACTGCATGAATGAGTTACACGATTCTGTAAGACCTGTTGTGGTTTTTAATAAAAAAATAGTAGAAGTAGCTCGTGTAGTCATAGGTCCTAAACTGTTACCAAGACACAGGGTATTGTAGATTTCTACGCCACTGCTGAGACTGAATAAGAATAGAATTTGAATATTGCCCAAATAACGCTATGAGCTAAGATACACTACATACAATTTTCAATGTCAAATTTCAGCATATTTTTAAGAGATACAAAACAATTTTTATACAAAAAAAGCGATCTCATGAAACTGAGAGAGAGGTAATCGAGTAAAATTAATTACCTCATGCAAAAGTCAGCAAGGCTCAAAATCAGGTAAGGACATGTTTATATGTATTGACTATGCTGTTAGTACTAGATATACGAAATTCAAATATTAAAACTCCAGCACCCTGTATCCTGGACCCATATTTATAACACCGTTTCTTGTTATTTTTGGACCTACCCACTACATCAAAAATATTGCCAACATTTTCTGAATCACCTTGTATATTTTGTTTGTCATATTGCTTAGGCTTATGTAGCAAACAAAATCAAAATTTGTGTAACTGGCCCATTTGCAATCGACCCTCATGTCAGATGCTAATAAAGGGTTCCAGTATTGTCACGGTTGTGATCCGAGCACCCTTGATTGGCGCTGCAAAATGCTGAAGGTCGTAAAACACAGAATTACTCATTGATAAACTGATGAACATGAAAGTATAAAAAAATAAGTGGAAGAAAGAAAATGCATGTATAAACCCAAGCTTTTGTTTAGCTGTTTAACAAATGAACTGAAGATTGAAAAATTTAAAATTGGAAATATGTAAACGATAATGCTTCTTTACCTGAAATTTTCAACGGAATGTGTGTTACAATTTTTTTCCATCCCGTTGTCAAAACGCAGCATGACTTTATTTCAAAACTTGGGATAAAGGAGATTCATTATCGTTTGAATAATTCCATTCGGAAAAAGTATTTTTAAATGTTTAGTCAATTTTTAATAAAGGCTTGTTTTAAGAAATTTATTTCCTTGTTTTACTTCTTTTGAAGCTTATATAAACATAGGCCCGGAAATGCTTCGTTTTCAAGGTACAGGGTGTGGCATTTATTTATATCGATTTTTCCCAAATATCTTGATAAACTTTCAGTAGATTTTGTTTAAATTCAGCTGTGGTATTAAGGGCAATGAAGGACTAATTTAGCTCCAATTAGATTGAAATTATTAAGTCCAGTGGCGTCCCGGAAAACACTAATATCTTTTACAAAAAATTTGTGTGGCATTGACTTTTTTCAATTTTTCTATTTTTTCAGCAGCTGAAAATACAACTATTTTTTATCTTGATTTTCTTTTATATCTCACTTCGTCATTGAATTTTTTCGCACACATACAAAACTAATTTCGATAAAACAAAATAACATAAAATAATTGCACAACGTAATGATTTATAACAGCAAAGTCTTAAAAGTGACAAAAAATAAGAGTTCCATGAAAGGAAAAACTCAACTTAAGCAAATCTGACTTTGACATAACTTACTTAAAGCAGTGCGTAAGTAATGAAAATTGCTAAGAATGGAAATGGTTCAATTCAAAAACGCAGAGAATGGCCGAGATGCATTTTGTTTGAGCATTTCTAGAGCTGTTAGGCGCATTCATCAAGAAAGATATCCTCATTACATCACACCAAATAGACAAACATTCCTGAGAATAGATGAAAGGATCTGCGAATTAGGTATCTTTCAAGGGTCGGCTGCTGTAATTGGGAGACCTGCCACAGCAGAACGGTGGAGATGGAGAAGCAGTTTTACATGAAGTTGAGCATAGCCCCCAATACAAGTATACGCAAAATTGCAAAACAATTAAATATCTCTCACTTTACTGTATGGCAGATTTTAAGGGAATATCAACTGTATCCTTACCACATATAGCGTGTCCAAGCGTTATACCTGCCAATTTTCACCAACGAGTCGTTTATTGTACTTTTCAAGAACAGGTAGCGTTTCCAAGATTTCTTTCCCGTATTTTATTTACCGATGAAGCGTGTTTTTCCCGAAATTCAATTATCAACTTTCACAATAATTATATCTGGGCTGAAGAAAATGCCCATGTGTTGACGGAAATTGATTGTCAACAACAGTTTTCTGTGAACGTTTGGTTTGCTATTGTAGGTGATTATCTCATTGGACCTCATTTTTTATACTCAAGATTAAGTGGTAAAGAGTATTGTAATTTTTTGGAATTTAGTTTACCTGAACTACTAGAAAATGTCCCACTGGAAGTGAGAGGAACAATATGTTTATGCCCTGGGTGCTTCACCTCACTTCAGAATTGTAGCGGATTTGAATCCGTTAGATTTTTTTCTTTGGGGGCATTATGAGTCTCTAGTTTACAAAACTCCAGTCAGCACTGAACAAGAATTAACCCAACGGATACGAGATTCATGTGATCAGATAAGACATACGCCGGAAATATTTCGACAATCAATGTTTAGACGAGATAATACTTGCATTGAGTTTAAAGGAAGGCATTTTCAGTAACTATTAAAGTCTCGTGTTATTTACTGTTAAATGTTTTCATTGAAATAAAGGTTGTGTAGTTTTAAAAAGACGTTTTTCCGGTTCGATTTTTTTTAATTTCCAGCATTACCATTATGCAACGCCACTGTCAAAACATTGCAACAATAAATGACGTTATGTAAATATTTTTTTATTTGTGTTATCGAGCGCAGGTATAATCTGAGCAAAAAATACAAGGACGACTTTCCTGTAACTTGATTATCAGAAACATGCGTGCTTTTTATTTTTTTTCTCGCAAACGAAGTGAGACATGAAAAAAATTCAGAAGACAAAAAAGCTGTACATTAAGCTGATTAATTCAAAAGAGATTCTTAAAAAGTCAGTGACGCAAAATTTTTTTGTCAAAGATGATAGGGTGTTTTTCGGAACCCCACTGACTCATTAATTTCAATCCAATTGGGGACAAATTAGCCCCTTATCGCCTTAATAGCACTGCTAAATTTGAGCAAAATCGACTGAAAGTTTATCAAGATATTTAGGAAAAGCCGATTTAAAAAAAAAAATGTTCAGAGTCACCTCCTAAAGTTTGGCCACGTACTCAAATAACACCCTGTATTTTATTAATAAGACTATAAAACGTATATTTCGAATAAATCTATTTATAATTTCATGTAATACAATTTTTGTGTATTGTTAACAGCTTATGATTATTTTTTTAATTAAATTTATTTTGTGCTTCACAATTAGTCTAGGATTTTATTATTCTGAACTTTGTTATTAGCAAAATTGCTTTAATTTGGAACATATCATATGGTAATTATAACTTTATACCATCTCCCTTGCATTTATTGTACCCTATAAGAATTCAGGAAATTGTTGTGACAGTTTCCGGGCAGATTTATGGACATCTGTTAACGCCCTCTTAATGTGGTCCAGTTCTAAGCCTAGCGTATATTTATAACGTAGAAAGCTTAAAAATGTATCTATTCTTCAATGTCCAGAAATTCTGTTGCTGTTGACTTTGATAAGTGACTTCCCACTCCCTCTAAACCATAGGCGGAACGTTTTTTAGTATATTTAGATACGCAAGTTTCAGTTGGGATTGTTGACGTTTGTTCGATTCATTTTAACCATAAAATATCTTGTATTTGATCGTGTTCAAATTATTAAGAATCTTATGAAGTTTGTCGATGTTCGGTGGAGATCCATTATTCAAAGTTGAACAATAGTAAAAATTTGCACTATATTACAATCTACATGACAAAAGGGTGCCTTTTCCAAATGAGTTTACAAACTGAACTCATGACTAACGGAAAGGTTTATATCCCATATCCATCTATTACAGGTAAAATGTATGTGATTGAGAAATACTTATAATCTTCAAGCTACTTACGAATGTAGAGATTTAGCATCGGGATTATTCAAATCTATTTGATCGTTTAGCAGATGGCCGGTATTTTTAAGTCTACTAATTTCTAAGGATTCCAGGAACGTCAGCTTTACACTTTTAATTTGTGTATGTAGGATTTCAAATTTATCGTTAACCCTATGGTTTTCTTCATCCAAGTGTTTGTTTCACAGATACATATAGACAACTTCACAATTTCTTAAACCAAAATAATACTATTGTTCGACTTTAAATTATTAATAGTTTTAATCGAGTGATGTAAACAATGTCCGCGAAGGAGGTAAGCATGAAAGGAAAGGCAATTGGGAGTAAAGGACAGAAAATTATTAACAATGTCACTAACTTCATGATACATGAAGATGTAGGGGGATTAAAGTTTCCATTTCAACAATACCCGTATGTATAAATGTCAAAGATTTTTATAATTATTGTCAATTAAAACTGGTTTACACATTTAGAAAACGTGTGTTAGCTGCCAGGGGTATAAGTGAATGCACTTATCAAAAAATACCTAAAGAGAGCAGAAAACGAGTATATTCAAGTAACTTTGCATTTTCATCTCCATCTTAAAAGTTTTTAAATTGTGACCGTAGAATGAATCTAGTCATACTTGATTTTAAGTGGTTTTCATAAAGTTTTACGGCTGCCTTCGTATCATCCGGAACTAAGCCCAATCGAGAAAATTTGGGCTCTCGTAAAGAATTGGGTCGCTTCACGAAATGTGACATTTAGGCTGCATGATGTAAAGCATCTAACCCCTGCAGCACATCTGAGGAAATTGGAGTAGACGAGTGGAATAAAATTTGTAACTACGTAAATTATGAGAACACACAAATTGAAAAAGAACATCTTCTCGACGCCAAAATGGATGACTTTTGGTTATCTGTAATCACAGGCTCATCATCAGAGGATAGTGAAGAAAGTAACTCAGATGAAGATTTGCCGATAGACACACTATCATTTGATAGCGATTAGATTTGTTAATAATAATATATAATTTACATTATAACTTTTTTTAATTTGCTCCCTCTTCTAATTCAAATCAGCAAGTTTAATAAGAGCTTGTAAAAAAGAGGTACTCACTCTAGTTGATACAATAGGTTGGAATGGCTAGAGTTGGTATCCAGAGGACTGCCCTCAGAGCAAGAATGCCTTTACGTATTAGACTAGTTTTGATAATCAATAACATCCCCACTCCAGCTGATAAGAATTCACCATTGTAGAATATGCATACCCATCAGTGAATGTCTGTTCATAAGCTAGTGAACTAGCATGTGTAAAGCCTCAATCATGACATGAAAAGATTATTACGCCTTTGTAACATCTGATAACGTCATCACAATTACGCTCGACTCTGCTCATTTGCGTTTGTAACCGCTTTTCCGAGGGCAGTCACTAATTCGAAGGATTGCGTTACGCCCTTGACGCATGATATTGCTGCTTGTATGCGTACAGTAGAATTAAGTGCTCACGGGGTACTGAAATGTAGATGAGGAATCATAGTTTGGATGATCGAGATAGGACGTGTAATTAGAAGGCATCGGAGATGTGTCAAACTTGATGCTTTGTTTCATGGCATCTACTCGCCATTTAACAAACCAAACATGTTGGTTTTGTTCATCCGACCACAGGCTGTCAACTATAATCATCTGTTTCGAGCTTTTCGGCAACTCATCAGCATGATCGATGAGAAAACGTAGACAAGCAAAGCAGTTTTTCTGGAAAATTTTCATTAACCGCAATTAATTTTTAAATTATTCTGGGTAACTAAATTAATCTGGATCTAATAAATTCGCTTGAAAATCGCAAACCATGTTCCTGTTTTATTGAACTGCATAACTAGTTTATGTAATTTAGTTTATGTAAAAAAGTTACTAGTACATGGAAAAAATAATTAAAAATTTTAATAAAACAAGTTGAACTGCCTATTCGAACTGCGTACTCGGCAAGACTCCGCCTTTCATTTGTAAATGATGAGGAGTATGCGTCAGGCGCAGTACCGGTGACGCGCTTCGAAATCTATATTTTCATTTATTATTTTCGTGACGAGCTGCCTTATCGAAGGTTGTTGGTGCAGTACCTGTGAAGTAGATTAATTATGGTGATCAAGTGAAATACTGGAGTATAAGGCGCTTAGTGACTCATAACCATGGTTAGAGTATTTCTTGATGTCAGTGAAACTATCAGTAAAGGAGAATCACTGCTAATCTGACGAAATGGGTAGAGCTTTGAAACTTGCTTATGCAGCCATATTTAGGTCAATGAATGACATTTATACCAAGCAAGTGCTTAACATAGACTGATGCGCTCTTCTAAGATATGCCTTTTATACGCATAGACATTTTTTTGATGTTCTTATAGTTCAACGATGGAAGATTGTTGCGTCAGTGTTGTGTCACCGTTAATACAATACTCTAATTAAGTGTTGTGTTGGAATTAGTTTGTATATTGTATAAAGTATATATAGAAACTGTGAGCCTCGGTACCTTGGTGGTTAGCGCGTCGAGCTAGCAACCAGGGGTTCGCGGGTTCGACTCTCCACCTCGGAAGTTAATTCCTTGTGTTGTGTACAGGTACATCACGGACGTGGGTGTAATGTTAACAGTTACATCTCATCGGTGGAGCTTATATCATGTACATGGCTCGTGGAGTAGAACAGTATAGGTACCACCGAGTCGGCAAAAAGGTGGCCTAGTTGCCAGGCTCCGCCTCTCCATCACTACTACTACATACATAAGAATTGGAGCGTCTTGTTGGTACAGACTTTGTCGTATTTGAAAATATCATAGTTTGTTTAAAGGGAAGTCGAATTTTCTTATATATGTAAGTAAGTGCATTGAATGCGCGTGAGTGCAACATTGCTTCCTTATTAGAAAACAGTACAATTTTTGTACATATGACGAAGTATCCTTATTCAGGTATCTCTCACCCTGCTTTCTGAAATTGAAGTGGTTCTAGGAACAAGGATAAATTATAACCTGTTTCAATCAGACAAATAATTGTAAAGCTTTCCCTATATATATATATATATATATATATATATATATATAATAACTTCAATGAAATTTAAAATCGTCGATTTTTGTTAGGGTTACAAAATTCGGAATTTTTTATTTTACATCGAAATAATCTAATTAACGCTTTAATAGATTCAATTAAACAATTACGTATTAATTTAATTACTTTCATAAATTCAAGTAAACTGCTTTTGAATACGGAGTTTAATTAAACAAATTAAACTTGTTAGCTGCCACATGGTTAATTATTTTTTCTATTGGCTTAGTTAAAATTTTAATTGGTTGACGCCAGAATCATCAGCCTCTAGCGGTCACAGTGGTGACAAGCTGAAATCTTAACAGATAGCAACTATACACTCTCGCAGTGGTCGATTCTGGTAATAGATGGTGCTTTGCGCTATCTTATTTCGATAGATCTTATGCCTCGGATAGAGAATAGTAGTTATGACTTCGTTCGTTGACAAAGAGATCAAGCCTAGACCATGCTGATGAGTTGCCGAAAAGCAGCATGTTTAGGATAGGATAACTCATCTTAATATTCTGCACAAGGTGTTTAAAATTCGACTACGACAACTGGGATTTCAGATACGGCAGGAGATTCGAGGTTGGCTAAATGGGACAAAGTTGCATATTAATGAAACTCAGAAAATGGCGCTGGTGGAAAAAATGGAGTCGAGTAGGTTGACTTGGCACTTCCCACGCAACGTCGTCAGCACTTCGTTCACAAAAGGACTAGGTTCAGCACAAGTTAGACCCTCTGAGGAAAAGGTTAGTTACAAGCAAGTACAAGAAAGAAATGGAATGGATCAAGTCAGTCAAATAGGCCCATACAATTAATCCAAAGGCATTCTTTCCCTGCCCTAACGGTGGTACCGTCTATCTGGTAACAACGCTACTCTCGCATACGGAAAGATTAATACAAACTGGCACACTCGCCAGTGAACTCAAGAAGCAGAAGCAGGGATGCGTAATATCACTCACTCATCATTCTTTTCAGTGCAAATTTACGGAGAAATCTATGTGGTGTGGAATATGTCCAACAGGTGCATATTACTACTGGGGTTAGGAACGTACAAATATATAAACATCAAAAATTGAGACATACCCTTCCTTGTCCCTTACAACCCATCCATAATTTTTAACCTCTACAAGGTTTTTCCTGAAACTGATCAGGAGCTTCTGAAGTGTCAAAAAACGAAGTTTTTTATTTTTGCGAGTTTTTGCCCGTAACTCCGCCACCACTGAACGGATTTTCAAAAACTACTAAGGTTTCTATTTTGGGCATAATAGTAACCTTGTCTCAAAATTTCATCAGAATCCGAGTAGACAGTCATGTGAGTAAGCGTAGGAAATAGAAATAAACCTCGCGGCCAAAAATTTAAATGGCGTTCATGTCAGCAAGTCTCTATGTTTACCTGCTAAATAGACATATTAACGAAAAACTCTTAGAAACACTTTTTAAGAAGAACCAATTTGGCTTTGAGCTTCTTGCAAAAACCAGTGGCATGAAATTTTTCGCTGTCTTGGCAACGTGAAATTCCCTGATACACTTTAAACCATCACGTGCTGAATGTGTACTTAAATTTTAATATTGTTTTGTAAAATGTTAGAATTTTAATAGGCACTGTATAATTTGTAAAGATACGTATTTCCAATTAATTTTTGTATTTTAAGAAACACTACCAAATCAATAGTCATCCAGCTTGTAAGACACATCTGTTAATTGAAAGCGTAAGTAAGATAAACTCTGGTCTTTTATTTCATACAGTAGTAAGCATTACATTTTAAAATTACATGATCAAACGAACTTACCTGTAAGTGATATTCGATCTTAATTACGTGAAGGCCTCGTCGAAGCAAATAGAACAGGAGTAGTCCCCCGTTTCCCGGCTAAACTCACCGCGCCCTCCCACCTTACTCCTTCCCTGCCCCTGGCCTACAAACTCTCGTTTTCTTCAAAGCCAGGTTGTTGAAACAATTGCATGATACGTAGGGATACAGCTATTTACTTCGACGAGGGCTTCACATAATTAAGATCGAACTTCACTTACAGGTAAGTTTGTTTGATCATGTAATTATGTTCCGGACTCGTCTCGTAAATAGAACAGGTGAAGATATTCAAAGCGTGTTCCAACGACATACTCTAATAACGCTCTGCAATTGTAAATTATATGTTGGCCACAACTACACAAATTGTACATAATGCATGTGTAAACTTAATTTACATCTCCATTGTAACAACTAAAGTTAGGGCTTTTAACAACAGGTAATACCACTATATAGGTACAAAAATAAAAATACAATGATAACAAGTAATGAACGGTTGTGTTTAATGTATGGAGACTTGGCTTACCTCAAATGCTGCTTGAGCAAAGTTATTGTTCGGCTTAAGAAATTTGTGAGGTGTGTCAGAAAACGCGCTCCAGCCAGTTGAATGTCTGAGAGAAGCCGGCGCAGAGATAGACGCGTTTCATGTACTGTGGGCTGTCAATTGTGAAAAGAATAGGCCACTCTCTGCTGAAACAGACTTTATCCATCTAGCCACAGTGGGAACAGACACACAATGCAGTGACAAATAAATACCTTGGGCGTGAAATACGGTAAAACTAAAAGTGGTTACGATCTGAGTGGCTCCGAGGCTTTCAACAACTGAGAAATCTCAATTTCAATATTATTCAATCCGATCCGGATGTGGCCGGTTTCAATTAGGGGCAGGAGGTTTGCACAATATGACCTGAGGTTAGGGATAGCATTGTTGCTGATTTCTTCATCTGAATATCTACACAGGTCACCAGCCACCCCTCTAGATGGTTGAGAACAACCACAGTATCTCAGGTGGGGCTATATTTCGGTTGAGAAGGACTCACCCTGTAAGCGCCAAAACTTATGCCGGCATCGTTAGTAATATTTTGGGTAAAAGACTGATAGCAAACCAAGCAATTATATCTCAATCTCTTATCGAACTGTAAGATGAGAAATTTTAAGGTATTGGTTATGTTATAAGGGTAGGAAAAAAAGTCATATATTTTTTCCCGACAAGGGCCTACCGTCATATAAGCCAGAATCATGTGATAAATTGTAAATGCTGATTGAAATGACCACGTCAGAATGATGCAAAAGCTAACCTGTATTTGTACTACTTCTAGATTTTATATTTGTTGCGAGGGCAGTAAGATTTTTCTCTTTACACAACTGATATAGCTCTCCCGCAAAGAGGTCCATTCTATTAATCTATAGATATTATAAAAATGACTCCCTATATCGTGTGGTCACGCCATAACTTAAGAACGACTTTACCGATTTCATTCATCTTTTTTTTAAGTTTCCTAATGCTGTATACGAGTAGAAGGTTCTTACGGAAAGAAAATTGCGCAGAAAATTGGGAAACCATTGAAAACCTAATGAATATCAATTTAAGCTACGCGCGTTTGACAGTTAGCTTGATCATGGAGCACGCACAGCAGAAGAAATATCTCAAGTACCAAAAGAGACAGACTCTCCTCTCCGTCATGTTTATTCCAACAGCTATTCACAGTTAGCTATGTGAAAGAGAATTGCTTATGAAAACACGGTCTCTTCGTTTTTGGACATACATTTTTTCACCATCACATACTGTGTGATGGCCACTTCAAAAGAAACTAAGAAACTGAAGTGTTGCCTTATTGTTATCTCTGTCAGTTAATTCTTTGAATAAAAATGGCGGATGCAAATACGTTTATTTTCCTTAATTGACTTTCACTACTCTATCACTTTGAACTTGACAGCTCGCACGCCGCAAATTTATATTATAGTTTAACAGTGTTTATCGATAAAAACATATTATTGTTTTGTTTAATTAGTAGTGGACAGTCCAATCGATTAGAGTTTTATAAAGTTTTCAGTTTATTCGGTTAGTTTTTTGAGAAGTATCTGTTCAATAATAATTAACAGAGGTGGAAGTTAGTTCACCAATCAAGCCTTAAATTGAAATTCTGACTCTTCAAAATGCCACCAATTAGACGCACCAGCGTAGGACGCAGAACTCGCCATGCTGCATTTCAAAGATGTAGACGAAGAAGTCAAACTGATGAGCAACGAGAAGCAAGAAATGAAGTTGAACGTATCGATGGACTTAAATCGATTACGGTTCACAACAAGTCGTTCGTTTTGGACCAATGGACTCTATTGGTATCACCACCAGACCCACTACATTAATTGGTTTCCAGAAATAGGGCAGATTCTATACATTTTTTGACTCATATCCAGCAATACAATAATTGCTTTCAAATGATGTCTTTTGGCACAACAAAATTCATTCCACATAATTTTATGCCTACTTTCAAGGTAAGTTGATGGGGGAATGACAGTGCTGCCAACGTATTTTGCTGGCCACATGTCTCTACAAACAATTCGCTATACAATTACCTGTATTCCATATAGTTACCCTTTTATTACTCATTATCTATCCCAGTTCATAGCTAAGACAGGACCACGTCTGTCGGGTCAGCTAATGTACAATATAGTTGTCGCATTATCGCTAGGGTATGATATTCGACAGACCCTCAAGACTCGAGCAAAACATTCACGGCAAGTAGTTCCAGATGAGTGACACTCAGGATCTTTTTTTGGTTTACCAGAAGCCTTGACGCCCTTGGCGCTTGTCCTGCCCAGCAAATGTCCCCGCCCGAGAATTCTACAACTCAAAACAGGATGATTCATTACCATTGACCGCACCATCCGAGGTAGAAATTAAGTGCTCAAGTTACTGGCATAGTAGCGTTAAAATTTCCTTGAGAATTTTACATGGAAAGAAGTTCTTACTCGTTAGTATATAGCCAGCTGTACCGAAGTGCAAGACAGCAAGGCAAGCTGACATCAAGTTCCCGATGCACACCGCAAAGTTTCGGACTCTGTCTTGGTGCTGTCCATTGATGCCCTTACTGAGTTTAGTAATGTCTGCCTCTTCTGCTAAAGTAAAGATATTCACAATTGGATACTGGGCCTAAAAGTGCCCAATTTTGACTGGACGTCAAGTAGATTTTATTGTAATTGATTAAAAAAGGAGTGTTAACTGTTACCCGGACATAATCAAGGCAATTTCTATCAGTATAACCGAACAGAAGGAAATACAAGCAGAAATGTGTCTGTATTCTTAAGGTATGTCAGGAATGGTTTACTAACCTTGTGAACACATGGGGGTCAAAATTTACCCCAAACCCTCAGCATTTTACTGTTCATTGATTACAAATCTGAAATATATGCTATGACTCGTATTGATGGGTACCAAAATCTGTGCAAATTTCAAATCCAGATTCGCTAAGAAAGTATCTCTACGGAGAAGTCTGATCACACCCTTCTAACTTAAATGCTCTATCCATAAAAACAGAGTAACTGTCTTGAGGTTAGGAATCAAACATAGTGGCCCATCAGACTTGGGGCAAGAAGACGTTCGATAGGCGCTGATTTCTAGTTACCTTAACTTTTTTCAGTTCATAGATGGACTAATGAGATTCAGCAGCGGCAGAGTGCTGAACAGGTCGCCATGTGAATGGCAATTGAACCCTCGAATTCAAAACTTCAGTTGTTGCCCATATTTATCTGACTTCTATTTATAATTGACTTGTTTGCTCAGACTCACTCCGAAGAGCAAGTTGTTAATGGAAGCTTCTGTTAGAGTACTCCTTTTTTGTTCCAATTCGCCACACAAGCCCTTGCGGTGAATATCTGCCAGCATGCGCTCCCCGCCCCCTTCTTAGAGCATGGAGGAGAGCGTATTGTTGACTGCAGTCAATGGTCAACTCACCTGTTGCTGTACAGAGACAATTTCTATTTTATAGCGGCCGCTACCTCAGAGTTCACCTTCGGTGACTAGAACAGAATAGAATTTATCAATCTCATCAATGAGACCTGCCCTAGAAATGTCAGCCCTGGAACAATGCGTGAACATTACGATAAGGTTGTCGCATCATCGTGGTTATGCGTCATCTCTTGGAAGATAATACAGGCCTTTATGACGTCACAGTCCGTCCTGCTGTTTGAGTGCTACCTATGCAAAATGTAACGCTTATCGGGCATAACGGTACCTAATCTCGGTTAATAGTGAATATTAGTACTTTGGTGGTCCTAACCTGTCATGTTCATGCGTACAATCATGTTTCATAGCTTTAACCAACGAAGTGGAATTTTCTATCACAAGCAAAATGTAACGCTAGTCTCGCATAGATGTACCTAATCTCTATCTGTTTTTAATGAAAAATGGTACTTCGGAGGTTTCTTAACCCGTCCTGTACATGAGGGCAAACAAATTTTAGTTTTTTGAGATACGCATATCCTCTAATTTTTTCCTTTTGACTTAAAAAACAAATATTATTGCGATCGGAGAACGATAACCCCGTGCCGACTTTCTGTCAAAATTTGAAATTGTGCCGACCTTCTGTCTAAATTGAAAGTTAGTAGGGAAACCATGTATGGATTTCAAATCCTAATTCTAATTAGACAAATAAAATATTACTTTACTTGTATCTTAGATTTCTTAGATATTAATCATTAAAAGAACATTGTTTACTAAGTTTTCGTTTCAAAGTTTTCTTTTTCTGGATATACCTACCTGTGTTCTTGTACGCAACGTGACAAAAATTGTTTTTCTTCCTCATCAGCAGTGATTAAGCTATAGAAGTCTTATTCTCAGCGTGTTGAAAAGAAACATTATGTGGCCATGAAGTGCGACATTCGTCAAGAAATCTGTCATAAATTTTGAGTCAACTGAACAGGGATTTGCGTTTGATTGAAACAAAGTCATCAATATTTTCTCTGAAATGGAAAAAATAAGAATATCTGATATCTAAACATACTGGTTTTATCCGTACGACCACATTCAACCATGGACAGATGTTTTGTGCTTTTTGGCAACTCAAGTTCCTCATTCGATTCCATTATTTGGTAAGCCTTGCCTTTTAAAATTATAGATCCTGTAGTTTCATATGTGCATTCATTTCGGGCCTGATGAAGCCAACCAGCAGAAATACGTATAGCTCGGGTTACCTATCCTATTTTCTGCTCGAATCCACTTTCCTCCTTTTTGCGGATTCGGCCCATTATTTTCCTACTTTTTGTTATAAACCTTTCTTCGCATGATCATTTTCTCTTTGTAGATCCTTAGGGCTTGAAGTACCACAGCAAGTGGCTATAACCGGCCGCGTGGTTGTGGTTAGATGTCTCCTTGAAAATTCGAGGTCTTCTAGCCATTTTATACTACAATGTGTAGGTCGGCTCTCGTTGTGGACTTCGTGTGTCGTCTTTATCCCTCTACATCTTCGTTTCCTCAGGTTACACCCGTATCCGGATGTGTGGGCATGTGTATCTACTTTTGTAGTTTCATATGTGGATTTATTTCGGGCCTGATGAAGCCAACCTGCAGAAATACTCGGGTTACCTATCCAACTTTCTGCTCGAATCCACTTTCCTCCTTTATGCGGATTTGAACCATTATTTTCGTACTTTTTGTTATAAGCCCTTCTCCGCATGATCATTTTCTCTCTCTCTCTATATATATATATGAAATCACCCCAGTTCAACTTCATATCGTTGTATAATACCCTACCTCGAGATCTGCGAGATATAGAGAGCCACAAGAAATTTAAAAATAAAGTTTTTAAGTTTTTAAGAAAGAAATGTTTTTACTCGTTAAATGGATTTTTTAATTTTCAAAATCAGTAAGCATTACGTTTTTATTTTATATTTTTTATATAGTGTTTTAGCAAGTAGCTATTTTTGTCTAGTTTTGGCCTTGACCCTACTGAATGAACTTGTATTGTACTTTTTTATCTAGTTTTATTCATAGTATGGTGTAACAAACTCTGTCAACTCACATTTACTGTGATATTTATATTACTTTTCTTTTGACATGCCAAGTGAACTTTAGTTTGAAATTTGGCTAAATATACTACTACTATAATCAAGTAACACTAAGTATGCTAAATTTCCTTGATCTACACACCTGATTAAGTCATCCGTGATACTAGCCAGAACTGTGGTTGTGCTGTGGTTTTTCTTCCGATGGGATTTCATTATATATATTATTGACAGTTGTTTTGATTCTCGATAGTCGTCTCTAACAACTTCTTTGGTCAATTCGTGTCGATAAAATTCTAGCAACTTGTCAGTCACTGAAATATTCTGACATGATAGCTTTCCAGTATAAATAATAATGTGTCTTTATTTTTGGGTTAAAAGTACAAACAAAAAAAAAACTCATTTGATTCCACAGCGTTGCTCTTCCGTGCAATCCCCGTAAATAATATACTAATAATAAGGACAACCTAACAGCTACAGCTTAATGATATTTGTAATTAATACAATAGCAAAAATAAAACTGTTGTAGTCTTTTCACAAATCTGTATTGTGTCTCGGGATCCACACATTTCCAGCTCTCGCGAAACTTTTTAAACATTGGAATGCCAGGGCTTGCAGTAGTAGTCACTTGGTCGATCTGCCTTTTACACCAATTTGTAGACGTGATGGCGACATTTCTTTTTTCTGTTCGAGAAGCACGTAGGCACCGTTATTGCGACCCGTATTTGAAGCAGAAGATCTGAACTTTATCTTCAAGATTCTAGTCAATAATATAATCCCGAACTGCCCGAGTCTGATGGCTGCCTGAAGAGTTATACAATTTGGGCATATCGATAAGTTGCTCTTTATTTTCTTACGTTATAATAATCGGTAGCCGTTCTTCTTTAGACTTGCGCGCATTTAAAGATGGCAACAATTTGCCATATCAGTGGACAGTTACAGTATCCCGTACCGCGCTTTGAATGGAGGACTTGTTTATAGGAAACTCGTCCAAGTGCCTCAATAGTTGCTTTAATAGTAAAAACAGCATTCTTGATACTTATTTGACACCTATCTAATACTGCCACTAATTTCGGAGTCCTGAAACTTTTCCTTATTTGAGGTTGATTAGTGTGTGCTCTGAGTTGGGATGGGCAAAGTTTCTTGTAGATCTATCTCGGAATCTGAAGATGAATTTTCTTGCACTGCCTCGAAGAAGTTAAGGAAGCAACATGTTTAGCTCGCCGCTTTTGTTCTTCGGTGTTCCTAAGACGAGCCTTTTCTTCTTGTCAACCCCAGCTAAGTGATCAGGTCGACCTGGCTCTCTCTGTCATGGCAAGAACTTCATACCTTCACTTATTTTCATCAATGGAAGGACATCGGCATGCGCAATATCACCAGTTTGTCCAAGTTTGTAACAAACTCTTGTCAATGTTGCTCAAACACTGCTTGCGTTTTGCTTGCATGTTTTTGGAAATCTGTCCAAACTTGGTATAGGGTAACTAGTTTCTTAACATAGTTAATAAAGCACTCACGAATAGCAAGGTTGACGCTCTCATCTAACTTATCTTCACTTCCCGGATATTACAGAACAAAACTATTAGTACTTGTCCATTAGAGGCAAGTTTCGAACTGGTAATTTGATGCTTTACGTCCCCTATTAAATATATTTCCTTTTTAGAACTGCGTAATTCCGTCGATATGTTGATTGAATTAAAAAGAGTGCGTTTACTGATAGAACAAAGAAGTACTGCAATACGTTAGCTAGCGTGCGCTTAACATGCAAGTTTTGACATGTTCTGATGCAATTTGGCACGGGTTGTCCTGGTTCCTGGTGCATAAAACTTTATTTACAATTGTTTTGACATTGTTCAAGCAAAATTAGAGGGTATGCGTTTTTCATGGTTATGACAAGCCAGATTAAGTTTGCTATCACAAGCAAAATGTAACGCTAACCACGCGTAAGGTACCGAATCTCCACCTGGTGCTAAAGAAAAATATACCTTGGCGGTTTCCTAACCTGTCATGTTCATATCTAGTTCTGTTCCATAGTTATCATAAACTAGGTGCAATTTGCTATGACAAGCAAATGAGGAGAGCTTGTTTACCACAATGGGTCGCTGCGTTGACCCAAACGCTTTCAGTGTTGTTATTTATCGTAGGATCTTAGCCGTTACAAGCTAAGTGCAGGTTACCATCACAAGCAACGGAGTTCAGTGTTGAATCGTTATCCCAAACGCTTTAGTTGTCACTGGTGTGGAGCTGACTATAACAAGTCAGGTCCATGTTGCTATCCCAAACGATGTGTCAGGCACAGCCTGCAATGCCGGTGACAAGAACAAAGAATGAGAGTTAATAGGCCAGGGGCCTGGGAGGAATAAGGTGGGAGAGCGTGGTTGCCGCTTAAATTTCTTTGATGCGTGCGCGCATTGAACTAGTGGGTTTGGTCGGGAAACGGGGAACTGCACCTGTTATACTTACCAGACGAGGCCGGATCATAATAATAACTATTGTTAAATCATGAAATGTACAGAGTCACTCTATCCAATTATGTTATGTTACTTATTTTATTAGTATATATTCTGTATCATCTTTATTCATAGGAATAGTCTATACTTTTGCATGGAAAAATATCGAGTCAAGCAAAAACGTAACCTGGTCTATCACTTCACCAAATAAAAAAATACTCATTTGAAAGTACTGAACTTAACTGTTTATTGTACAACGAAGAAGCTGGTCACATTTATGCTACATGTAATGAGAACACTTATATTTTTTATCGGGGAAATACGTTAGTGCAAAGGTTTTAGAGAAATGCGGTGATCGCTTACATTATCTATGTATGCTGTAGGTATATGAATACCGCTTGAACGGATATTCTGTTTATTTCATGTCAGTCAGTCAGTTCAGTCAATGTCGAGCCTAATACATTGAATGCCCGCCTAAAATTTTATTTATTTCGATGCATTCCGCGTCAGTCACACACACACACACACATTAGCGAGTACGCAGATATGCATCTAATTTACGGCGAATGCCAGTGCATCGCTACAAAAGCTGCTGAACTATACCATGCGGTAAAGTGGTTTTATTTCAAGTAGTATGTATAACATTAACTGAAAAATACTTTCCTGCTTTGAAAGATATCCCCGTAGACATCTTCCAGGTCAATGTTTACATTAACCTTCATCGAGCATACTCAGAAGGTAGATTACCGACAAGAGGGATCGGCAGTAGAAGAGTTGGCAATGGCAGACTTCGGATGGATGTCGACGAGACGAAAATAACCCCTGGTTTGTCAAATAATTGTAAAGTCTGGTTTTACTGATGTGAGCTATTCAAGGGGGTATTTAAAACATGGAGGCATAGAATGGGTACACTAGTTTTCGTGGGCAACCTTATTCGACAACAAAGTATGAGAAAACGTGTTATTTGGAATTCAATCGAAAGTGTTGGCAGGAACAAAAAACTCTTCAAATAAGATTTCTAGGTATTTATCAGACCTACAGAATGATATTACATGTAAACAGGTCCTACTTATAGAAAAAAAGTTATGGCAAAATGCAGGTTTAGACACATGTTGGTAATGCGGCGTTTTGCGCAGCTACCTGAAATTCCTCAGATACGAAGGCTTCTTACTGCTAAATAACCACAACAAAATTGGAGTCGATTGATCAAGTAGTTTTTTGAGATGTCTAATTGCTTATCCCAAGACAGCTATCTTCCGGCCATCACTGCTAGTTTATTGCATTATATAGGATTCGTTCAAAGGACATTTTATAGCAAAATACACGAGTCTACTTTGCAGACATAGATCACAAGCCATTCCGACACGTAATTTTTATTTTCATGCGAAAAACGAAGAGCTACTTGTTCTTCTAAGCAAATTCAAACATCTCGTATTTGTGAGTAACTGATCAGATCCGCTACGATATTCGAAAAACAATCGTTATTATACATATTTTAAAACAAAGCGCATGTTCACCTTCTGCTGCGAAGAAATAAAAAGATTTCTTCATACATATTTAGAGCTGAAAGTTTTACACGGTCACAGATCAGAAGTTTTAAAAAGAATATTTCATTATGAATTGCAGTGAACTATGTATAAAGTTAGCAAGCAAACTGAAGACGTAATTATGTTTCAAACTGTCTTAGACCAGTTAGTATGTAACATGTGCTAAGTGGCTGCATTATAGCTGCTGTTCAGCGCACTGCAACATGAAATATTTTTTTAATAAACATTAAGGCGCATCCATACCGCATACAAATTTCAGCTCTAAATATGTATACACAAGAGTATGAAGAAATCCTGAAAACATTTTTTTTCTCCGTAACAAAAGGTGATAGACACGTCCGATTCGTTTTAAAATGTTTATAATAACGTATGTTTTTTGAAATATTCGTCATTTATGTCGGCAAGGAAAACTCCTATATTTTGCTGTAAAATGCCCTTTGCTCAGTAAACTAGTACTGATGGCCGGAAGACACGTGTTTTGGGATAAACAATTAGAAATTTTCAAAGACTATTTGGCCCATCGACTCCAATTTTGTTGTGGTTACTTAGAAGTATGAAGCCTACGGACTTGAAGAATTTCAAGTAGCTGGGTGAAATTATCGCCGCATTGGCAGCAAGTGCCGAAACTCGGTTTTCGGCCATAACTTCTTACTATTGGACGGATCTTTTTAAGTGTGGACTCATTTTTGGGTCTCATAAATACCTAAAAATCTTATTTGAAGATGTTTTTGGTTACTACCAACACTTTGGATTGAATCTTAAAAACACGTTTTCGCATTCTTTTTTGTCGAATAAAAATTTTCCCACAAAAATTGGTGTACCTACCCATTTAATGCGTCCATGTTTTAAATACCCCCTTGAACAACTTGCATCAGTAAAACCAGACCTTACAATTATTTCGCAAACCAGGGGTATTTTCGTCTAATATGATTAGGCTATCTATTGGTTATTATTTTGTTTTCGCAACAAAGTAACCACAGGATAAAAGAATCACTCCTTAAGTTTAATGCAAAGAAAAAACAATTTTTAGAAATAACATGACACCTTTCATCCACTTCTGTCTTCAATTATTCTAGTAATAAAAAATACCAGGAACATCATTTGATTCGCCCGTTATCGCGCAAGCATGCAGATGCAAAATGCAATTAGTGTTATTCGCGCAAGTTGCTGCATGGCTTATGTAATTTCAGAGTTGCACCGTCTAGCAAATGACAATGAATGACTCTAGCGAAACAGCTACAAAGCCCTGAGAGGGAGGTACGGAGAGGAGCAAAAACTGGGGTAAGCCCCCATTTTATGGGGTCTAGAGAATTTATAAGAGCACAGCGGATGTACCCCCGCTTGAGGAACGTTGTCTTGAGTTATACGAACGTTTGTATCCATTTGACGTGGCAGAAGGTATGTAAAGAAACAGCTTGAGTTAAAGCGGTGGACTATTAGAAAATAGCGCGGATACAATACGTGATTTACTAGGAAAGGTTAATTCTCTATCTTGGGGAGACCTCGGTAAATCGCCTTAGGCGTCCTGTTATTAGTACAGAAATATCAGTGGATATACAATTAAGGGACGATTTGAATTGATTCTATAAAAAACAAACAGAAAACCCAGAGTCGGCTGAAGTGTTGCCCCTTGTTTGTCTGACCAATGAAATTCTTCATTAATGTATAAGTTTCGGTCCCAACCGTGACTTTCTTCAGTACATGACAGTTTTTGACAATACTTTATTTACCTGTCTTCCAGATGACTTTCGTTCATTGTCCATTGGCTTGGATGGAAAATATTAATTAAATCATGCCTTCAAAGCTACTCAACCAAATTGTGCCACGGCCCACATAAGAACTAGAAAGACAATTGCCGTTTAATTTTATACAGGCTGATTCCTTAATCGTCCTTTTGTAGTTGCTACCCTCTTTGTCTAGTATTATGACTCGCTCTCATTTTACCTCCTGCGAGACTCAACAGCTTAACATTGAGATGGCGAAGTCAGACATCTGCGTGTTTGAGATTCAATAACAAACCATGAGAAAAAACCTGGACAAAAACTCCATGGCCCATTAGTTAGGTTGCACAATATCAGGTAGACCTTTCCTTCAGGGATATTCAACCACATTGGATCACAATCCACAGACGAACTACAAAGACAATTGTTTAATTTTATATAGGCTGATTTCTTCACCTTCCTTTCGTAATTGTTATCCTGTCCCATTTTACCCTACGTCCTGTTTCCCATACATGTTTGCTTAGTGCTGGTCTCTCTCTTTGTTATATGGGCTTTAATCCTACATTTAACAGGTCGTGATGTTTCACCGTTGTAGGACTTACAGCAGCCGTCTATTCTATATATTGAATTCTTTGTGCCCATGTTTTCGTTAGATGGTTTTGTGGGGGATTTTAGAGTGTTCGTGAAAATATTGGAACTTTGAAGTATTTAAGGTTTGGTTATATCCACAAGAGATTGTTCTATCAGTAATTTACAACAATCAAGTTAAGTTGACCAGACGAATTGACAAAAATGTATCGCTGAACTCTATGCGTCAAACAAAATTCGTCAACCGTTCCCAACTGTCCACAACCCTCAGAAATTTGCGAAAACCTGCCTATTATACACTTTTGATATCATATTTAGAAAATACTGGCCTATACAAAAATCCAGTACGTCATGCATAACAGAAAATAATGATGATGATTGAGGACAAGATACGAAACGTCACCTTGTATAGGAGAAGTCGTGGCACTGTTAATGTACAATTTATTTTAAAACCCCACTTCAAATAAAATCAGGAGTAAATAAAAACGATTTTGGGAAAACTCGTTATTTTTTCCGTCTATCCCCGGAAATACTCTGAATTGAAAAACTTTGCATTTTCATTTTCTTAATTGAATGTACAAATTTTTTTTTACCTTTTGGGCGAACCCAACTGTGAAACCCAGTATACAACCTGCCCTAAGATGCCTCGAGTGTGTCTGCCAATATACTGCCAGTTATCGGCACATATTCAAATGGTTTGATTGAAAGTTGTAACAAAGTTGCGCTTTATATGATTTTTACAGCCGTTTTAAACACGGTAATAAAAGTTTCAGGCGTTCCGGGTCCCGCTAAAAGCCCACAAAACCTTCAACCCCATTCATGTGTGAACAACTTTATTAACACTACAACGACTCATTGCGATTAAGAATAGCCTCAAGTAAATGTAAATCTTTTGGAGTACCTATTGAGTTTAACTGCAGACAAAATGATAGAAAAAGGTGAAAAAATGCTGGCAGATTTCATTCACAATGTTAACCTTTTTTTGTCAGGAGAAATGTTTCGTAGCTGCTTTTAGGCAGAAAAGTTCGATAGTATTTCCCTGTTGGCATTCCCTTCCCGAAGCGTGAGATTCTCCAAGTATGCGGCATACTAATTAAAGTCCCCTTCACTACATATCCCACCACCAGTATTGTTCCATCATTAGAATCGTAATATAATTCTATACACCTGTAAACCATATTTCATACATCATAGATTTACCCGTACATTTACTTTTAAAACTGAAAAAAGAATTTGGACCACAAGTGCCCTTTGTCCTGTTGAAGTCGACGTCCACCTGACGAACCTAGGCCAAGAGCGGGATGAAGTACTGGAGCTATCAGTAATTGCTCTCTGTATCCTTATTTTTTTTCATGAGTGACTCACCCCGACCTGTACATCCTTTTGTAGATGATAGTGCAGATCAAATCGCTAATCGCAAGCTTAGAATTAGGAAGTAGATAAATAAGACAAGCAAACGAAACTATAGAAAATATAACAATGACGAGCCCCAGTAGAAACAGTGCCCCAGAGTTCGACATAAAACTACTCCAAATTGTCCCAGAATTTGATGGGAATTCCCGTAGACTATATAGATATTTCGAAATAAGCACAGATCTATTAAATAGCTATTGAAACACTAACGATACAGGATGTGTCCAAAATAAAATACTGCTGCATGGCATTTTCTCGAAACTGACTGGTGCTACAGAGCAAGTAATTTCTATTAGCGGTTCCACAGACTGGAACAGCTTCAAAAATTTGTTAATTTCTCATTTCGGTGATCAAAGAAACGAGAGTAGTCTTATCTCAGATATGACTGCCCTTAGACAAAATCCTAATGAAAATTCTTTACAGTTTTTTTCTAGAGTTGTAACCATGCTCAATCATTTACATAACTATATAAATATTCATGAAACAGTTGATGCTATTAAAACTAGTAAAAACGCACTGTATGATAGTCATGCATTGCATACACTTTTAGGAGGTTTAAAGGAGCCACAAAGTTCCATGATTCGGTGTATCAAACCTAACAATTTGGCAGAAGCTCAAGCTTATATTTTAGAAGATAATAACATTAGATATTTGCAAAAGGCTGGTGCACATTCAAATCTCAATAAGCCACCTCAGCCTGCCCTTCCATCCAAACCACATTTTCAAAATTTGCTTAAGCCTCAAATGCAGCCTATGAATCAATTTAGGCCTCAGAAAAATTTCAATTAACAGCCTCAATTGCCAAGAGGACCAGTTCCGATTCAACCTAGACAAGATCGCCTCCCACAAAGATTTCCAACAAACGCACAAGTTTTTGGCAATAGACTTAATGTTAATGTTTGGCGTAATCCGCCTAACCAAGGACCTTCCTACAGACCTACTCCTATGAGTGGTGTTAGGTAGCATCAATAGAAATAAGAATTTCCAAAATAATTATTTTAGGCCTTCTGGTCCAAGGAACCTTGTGTCTCAAGAATTACATGTCGTTGAGAGTGATCCTTATGATCAAAATTTTGGAAACAACACTTACGATGACTATTACTCGGAATATTGTCAATATAGTAAAAATCAGTATGACTGTTCTGATCTATATTACGAAAACTCCGATGAGACACAAAATTATGTTTCTGAAACTGGTGAAAAGCTTGATAAAGAAAAGCAAAATTTTCAGATGGCCGTGCCCGTGGTAGAGGAGACATAATATACTTAAACACGATTTATGACAAAACACAGTTAGCTTACATCGAAATTAAAAATTCGCCTTTAAAGCTTCTTATTGATACTGGTGAAACGAAATCATTTTTAAATCCTGGCCTTGCACAATTGCATTTTCCCAAAATCGATTAGTTTTTGCCTTACATGTTCCACTTTTGCACGTAGACATATTTAAGCATTAACATCTTTATTCCATTCCTACTGTTAACCAAACTACTATTATTCCCAAAAACTCCTATTTCACAATGAGTACCAAAATGTACCAATATGATGCTGAACCATGTCAAACGATAGAAGATATGTAAATCTGCCACGAAAACAAATTGGTCCATATAGCAGATGAAAAAGACGATTGTCTATTTGCTATTTTACAAGTAAACAAAAAGCAGCCAAATTGTAACAAAATTCCCGTAACTCTTAAATGGCCTTAATTGAAGAAGTCCAAATACATTGCTATTTTTCCGAAACCTGAAAAGCTGATAATCAAGTGTGATCAAGATGACGTCATAGAGTTAAAGTGCATTTACCTACTTGACGTGCCTTACCAGTGCAGCATCCAAACGAAGGACTACATTTACAAAAATCAAAAAGGAGCAACCATGGAAAAGCCGCTGTTGCTTCCAGAGGTCCACATTTCACCAAAAACAGAAAATCCAAAGAAAATCAAGTTAGTACATATTTCCTTAGATGAACTTCATCACTTGCAAGAACAAGCCGACCAAATTCAGGTACATCTTCCCGAAACGGTGAAGCACTCCTACAAAGTCTAGCCCTGTATGCACTTATGTTAATTGGAATTGACTGCATTTTCGTGAAAAGTAGAGAAGAAAATTGTTGAAACCAAATAATGTTTTTTAAAAACGAAGTTTGAAGATCCGACTACATAATTCGTGCCAATAATAGGTATGTAATTTTGTGATGACTGGTCCTTGGCCAAATAAGTTTATCTGTGTGGCTTGTAGCCTTCTTTAGTCCTCAAGAGCATTCACACTTTTTTGAAATAGAGACCGTATCTGACATACCATATTCCTAATGGAAAAATAGAACTTTTACACATCTGACTCAACATTTGTCACGAAAAGAAATTTTAATGTAGATAAGGAGTCCGTCAAATTTAATGCCGTGTGCTGTTTCAAGTCCAACAAGGAAAACCCAAAATATATGTCATAGAAGAAACAGTTTTTAAATTACCTTTCAATAAGGCACCAAGGCACAGTATTTTCAAAACTGACTGTATTTTACGAAAATATGTTATATTCTTTTGATTCTATTGTCACCAAATCTTTGTTTCTTAAAATGTGACTTTATTATAGCATTTCAATCGAAATCAATCAAAAAACATGATTTCAGGATTTACATAAGAATCGTAGCTTTTTATTTCTCGAGTCCTTTAGTGATGACTTCGTCGATGAGCCTAATGGAGACCTTCTACCGACCACTATCTGCCATAGGTGTCCCAACAGCCTTTGCGAAGTTGAGTTCCTTCCTGAAGATGTATTAATGCACCTGCGAAATCTGAAGACCTCTTCCTCCCCTGGTAAAGATGGGATGACGGCTGCTGTACTTAAAAACTGCGCTTCAGCACTGGCCCTACCATTAAGCTTGATATCCACATCGTCTTTTAGATCTCATACCCTACCCTCATGCTGGCTTAGTGCTTCGGTTACCCCTGTATTCAAAAAGGGCGACAAATCCTCCGCTAAAAATTATCGACCAATAAGTTTCGTTCCTATCGCCGCCAAAATAGCTGAAAGAATCATATTAGATAAGCTCCTGTCATTTGGTTTCGAAAATGACCTTATCCCTAAGAATCAGCATGGATTTCTCCCTGGTCGATCAAAATTGACCAACCTTCTCCACTCTCTCAACGATTGGACTCAGTATCTGGACACAAAGACTCCTGTTGATATAATCTACTTAGATTTTTCTAGGGCTTTCGATCGCGTACCACATAGAAGGCCTCTGTTTAAGTTGGAATGTATGGGAATAAGAGGCGAGTTGTTACTGTGGATTAAGGCTTTTCTCACCGGGAGGACTTTCTCTGTGCGCGTCAGTGATAGCCAGTCTCACCTTCATCATGTAGCAAGTGGAGTTCCTCAAGGCTCTGTCTTGGGGCCAGTGCTGTTCCTTCTGTATACAAGTGACCTGCCCGCATTGATTTCCTCCACATATTCAGCTTATGCCGACGACACCAAGATTTACAATACTGTCGTAAATTCTGCTATGCTTCAACGAGATCTTGATATTATTTGTCAATGGTCAGTCAGTTGGCTTTTACCCTTAAATCTAACTAAGTGTTGTGTCCTTCACCTCGGGAAGACAAATCCGCGATTTACATACAAGATCTCTGACCACAACATCGAAGCAGTTTCCAGCCACACTGATCTGGGCGTTGTAGTCAACGATCGTCTTTCCTGGTCAGAGCATATTCACCACGTTACCTCAAAAGGAAAGAAACTTCTATACATGCTGGAGAGGTCTTTCAAAGGATCCGATGTCAACACTTGCGCCTACATTTACAAGGCATTCGTGAGGCCAATTCTTGAATTCGCTGGCCCGGTATGGGACACTGTGCTTCTGCGCGATAGAAATCTCGTCGAATCAGTACAGCGTCGGGCTACTCGTATCCCTTTTGGAGCACGAAGACCAAGCTATGAAGATCGCCTTGAATTATTCAACCTGACCTCATTCTCTGAGCGAAGACTTCGTGGCGATCTTATAGTTACGTTCAGGATACTTCATGGTTTGATGATCACCAACCTCATGCATCTATACCGTCTGTCGCTCAGCAATCTACGCGGACACAGCTTCAAACTGCATAAGGAGCCATTTAAAACAACAGTCCGACAATGGTTTCTTCCCAACCGCATATTCAACACCTGGAATAGTTTACCTGAAAGTGTGGTTGGTGCTACTTCAGTTAATAGCTTCAAAGTGCAGTATGATAGCTGGAGGAGTGTTCAAACTTTATAGCTATGAACTGTCTTTTTTTATTTTTTTCTATTTGATGTATTTGTGTTACGTGTCCGTACACTATATTTACTGCATGAGCTTATAGTACTGTGTACTCTGCTCATCTCAATTATCATAATAATAATAATAATAATAAGAATAAAGTTTGTGTAGCTTGGGCCCCTTATCGTCTCAAGCCATGCATATACGCATCCGACTTAGTCATGTGAGAATAATAGCATATACTAAATCGTTTAAGCCTGTTAAATATACCGAACATAACAAGATGATCCCATTTTTCACGCATTTATCTTTTTTCCAGAAAATACATTTTCCCCCCACACAAATTCATCCCTTATCTGCGTTAAAGCTGCATTTAGATCGGTGTCCCTTGCCATGTCTCGTTTTGGAAAATATATAGACGCGTTTCTTCTTTTGTTGTGACATCTGTTTACCCTTGTTCATCTTTATATTTCGCACA
Source organism: Acanthoscelides obtectus (assembly GCA_963669975.1). Lineage (NCBI taxonomy): Eukaryota > Metazoa > Arthropoda > Insecta > Coleoptera > Chrysomelidae > Acanthoscelides > Acanthoscelides obtectus. Next base: position 47,830,604 of record CAVLJG010000001.1, on the reverse strand, counting down.
TTTTCATAAAGGGATCCAAATAATCTTGGATGAATTTATTTTCAATGGAGAACATGAACACCTGATGCTGCAAAAGCATATACGAGTAGAGAGTATCACCGCCGGTTTCTGGAAGCGTAGGCTGACAATACGGATAGGGTAGTTTGTTAACAGTCTAAAATAGTCATGTGTTGAAAAACACTGCACAAATTTGTTTCGATTTCTCTAAAGGATTAAGGTGATCCCACTGTGTAGTTTGAACCACAAAATGAGATACAGAAGTTTCTTTATTCCCCTTTTGTCTTTTTACTGATATAATTATATCCTTCTTTATCTTGTACCTCGTCACCCCTCACACCGCATTTCATTGGTATACTCTCTAAAGTTTTTTTATTAAAACACTCATTAAGAATCCATTTAACTTGGCCCCTACAGAATATAAGCTTTCAATTTTCTACCAGCTCAGCTGAAAATGCAAACAATGTCGTAGCAGGGAGAGAACAAAGTTGTGGATTAAATGAAGAAGCAAATAAAGTATACTTAAAGCCCTTCATCGTTGTCTTCTGGTTTCTGGTTTGTTGATTATTTCTGAATTCACCCAAGGATACGCTTCTCAGAATAATTGTGGGGAAGGCCAAAATTCCAGACATAAAACATGGTTTATTTCCATACCTAAACACCTAGGTATTGGGTATCCTGGCTTCACTAAAAGTGTTTTTGATACGAATTTTTAAAGGGATTCATACACAATTTCTATCGTTACATCCATATCTATGATCTCGTTAATTCCACTAGGAGCAATAAAAATAAAACGAAATTTCATTGTTCAATTTGTCAAAAATAAATTATATTCCATAAACCGTAACCCTTTTTTGTAAAACACGGTAGTTTCCGAACAAGACAGGTATTTCTTATAACCAGTCTCCAAATTTGAAGCAACTGCGAAACTTAGGAACTCGAAATGCATTCTCTTATCCGGTCAAATAACGGAAAACAGCCTAAACTGGATGCAATAGGATGTGTCCTCATTAGGAAATGTTTGAGCCAGCAGCGTACCTGTGGGGGGTATAAGAGTGATGATCGGCAGGTATCGACCTAATTCAAACTGAACACCCGTTAGTGACTGCTTTTAGTGAGATTAAGGCGGCTCCGACGCAGTGAGTTTCAAGCCATTTACAAGGGTTCAGCTGCTTCAAAACTGACACTCCATTTTTCAATATTTTTCAATGCAATTCATGCAGTATGTTGAGAAGATAATTGCCCAGGGTGCTATAGGAGCACTTTTTGAAATTTTGTTTTTGCACAAATTTTATGATGGGTTGAAGTGCGCACTTTTTCTGTTCAACTTCGCAATTTTTTTAAAAAGAACCTAGTGAAAACATGAAAAAGTGGCTCTATAGAACCCTGTGGGTTTTGTTTTCAGCACACAAAAATATCAAAAAATAAAACGTCAATTCCGAAGCGCGCAAACCTCTACAAATCGTATTTTGGACGAATTTTGTCTACTGTTTCGTGCTGCCAACACAAGCGTTGCGGCGCAATGTACGGACTAAGAATTCAGATAATTTGGTGGCTCTATTTCATATAATATCTCGTAGATAACTCGTTCTGCAAATAGGGACTCACAATCGCGATCGCGGATACTCCTCGATTTTAAAGCCGTTTTACTTCCCACGCCATTGGCGAGGAAGTATTGTAATCGCGAAAAATTTCTAAAATGAGATGTTATGTTTTTTTAAGTCATATGGCATCTACATCACGAAAAACTGTATCACTCATCATCAACTTGGAAATTACCGCTCGGATTTTTATCAAAATTTCCACACTGCCAAAGCTTTGTAGTTCTACTCCACTGGCAACGGTGCTATAGGCAAAAAAGAAAAAGTAAGAATTGCTGAAACTCGGTTTTTGACGTTTCTTGGTTCCTAATCATTGACATAAAAAAATTGTACTGCTTAAAAAGGGGCGGTTGAAATCAGTGAAACACGTTATATTATTAAGAAGCTTTTGATCCCAGTGATTACAGGAAATTTAAGTAACTAAAATCTGACGAATAGTGTGCTCACGATTTGAAAAAAATCGGTATCTGCTCTATAGGTTTGACACCAAGAAGAGCCAAAAGATCTGCAACTACCGACAGTAGGGAAGAATAAATTCGGATATCACTCCAGTCAAGATAGGGGAATTTAGCGTGGAACTTTGAAATTATCGATATGTCAAGGAAATATGTTCTTGAGAATGATAATTTGGTAGATTTTATACCTGCATTTTCATTTGAATTTCATGACCCGTGAAATGTACCCAGCTCGTCGTTACCTTCAATTTGTGTTCTGCAGTTTGTGATGTTTTTCTGGATATAAGCAGTACATAATTGCCTATGGTGCTATCAGAGCTTTTTACAAAATTTTGTATTTGCGCAAAAATTTTGGTGGGTTGGAATGCTTACTATTTGTGCTCAACTTCTTGATATTTTAAAAAGATCCTAGTGGATAAAATCGAAAAAGTGGATCGCTGGCACCCTGTGGACTTTGTCTTTAGCACGCTGCAAGAGTTTTATTTGGAAATAATAAAAATTAAACGTAAGCTGTGAAGTGCAAATCGGTTTTTGGACGAAATTCATCTACTGTTTCAACCTGCCAGTCCAGGCGTCGTGACGGTGCGATCCGACTAAGAAAAAATGTATTCAACTAATTTTATATATTTCCTAAAATAAATTCAAGAACTCAAATTACAATTCGTTTATTCATGTCAATAAACAAAATTATGTTTACAAGGGTCATGTGGTAGATGGTAACAATTGAACGAGGGTCATAAAAATATCTTATGCAGTCAAAACAAGAGGAAACAGTTAGGTAGTTTTTTCAAAGCAATAAATAGGTAGGCTTATACCTGGATTATGTACATGTCTTGACTACTGTAATAAGCAGATGTAGCTGATGCTGCCAGAAATAGATGTGTGCGATCAATAAACAAACCACAAGATTGAACTGCCGTGTCCAATGATTTTTGTGTCCAATGATTTTTGTATTGCCTTTTTTTATTGCCTTACTAGAAAACTGTGTTGGGTATATGATGGAGTTTACTAGAACTTCACAGCTTGTGGTCTGCCTTCTAATACAAACTTCACCACATCGAGACGCTGTCAACCTTATCCTCCGTTGAAGACGCCACAAAGTACAGTCCTGTGACTTGTTCGATCAGCAAAATCTCGTCGTACTTTTTTTGTTTTCCTAAAAATTTTCGCTTAGCAACCTCCAAATCAATGTAGTTAATGCCAGGTTTTTGACTGAATTCGCCATAAAACTATTCATTTTCTTTGGAATTGCTATCCGAATTGTTAGTTATTTTTATATCAGCTTTTTTTGGTCTGAGTTTCTTTTCACGATTCTTGCGTTTGAGTCTTTGTTCCATCTTAGTGATAAGCGAGGATGGACTAAGCTTAGCACGCAAATGTATTTGGACCACATAGACAGGGCGCTCGGTATTGCGGCTCACTACAGCTGCAGCACATTTTCCATGGTATGACCTCTTCTTGCAATGATTTATTCGCTTACCCCAATGTATTTTGCGATTATAGAGTTGAACTGCTCCACATTATTGTTGTCCTCATCATGAATTAAACTCACTGCATTCGTAATTAAAATTGTCGCATATGACCTTTTATTGTCCATTATCAACCTTGATAAAAAAGGCACTCAAGGACAATCACACCAACAAGAGTACAACACAACAATTCAACAACACAATATGGACGAACGGTAACCAGGGTAGAACAATACTAAATGATCACTTGCTGAGTACTAAAATAGGAAACGATTTACAGGCTAGATCGCTAATCGAAATCTGACTCTGTTATTATAAAAATTTACCTCGGTACGCACCCGCAGTCATCCTTTCCTCTTTTAAAGTAGCGCCGACAACCGTCTAAGACCTGCCCACCCTCGTTTCCTTTTCACCCCGCCGTTACCCAGCAGATGGTACTCATGATTGTAGGAGCCCCTTTATAGTGTGCTACAACGCATAATGGGAAGAATAACTATGCAACTGATCCGGGTATATCCTAGTAAAAAAAGGAACAGGAGACAGAAGAAAGGACATCAAAGGGAAATATATTGTAATTAATTCTTTTTTAACTGGCTTGGTAGATATGAAGCTACCTTTTAATTAGTTAGATGTAAGCTGCCGTATAATTTTTAATAACCTGATCTCTACAAGTTTTTCGTAAATTACACTTGTTTGAAGGCTCATATAGATTGTAGAAAGTTAGACTTCATCATCTTTATTTTATACCTTATTGCGCTGTCGTCATGATGATTACATTGTTAGGTGCGAGACGGGGTGATTCTACTGTGCAAAAAATGATTAGTTATTTCAAAATCAAAGAAGTTATTTATATATATTGAATCAAGTGGATAAGAGTGCCAAATTCAATACAGGGTACACAGGAAGGTGGGCTGTGCTTTTAACTTTTTTGTTCATGTTCGAATTTGCGAATTCGATACTAGGGAAATGTTCTTAATTCCAATGTAGAAATGGAACGTTCTATTCAGGGAATCGGAATTGTACTGGGTAATTTTGGAAGCTATTAATGATTTTGTTACGGAAAAGGCGAATGTTCAATGTTCTGTTAATGAGACAAGATTTTTTTTATGTTCGTAAGTGGATACTAACACAGAATAAATGTACAATGCATGGTTAATCACAACACATAAGTAGTGCGTTCAAATTGCCCCAGAAAAGGAAAAGACCTATAACCTTCCGTTATTGGAAAATTAGGGGGCGGGGGGGGGGCGAATAAAAGATCGAAATTCGATTGCAAAGATCGTCGTAGTTTTGACCCTACCTTTACTTAGGAAAGTACTGAAGTCTTTCATATTTTCAACAATATACTTGCACATCAGAAATAATTTGTTATCCATTCAAAAGGAACCGGTTAGCTTCTTCCCCTGATGAGATTAATGAAAGTAGTAATTGCGAAGCATTAAAAACAGGCAGGCTTCGAAATGCAAGCTGATGACCTTCGATACCTGTATTAAGTATCTTTTAGGTCTATGACAATATTTGGGCCATTAGTGGTGAAGATTTATAACAGTAGTAACGGTTTATAATCGTTTTAAGTCCGTTCAAAGTAACTTTTGGCCATTCATACTCTATACCTATTATTAATTAGATCTAAAATGTAGGTAATCCAGGTATCCACATATATTTTGCGTTATTATTTGGACAAAAGAAACAAGATACAAGATATTTATGTCCGTTTTCAAGGAACTCAGCATAAAAACAAAAAAGGGCATACCTCGGTAACCGTAGGTCTTGGAATATTGGGGTTTTCGGCGAAATCATTAAATAGCCTCTTGAGTTGATAAAAAAATTGTTGGTTCATGTTCATTATAAAAACATATTAGCAAAGCCACACGCCAAATCTACATTTTATCTCAAAAGAGACAGAGCCATTATTGTTATCATCAGTGTTACAATTTCTGATACTATAACTAATTACTTTTATTGTTGAAGGACCAAGCAAGCTATGATGATATCTGACCAAATTGTGAAACAAATCTCGATACAGCAACGCTCATCAGAGAGAGAGCAGCCGGTTTCGAAGCTGGAGAAACAAATTACACAAGGTATCTCAATCTGCTATTCAATACAAAGCTGTTATAATAAAAAATATCTTTTTTAGCTTCCAGGAAAGCGACAGTAAGGTTGATACCGTACAGTTTTTCTTACTACATGGAAGGCCAGTGGTTGATATAGGATTTCTCTTCAAACAAACCGCAGACATTTCCAACCACCCGTGTTTTGATTGCTCGTTTGCGAATACATAACCCACCAATGTGCATTCGTTTATCGATTGTGCAACATGAAGAAAACTATTGATTTGGTGAAAGAGTGTATCGATGTCACAAATATCAACGACACGTTACCATCGGCAGCAATATCTACTGGCGTAGGGAGTAGGATTCTCGACTGCTGAAGAATTATTTTCAATTTTTAATGTTCCATTTATGAGTCCACCTACCTATCTAAACATCACAAAAATGTAGCCGAACAAATAGTTATTCAAGGCGCTGCTGTGATCGAAGCAAATGGGAGGGAAGAAGCCGATTTAGCAAGAGCGAATGGTGACGAGAAATGAGTCCGGCACAACTATTATGTAAAAAACCTATAAAACGTCAAAAGAAACCTATAAGATGTTAACTTGCAGACTACAGTATATTCAGATAAGAGATAGACCGGACATAAACAAGACCACGTGATCATCGAACGCTGTAACATTCGGCAGGGACGTATTAAGAGTCACGCAGTACATATTTTAGATAGTAGATGCTGCTTTGCGTAACTTTGTAGTAAATTAGCACAATTCGCTGTGTATACGATTGGTGATGGATATAGGATCATGTGGGGGTGGGGTAAGAAATATATAATGATGTAAATATACATAAGGGTTTCAAAATTTTCGCTTCGATTTCCAGCTTTGGATGCCGCCTGATGTTTGGTGAAATACAGTCGAATATAATCTCAAAATAGCGTTTAAATTAGCCTAAATTAAAAATAATCGTATATCTCTTAAAATTGCTTTTAGAATATTGATTAGTATATTTTTTGATTTCTAGGTAAATATGTAACCAAATTAAAACGTTCAAAACGTAAAAAAATGTGCATGGTTGAACATTGTCAGAAAGTAGATTCTTGAATAGGTTTTGCCAAAATGGGTTCAAAAATATCAATAATTAATTAAAAAATACAGTAGCTTTATAATTACTTATAACTTACCGAATTTGATGAACGACATCCTTTATTGGAAAGATGAGCTTGATGAGCTTTCATCATCGCTACTGCCTGAAGCACCAACGTCAATAATGAATTACTCGACTTGTTCTTCTAAAATATTGTCCAGTTCCCACATTCTCTTTTCAACTTTGTCTTTCAAGTGCTTAATACAGTTTTCCCATTTTTGCGCTGTTATTAATTCTAGTGCTTCTTTGAAAAGTCCTTTGAGGTCACAAAATTTAAAAGTTGTATTATGCTTAGCTATATAATTTTTAACCCCTGCCCATATGAGCTCAATGGGATTGAGCTCGCAATGGTATGGAGGTAAACGGAGCACAGTTTTATTTTGACTTTCTGCCATTTCGTCAATGGCGTATTTTTGATATTCCGCCTTGTGATCCTTGACAATTCTTAATAATTGTACTTTCAGCATTGCTTCTTCAAAGTTGACATTTTTCGAGCGGAGCCAATTTTGAACATCAACTTTCCTTGAAGCCGTTGTTGGGACCTTCTCCATTCTTCGAGAATGATAAGGCGCATTATCCAACACAATTACTGTTCAAACGATTCGCCATTCATTTCCTCGTGGTAATCTCCAGTTTTCTTAGACTGAAAGCACCACAGACCGTCAACAACAAATCCATCCTCACTGCCAATATGGCAGATAATGAGCCTTTTCCCTTTACCTGGAAATCGAAGTACTAACTGGTGTAGATTTATTTCAATAAGCGAACCTTTTTCAAATGGTTTCATCACATTCAGCGAAAAAACATTGAGACATGAGTATCAGATTGCTATAATTGGGATTATTTAGTCATATTGAAAGAAAAAATATTGAACGTCGTATGATTACTCAGCGCTTCACAATTTAATTTAAAGTTATGAACCTTTAAAAAATGAATGATCAGGAACCTGAAATACGCGCAAATATTAATATTAACAAATTATAACTTTATAAAGCTTAAAGTATGAATTAAAATGATTAGAAATATTAGGAACGGTACACAATATAAAACTTAGTAACTTTTTTAAGTTTATAATATTCGACATATTTTAAGATTATATTAAAAAATTATTGAAATGTCGAAAACACATAAAAACATGGCTTAAAAAAGTTCTAACAAATGAAAATGACAATAAAACATCCACGCATTTTATCGAAAGTTATAAAAGTTTTGTTACTTATAATATGTTTTATCTGCCCCCTGGAATTAATGTTTAGAACCTTGTTCCCAAAGTTTGAAAAACATCCGATTGTTGTCTATTACTCGTATTTACCTGCTGGATTTTTTAATCCGGTGGACAGTCCATCCAGAAAGGCCCTCCTGGATGAAGTTACAGAATAATCAACCCATACTTTACTTGTAGTGTGTCCTGCGTTTACCCACGTTTCATCAAGGTTTTAAATCCCTCCTCCATAGCACAATTTCTTCTCTATCCAGTAGTAAACTATTACGACCCCGTTTTTTCCATTTGAAATTTAAATGCTTCAGTAACGCATGGAAAGTTGATCGTTTGAAATTTGGCAACGTTGTATCTCCATTTACCTCCTGAAGTACTTTATCTATAGTAGGTATTTCATTCCTAAAGAAGAATTCATGCACTTTCCTCCTAATCGCATGCTTATCAGCTTCATCCAATGATTTAACAATACTTTTGCGATGTTTACTGGTCATTGGCTCAGAAAAGGTGTGATTTTTTTGTTTGTCTTAACACATTAACCACTGATGCGCGACACACCCCATCTTTGTGAGAAACCTTCACAACAATTTCTTTGATGGTTGATGCCTCGTTCTCCTCGCGCTCGATCTTATATATATTCAAAATGACCTCTTTCATTTCTGCACTCAGGTGTCTTTTTTTAGAGCGTTTCCTAGGTGGACTACAGGAGTTTACAACTTCATCGGCAGTATCTGTACTACTGGGCATTTTGCGCAAGCAGTTGATAACAATAACAATCAATAACAAGGTATAATAATAACAACGACAAACTCAACAACTTAATAAGATAACAAACGAAAACGTCCAAAGAAATATCAAATTGCAATGATGCACACGACATACGTAACACGTCTGAACCTGAATGTGACTCTGCCTTGATACGACTGCTCTGCCGCTCGGCATAGGTATTTAATTGCGAATTGACCAATGAAGGCTCCTGTTTTACGTCGAGACGGCGGCGTTAGCGTGAAAATCACCCGAACCTTTTGTTTACATCCGGTCTATCTCTTATCTGAATATACTGTAGTTACTTTTTAGGGTGTAAACTGTAATTCCACGTTTGCCCACTAGGATCCTTGTGCGCGCTATCCAAAGCGTCCAGCAGTGCAGGAATGAAAGAACGATACGGCATGCTCGTCTCTTTACAAATATGCATTGTTGGTTGCAGACAGCCACTTTGTAGATTACAAATTGTAGTGCTTAAAATCTGCAAGAACGAAAGTTTGGTTGAGTACCAAGACCACATCTGGATGATTGTATTGGCCTGCATGTGTATAAAATCTGAGATATTTGCTATGTGAGAAAATTATTACTGACTATGCTGCCAATGAAGTATATCTATTAGCTGTGCCAAACGGGTTATTTGTGTTGTTCTTCCTGAAGAGAGGCTATGTTCAAAGTTATAAATTACGACTTTTCTTTTGTGATTCAGAAACTTTGAGATTCAGAAGAAATCACCACCGCGCCCGCGTTGTGTGTAATTACTGTTAGTATGTACATGACTTGTAATTCGACAATGTACAGTGAATATAATTATTTCTTATCTCTCTCATTTTTGAAATTCAGCAAATTTACATGTGTAATTTTCAGAATAGATAAAAAAGAAAAACTTTCTAGCCTTGAATCTCAAGTAAGTGTATTTGAGACAAAAATCTAATGGAATTACCATCATCATACATTATTAACACACAAATTCTCAATATCCCTCAGTTTAGATCTCAAGAGCCAAACATTGATAACTGAAGCCTCATGACGTTTAGGCAACACGTACAACTTCAAAACGAGTTCACAAAGTATCCATCAGCTAGTGCCAAGCTAACATCTTGTAGAAAAATCTACATAATGTTACGACAAACCAATAAAAAAAGTCGGCATAATGTTACTTTTCAAGGTACATAAAATCCGTGCCGCTAGTGAAGGTAATGGCTTGGAGTTAGCGGTCTATCCCACAGAAAATCCTTATAGTGACTCAGCTTTTCGACAACCGGCAAACATATTTTTATCATAGTATATTTAACAAAAAATCCAAAATTGTTACATTCTATCGGCCACAACCATCAAACGAGATTCAAGGAGACATCTGTTCTTTCGAGTATCCTCAGACTAAATATAATTATCAGCCAAGGATCATTCAACTTTCGGTGCTCAAAATTTTATATGCCCTTCCTGCAAACTTTCAACATATAAATTGTAGAAAGCCTTTAAAGATTAAATTAGATTCTCCTAAATCAACCAAACCTACAAATCCATAAGTTTGTAGACATTAAAAATCAATATGTTATTTGGTAATAAATTGATACAAATTTATACATTTGACTAGTATACTTATAGAAAATTTGTTGTATTTATATAATCCAAGTTCGGTTAAAACCCAGCACAAGTGTCCAGTTTTTTTGGTATCTAATGTTTCTTGGCCACTACTGTTATTATTTATAAGAAAACTTTGTAGTTGGACCAATACAATTATTATTATTACTATACCACGAATTATGAGGCTCTTTCCGGACCGGTGAGTTGATTCTTCTATAATATTGAGGCGTTATGAACATTAATTTTGTTGCATCGGTGCAAAAAAAAAGAAAATTATTTATTTAGCGATATAAAATAAATATTACTTCGTATGCGAATAATCTCAGCATCAAGAAAATAAAGCATGCTACTTCCTAAAACCTCCTTTCAAAAAAATACGTGGTTACCAAATTTTCTGGGTGTTCGGGTATTTAATATGCCACTAGAACCGATGCTCCGCAAAGTAGTCGAAAGCCGAGCTCATAGGCTAAGGCCCGTATCGTCAGTCGTCCCTACAATTTGTAGGCCTTTATGGCCTCCTTGATTGTCATAGTTTTCTAATTCTCCGTGTCAGCGCTCTATTTTGAGGTTATGTCACAAACATCTATTTGCATCAAATTGTGCTTGCTTTTGAGCTATATCATGTTTTATCAGCCTGAAATTTCCTACAATTTAAAAAGAAAACATATCTTCACAATAGGAGAGCGCTGACGCTGATACGGGACAAGTGTAATCTAGAAATTTTTGAAGGAGAGAAAGGAGTATGACAATCAAGGAGGCCATAAACGCGCCCTACAATTGTAGGGCGTATGCGAACAATCTCAGCATCAAGAAAATAAAGCATGCTACTTCCTAAAACCTCCTTTCAAAAAAATACGTGGTTACCAAATTTTCTGGGTGTTCGGGTATTCAATAGACTTCAATATGCCACTAGAACCGAAGCTCCGCAAAGTAGTCGAAAGCCGAGCTCATAGGCTAAGGCCCGTATCGTCAGTCGTCCCTACAATTGTAGGGTGCCTTTATGGCCTCCTTGATTGTCATAGTTTTCTACTTCTCCGTATCAGCGCTCTATTTTGAGGTTATGTCACAAACATCTATTTGCATCAAATTGTGCTTGCTTTTGAGCTATATCATGTTTTATCAGCCTGAAATTACCTACAATCTAAAAAGAAAACATATCTTCACAATAGGAGAACGCTGACGCTGATACGGGACAAGTGTAAGCTAGAAGTTTGTGAAGGAGAGAAAGGAGTATGACAATCAAGGAGTCCATAAACGCGCCCTATAATTGTAGGGATGACTGACGATACGGGCCTAAGAGTCTGAATAAGGAAGCAACATTTCCAGAAAGCGTTGGAAATATCCGCAGGCACCTAAGGAATGTGCCATCTCACGTCTTCGGGGAACGTGATAAGTGCTCCGAAATATGATACTTTATTTGCAGCCAAAAAGAAGGGAATCTAAACTTATGAAAAATCTGAATACCAATATAGCCGAACAGTCAATAATATGGAAATTTGTTGGGGGAAAAAATAACTTTTTTATTGAAAAGTGCTTATATCACAAACTGAAATATGAACAAGATGGGATTCAGGACGTCAGGAATGCGTCATGAGGCAGTGCTAACAGGTTCAGGGATTTGCAGGGGAAAAACAACACGCCAAAGTGGCGTATCGAGGCACTGGCTGAAATAGGTATATAGTGCTCTTATAACGAATGAGAAGTATTTGTTCCACATCCCGATGCCTTGGAGGACTTGTCACATAAGCCTCTTGGTGTTATGGGCCCTGTAAGGTCCCTGACAGTGGGCAAAAAGGTACTAAGGTACCTTTTGGTTATATTCCTGGTTTAAATGCACTTTAGAGTGGTCAGCGCGCGGGAATTGCAACCTGCTGATGCACTGCCGGTCGTCGGAGGAGCGCTAGAACTGGCTATAGGCCCTTTTGGGACTTGCAACCCTGCAGGGTCTGATCTAGCCCTTTGGAATGAGATGCCCTAGGGTGCGGGCACTCATTTTATAGGATACTCCATAAGGAATCGAATAGAAATACTTTTGATTCAATCAAATGCACCACGTCGGCCTCACGACGTCAAGAAGATTCGCAGTGGCGGACGGTATGACGCTGAGACCACGATCGGTTCTAGAACATTGGCGAGCGCTATAAAAACGCGGGCGTATGTAACATTAGTACCGAAGTACCCGCTTGTACCAAGAGGTAAGAGGGTGAGTTAAAAGGCTGTTCCGTTTAACCAGTGCGTTCCGTTGTAGTGATCTAGTGGTAATTCCGGTAACCGTAAGTGAAGAATTTTTGAGGTTCTCGATTTATTTTTTTTGAAATCTTGCTTACCGTATAGAGCCTAATCCAGAATCCAAGTGATTTTATTTTTCTCTGATTGACTCGTTCTTTAGTCAAAGAAACTGTAGTGTAACGTTTTCAGTGTATGGCATACGAATTTTGAGAAGAGCGTTGTTTGTTTTCCATTTATTTTTTAATATTGACCGAAGTAGTTTGCTGAAGGAAAAAATAACTGTGAGTTAGATTTTGAGAATATTTCAGAACCGACCGTTTATGAATGAGCTTACCAGCCTTAGCGTAATTTACATTTGAGCCTTAGTGAATGGTTTTGAATTCAAGTTGAAGGACAGGAATTTAAAACTGAAACGGCGTAAATGAGATATTTCTTATTAAATCTTGATATCTACGTTTGAACTTGGTCTAAGCCTACGTTGGCCCTAGTGGACTTCTCTGGAGGCAAATAAGAGCTGACCGGTGCAACAAATCTAACCGAAAACCGACAGAACGCCGAACCGCACCGTCCCGTTTGGTCTATAGTAAGTTCTTAATTTCGCCACTTTGAGAGTTGACTTGTGTCAAGTAGGTGAACTCTGCGCGCCAGTTTGGTTAAATGCGGTACTCTGGGACCTCCATTATACAAAAGCGCTTTGATTGAAGATTACTTGCACATATACTAAGTGACATATAAATCCGAACGCCCAGTTTAAATGGTTTTATTTTAATAAAAGTTGCTGAACGTATTTATCTTACTGTAAATAACATGTGAAAAAATTTTCAGCCTTATCAGTTATCCGGTTTTTACTGTGGTTAGGTGTTGTCAGACATGGCTTCGAGAAGGCCGTACGCAAAGAGCAAGGGGCACTGGACGCCGCCGTAGAACAACAGACCGGGAAGATCGCCGCCTAAGATTATTGGCCTTAAGGGACCGTTTCTCCACTACCAGGTCCATTGCAAATGAAGGGCTTGCAGAACACGGAAGACCTATTGGCATGCAAAGTGTTTACCGACGAATGAGAAGTTTTTGCTTGTTTTCATACCGGCCACACTGGGTCCTCCCTTCTCGAGAACACCGACGTAATCGCCTTGAGTGGTGCAGACAACGGTCACTCTGGGATCAGGAATGGAACAGTATTGTCTTTAGTGACGAGTCTAGATTTTGTTTAGGCATGCACGATGGTCGTGCCAGGGTTAGAAGGCGACGTGGTGAAAGGAGGAATCCACAGTTTTTTGTTGAAAGACATGTTCATCACACTGTTAGAGTTATGGTTTGGGGTGCTATAGCTTATGGTTCCAGGTCACCTTTAATCTTCATCAGAGGTAACATGAACGCGCAGCGTTATATCCACGAAGTTCTAGAACCCCATCTTTTACCCTATCTTGACACCCTGGCAGATCCAACTTTCCAACAAGATAATGCCCGGCGACATGTTGCAAGAGTCACAATAGACTTCTTTCAATATAATGATGTCACATTGTTACCATGGCCACCAAGATCTCCCGACTTATCCCCAATTGAGCACGTGTGGGATATGATGGGTAGGAGATTGCTCAATTTGCAACGTCCTCCTCAGACTCTAGAGGAGTTGGTGGTTGCCTGGAATGAGATACCACAGGAGGACATTGACCACCTGATCAGAAGCATGCCTAGGCGCGTTGGAGAATGCGTAGCACATCAGGGTGCATCCACGCATTATTAAAGGTCAAATCAAAGCAGTGCAATAATTTTGAAATTTTTATCATTTACTTATTATGCTTCATTAAGTACTTATACAAAATTTTATTAAAATAAAACCATTTAAACTGGGTGTTCGGATTTATATGTCACTTAGTATATTTATACGTTCGACTGGTGATTCGACATACCCGACCGCATCTACCAGGCAGTATTCTCAATTTTTCTGAGTACGACCCCCTCACTCGCAAGTGAGACATCGAGTTCTCGGAAGTGACTAGTGGAACCTCGATACACCTGGCGACTGTCTCGAGTATGTACTGACTTAACCCTAATGTCAATCACGCAGTGAAGTTCTATTTCAGAAAACTGAAAGCCGAAACAAAAGGTGTTTTTCTTTTTAGTTGGCCTTGCAAATTATGTATAATATATCTTTACCTCCCTAAAGGTCCCAGAACTATAGAAAGATATGTACCAATATCTAATTGTTATCATTATATCCCAGCAAAGTCCCAGATATACAGAAGTGTTTTATAGGTTGACTCATTGTGTCACAAAATGTTGGTGTCCGATATTATTTTAATTTAAAGGTCTGGTAGACCCATTCATGAGGGAGCTATTAGTTTAGTTTAGTAAAGGTCCAATAGCGATAGTACGCGGCTTGATTTTAGGAGTTTTATAACTGCTTTGAGGTTCAAGAAGCAAGTCAGGGAGGCACATCTTTGTCTGCAGTGTACTTACTTCTCTGGGGTGAAGATTAAAATCCAAGCGAGAACGAGACAAAAAGAGCTTGAAGTAGATGCGGGTTAACTAAACGCCTGGCCTTATTCTTCACCCAAACATATCCGTACTGCTGAAAACCATTCATCGCTTTGGGCTTATCGCATCGCATCATTACCGCTTGCTAGGTTGACCGCATACTGCTTCCGCTTCAACCGTTGCTTTTTAACCGCTTTTGATTCCGTTCGATCCCGAGCTAACCGATTGTCCTCCTTCTCCGCTCTATCGCTAGGGTAGCTAGATTCAGATAGGGATTTCTCTCATTTGTAGATATAACTTGAGATATCCCGACCGTGCATAAGTGTATATATTTGCTGTTAATAAACCAGGTTGTGTTATAAGTCTGGCTTTTAATCTCAAATACCGCCCTGCCTGAAGTAAGAGATACAAAAAGAGAAGTAGTAGAAGTAGAAAGTAAAGAGTAAGTATATAGAGTCTGACCCTCTGAGCGTGAAGCATCAAATCCCTGAATTATTTTCTCCACTGAAGCTGCCTAGGTGACTGTTTCAGTCTATAGTCTTGTCTCCCCACTCTAAACAGGAGCCTTGCGCCCGAGGAGTTGCTGAACTAGAGAGGCAGGTAGTTCGCCAGTTATTGACCCCGAGGAAATAGCGTTACAATACCTCTCAACATTTATAGCAGAACAAACTTTCTTAAGTTAAAAAACTGAATTGCTGAGCGCACTTTACAGCAAACAAATAAATACAGCCTAGCTACATCCTCTGAGAAATTATTTTATATCAAATTGTCTGTCCTAGTCCTAGTTTTACTTTGATTTGGAATTTGAGCTCTAAGCTCACCTATAAAGTTAAAAATGCATGCTATTTCGATCTACAGGTCAAAATTCTAAAACCGGCCATGAACATCAACTAAATGTTTTCTAAAAATACCTGCCACCTAAAAATACAAGACTTTGCACATCATTTAACAAAGCATTCTTATAATTTGTGGTTATGCTGTTATCAGATTGTCTCGTTAAAATTTTTAATAAAATTTGTTAATTTGGCTTATTTCTAAGTCCCGCACATTTTGGACAACTACAGGGTGCGGCAGAGAGGATGGACGGTTTAAAAAAAATCATAAAATAGTTAATTTTTACTCGATAACAAATTTATTGATGGAATCAGGTTCACAAGGAAATAGCATTTGTGATAGTCAAGTGTGGAAAATCACATCAGGCATGTGGTGGCCGAAATCGTTGATGCAGTGCTGGAGGCGTTCTTGGAAGTTCGCGTAGACTCTCTCCAACATCGCTTTCTTAACTTGGGCGACTTCCACGCGAATTTCGCCCTTCAATTCGTCCAGAGTTCGGGGCTTGTTCCCCGTATACTCTAGCCTTGAGGTGTCCCCATAAGAAAAAATCGCATATGGATAAATCTGGGGACCGAGGAGGCCAATGAACATCGCCAAACCTGAAAATAAGGCGACCAGGGAATAACATCCATCGATGCTCGGGCTGTGTGGGCGGTCGCCCCATCCTGCTGGAACCACACACGTCGGATTGGAACACGTCGCCGTCGTAATTCAGGGAGAAAGAAGTTGGTGATCATGTCGACGTAGCGCTCTGAGTTCACGGTAACATCACGACCATTACCGTCTTCGAAGAAGTAAGGCCAATGATGCAAGTTTGCGATACAGCGCAACAAACCGTTACTTTTGGGCTGTGCAGCGGTCTTTCGTGTAACTGTTGCGGATTTTCATTAGCCCAATAACGTCAATTCTGCTGGTTAACCATGCTGTTTAGTTGAAAGTGGGCTCCGTCACTCATAACCAAAATGAGGTTCTCATTTTGATCGATCAGTGCTTCCATCTCACGTGCGAAGTTCATTCGTTGTGCATAATCTCCGGGCTGTAACTGTTGCAGAATGGCCAATTTTTAGGGGTGAAAGTGGAGATCCATATGCAAAATTCGCGTTACCGAACGATCACTAAAAGGCGAAGTGCAGCAGCCATGTTTCCGGGCAGATCCACATACTTTAGCAGCTCTTACTCATGATGTTACAGTAGCCTGGAATGAGATACCCAACAGGATATCGACCACCTTATCAGCACGATGCCCAGGCGTCTCAATGAGTGCATAAGAAATCGTGGATCCTCAACACATTATTGAACCAGCTTCTGCAATCAGATGACGAATCAAGCTAAAAATTAAGTCATTGAACATAAAATATATGCTAAGAATTATTAAAATCGTATAAACATACCTAGATGTTTACTTTTTTTGCCACTCAGTGTACTTGGCTATAGAGAAGTGCATCACCAGCTAATCCTATTTTTAACCATTAGACTACCAACTGTATGTATGAGCAAGAGAAGTTGACATAGTGTATTTACCCTACTGTTAAATTTATGTCAGGCTCATGCGATTTTATAGAGCAAAATTACTACCATTTTACCACAGGATGACTTAAATAGCTGTTTATATCCTTCGACCGATTGATAATAAATGCTTCCTTGACCTGATATTGAATTCTAAAGCAAAAGAATATACTCCCCACTTTGAGAAAAAGGCAACCGCTTGGAAGTAAATATGACCTTTTTTAAATTGGTCATGCAATCTTTTTAGCCTAATTTGTGGTAGAATTAACCTAATTATCACTTAAAATGTTTCTCGGGCTATAAAGTGACCTCACAGTACGTGAATCCTAGCTGACGCAAATGACGATATGACAATCACGTTTTTTTAATTCCATCAATTCAAATTTTGATGCTATGTTTGCGTGATAACTTACAAATTCATGTAACCTGACAATAATGTGGTTTTACCTTTAGTACATCCTAATACTTTTAATTTTCTTGTTATTAATGTACAAGGCTCTGGCTCTTGAAGCGAATAACTAAGGGAAAAATACGCCAATTCTATTGGGGAAACAACTGGATTATTCTCCCCAACACCATGAAAATTCCTTTCGTCTTTAGAGCCTTCCCGTGTTTATTAATCGAAAACTTTCTAATTATTGCAAATATTAAATTATACTCGTAAATTAGAAAATTATACTTTCGGGAGTCCAAAGAGCTTAAAGCAAAGCATCTCCTGTAGTTCAAATTTCGATATAGGACCTAACGCCAAAATAATTTCAGCTATCTAATACCTCCATCACATTATCTTGGATAATAAAAAATTGCATCAAGTAGATCACTAATCTTCCCATGTCTTCGTTCAAATTCGCAAATTTCAAAACGAAGGTTGCAGGTATGTTCACTTAAGTACAACTCCAAACACCGATTTCCAATCACTCCACAAAATTTCTGAACGTGAGCAGGATCTCTGAATCGTCTAAACACGTTTTTTATTTTTCTTCCATAGCTCCTTCGTCACTGACTCCGCCTTAGTCACTCCATCGGTCAAGTTGCTTTCAGGTGTCTCGCCATTACTCGGTACGTGTAATCAATGAATGGATGTATGAACATTATAGCGTCAATATCCTAGCTCCACCTATGAGACACTAGCAGAATGAAACACTTTAATTCTTTTTAAAGTATATTTCCCAATTCATTTTTGTGTTACTCCATTGTCTCATAGATGACGCTACTCTGTTTTAGATCCCTTTCGGATGCTGGAATACACTATATGGGTGGCTATAGTCTATAAGTCTGCTAAATAACCCTGTTGTATACCTCTAGGTAACAAGGATGCTTTTAATAAATGTTCGTCTAGATTTCGACATTGACACTAACTTTGAAGGAAACATTTTTACTTTGATGAACTGTCTGAAAATTTAAATCGAAGAAGGCTCAAGATTTATGGGCATATCTCTCTGTACGGGTTTTTGAAAGAGACTCAGCTATCACGATTTTTTTAAGCGCGCATCCACGTTCAATTCCTTTAGTTTAAGTTGTGTTCGTACAGCAGTCACCAACTTGTCAGTGACCATCTCTAAGATCCTGCAACACAAATTCTGTTCACACTGCTACGCCATATAGACGAAATTCATATTGCCAGACATCAGACACCGTCACCGACCACTGTACGAACCAATCTATTGTAATGATTGTGCGTCACCCAATATTCGAACTGTGTAATACAGAAAGTAATGTTGGAGGGATCTTTCTTTCTCTATGATACGTTTCAGAGCCGACCCTTTTCTTCTTTGGAACAAGCTGTATATGGGACTCAAAAAAACCACAGGATAATAGAGTATAAACCACAGAACTATCAAAATCAAATACCAAATGCTAGTAATGAACGCACCCCGAGACGTCCATCTCTCTCTCTCTCCCTCTCTCGCTATTTGGATTAGGCAAAGACTGTAATTTAAAAAAACAAGTTCCCTGTCAGGAATTTTTTCTATTGCATACACGCAATACGAATTGGGGTTGTAATATAATTCATACACATCTTGACAGCTACGGCAAATCAATAAAAACATTGTACATACATTTTATTAACTATTTAAAGTCTACTAAAAATATTATTACTATTATTATGTAAAAAACCTAAAAATGTCAAAAAAAAAACCGACGAAATTGTCATCTTGCAGACTAGGTAGTTTTTAGTGTGCAAATAGTTCATTCCACGTCTGGTCGCTATGATCGCTGTTCGCGGTCGTTTAAGCAACACGTACAGTTACAAAAACGAGTTCACAAGTGTACAAGTTCACATCTTGTAGAAAAACCTACGTTATGTTACAAAAGAACATACGAAAACAAAAGAACCTATGAAGAAAGAACGCTTTTTGAAGTAATCGGAACAGTCGGAATAGTCTTTTTCCGGTATAGCCTTCAAGACCTTCTTCGATTCTGTTTTTATCTCCCCAATCGTATCAAAACGGCCTTTTGAGTTTGCTGAATAGCCAAGTGGCACGGAGCCAAATCAGGCGAATACGATGGTTGCAGAACGATATGAATCAAGTTTTTAGCAAAAAGTCGCAAAGAACTAATGCAGTATGACATGGTGCATTATCATGATGAAAGAATGCTCAAATAATATTCTTTGTTGACAGTTTGGCCCGGCGGAAGGAGTTCATAGCGCACCACACCACGATGTTCAAAGAAAACTGTCAATATGACCTTGATTTTCTATCGACTTTGCCGTGGCCTTTTGCATGATATCCGCTGGATTGGGCGGTGTGTAAATCCAAGTCTCATTTCCATTAATGATGCATTTCAAGTGGTCCTGATAGTCAGACAGCAAAGTTTCACACGCACATCAACGCGACGCTGTTTTTACAAAAAAATTTAGTGATTTTGGCACCAATCGAGACTTGCCGCGTTTGAGACACAAAACATTCTTCACAATCGTTTGGGCTGAGCCAAATGATATTTCAACACTATCAGCGAGGTACCTCATTGTCAATCGACGATTTTCAAGCATCGAATTTTTGATTTGTTGAACGTGGTCCTCGTCGGTAGACGTTGATGGTCGTCCCGAGCGCGGTTCTTCTTCCACGCGTTCTCAGCCCGCTTTGAACTCGTTGTACCACTTATAAACGTTTTTTTGAGTCATAGTTTGATTATGAAAAGCCTTCTGCAACATTTTCAACGTGTCCGCACAAGAATATTCGTTCCGCAAACAAAATTTGATGCAAGTTCTTCGCTCAACCAAATCACCTACTGTAAAAATCTAAAAATTCGTTTTTAGTTGTTTACAAAAACACGTGTAATTCGGAAATAATTAGAGCTCTTGACAAATAGACGCTTGTCAAATGTAATAGACAGTCATACCAACCTAGGAAAAAAGAATTTACAAGCCTTCCTAAAGCCCCGGAGTTTTAAATGACAATTTCACCTTACTGTTTGATCACAGAGTAAAAACCCTTTTGAATTAAAAAAATTGGTTTCGCTTCCATTCACACCGATTTTTAGTAAATTTCTACAGAACTGGTAGAGTTTCTTATTATGAACCTATTGTACATCAGAGCACGAAGCTCATATTTGACTATACAGATATGCAGAAAGCTCGGCATGGGTATTACGTGTCTTGAAAAGTGACATTATGTCGACTTTTTTGACATTGTATTGGTTTTTTGTGATATTATATAGGTTTTTCTACAAGATGCTAATTTAGCACTAGCTGATGGACACGTTGTGAGTTCGCTTTGTACGAGTAGTTGTACGTCTTGTCTAGGCGTCATGAGGCTTCAGTTATCAATGCTTGGGTCTGATGTGATGTAAAATCTGTTTCATAGATGGCATTACTGGAGGTCTAAGCTGTAAGCTGTATACTATAGCTAGAAGAAAACGGCAATGCATAGGTGCATAGTGAGGATTTGTGTGCTAATAATATCTGTTAAGTAAAGTTCCATTGGATTCTTGTTTCAAATACACTTACTTATGCAAATTTGCTAAATTTCAAAAATGAGAGAGATAAGAAGCCCCATGGAAAGAAGTCCATCGGTGTCATATCTGGTGATCTAGGATGCTAAGATATATGCCCATCACGGCCGATCCAATGATTGTTACTCCAGATATCCAAATAGTTACGCACACGATTATGATAATGCGAAGGTGCGCCGTCTTGTTGGAAGCACATATACATCCGAGTTTGCATGTTGACATCCTCCAAAAGCAAAGGCAAATGCTCGATCAAAAATTTCAAGTAGTCTGTACCTGTTAATCTGTTGTCGAAAAAGAAAGGCCCGATAATTTGTGTGCCAATAACTCCTCCCCAAACGTTCAAGCTCCATCTATTTGGGAAATCTATTTGCCTAACCCAGTAAGGGTTTTCCGTCGCATAATAGTGCATGTTATGACTGTTGACAACATCTATGCTGTTGAAAGTTGCTTCGTCGCTAAAAAGAACCTTATCCAGCAAAGTAGTGTCTTCACTCACTTTATTTAGCATTATTCTACTAATCTCCATTCGAGCTGCGAAATCTTGAGGACGAAGGCCTTGATGCAAGCACAGGTAATAGGATGGTACCTATGCTTGTGAATAATTATTTAAACAGAAGTTCTGCAAAGGTATATTAGTTTCTGCTCCAATTTGGCATGCACTTAAAAGCGGATCTTCCTGCAACTTTAATAGAACCTCCAACTGATTCGCATCATTGGTGACACTTGGACTATTCATACATTTTTTACTATATTCCACTGCTCCGCTTCATCCAAAACCTTCTCGTATTGCGGAAAATGTTTCCGGCCTTGAATGTCGCATATTAGGGTACCGTTGCTTATAAATGCGAGATGCTAGGAAACTATTTCTTTGGGCTTCGTCCAAGACGAACACCAAAAACACGTGTTTATTATAATGCCCTCAAAGCTAAGTTTGACAGTTTGTAACTAATCAACAATTTATTTGTTTCCAAAGATGATGGGATATTTTAGATAATTACGCTGTTCCATAAGAGACGTACTCTTTACCCGAAAAAATAGCCGTAAAAACCCTTGTGTGTCCGGTATCAAAAAAAGCTAATAAAAAATTGGATCCAAACTTGCACAAACATACAGGGTGATGCATTTGAAATTTTTGAGAAAAACTACAATTTGGGTTTTTGACCTCCCTGTATGAGCAGAAACTAAAATTCGAAAAAGTAACAAATACATAAAAGCTGAGGTGTGTAAGTTTTTTTTGATACAAAATTCAGCACCCGAAATTTCAAAATGGCGGGCGGAGGTGTTGCCGAAGTAGGGGGTTTTGTTTAGACAAAACACCTTATATCTCAGTAGCTAATTACCAAAGTCCCATAGTATGTTATATCAATTTTCTTCTTTTGAAATGGTTTATCCAAATATGCAATAAAATTTGAAAAATCATAACTTTGATATGTAGGTCGGAATGGGGACATCCTGTATAATGGCCAGTATTTTAGAAATGCCCCTCAAATGTCATATATAACATCCCATTAATAATTTTTCCAAAATGTATTTGTTTATGAGTAATATTCCGTTCACACATGGATGGGCCACCCTGTATATCGATATGCATTAACTAACCTTATTTTCACCAATAGGTAACTTAGCCTATTGTTAAATTTAGGTCAGATTCATGTGACGTTATAGTGCAAAGTTACTTCGATTTTACCGCCAGATGATCTAAATAGCTGTTTATATCCTTTGACCTGTTAGTAATAAATGCCTCATGGACCTAATACTGACTTCTAAATTAGTTTGGTTTTATTCCCCAATTTAGGAAAAAGGCAAACGCTTGGAAGTATATAAACTTTTTTAAATTGCTCATGCAATCACTTTAACCTGTTTTGTGGCCGAATCAACGTAATTATAACTTAAAATGTTTGCTGGACAGTACCGTACCGCAAATATCATCATCGGAATGGCTTCGTAGAGATTACAGAACTTAATGTCTCGATTATCTTAAGGCTTTGCTATATGTGTTACTAGGGAAACTTGTTTGCCTGATATTGCCTGACCTATATGCTCTGTAAAGAAAAGTCTCAAGTTTGAGGACACCTGTGAATACCAAGTCTTTTCTCTATTTCTTTATTATTTTCCACAATCCCCCGGACTAATTCTTATCGCCCCTGATCCCGAATCTCTCTTCAAAGAGCACGAGGGCGCCGCGATCCCGCAGCTTCGAAGAGCACAACATGGGGTTCATTTGGATTATAATTATTCATAGCGAAGCGGCATCCACCCTTGAAGATTGATCGCTCGGCAAAGAGGGATGGATTTCCATGGAATCAACCCTTTCCCGTCTGCAAGCACTTGTGAGGCCAACCGGTTAAAGAGATGTCTGGGAGATAGTAATATAGTAATAGTAAGAGTTATAACATATATTCGGATAGCAAAAAATGGTATCAACAGGATGGTTTTGCTAAAAAGTAGTAACAGGGATAATTCAAAAATGGGTTCGAATAGGTTGAGTTTGCACCTCCAACGGCACGGCAGGGGTATCACGTAACTTGAAAAGTCACATTATGCCGATTTTTTTTGATATTATGCTGTTTGTTTTGACATTATGTATGTTATTCTCCAAGATATTAATTTAGCACTTAGTTGTACGTGTTGCCTAAACGTCATGAGGCTTGTTATCAATCTTTGGCTCTGATGTGATGTAAAATCTGCTTCTGAGATGGCATTACTGGAGGTCTAAGCTGTAAGTTGTATGTGTTGATGATAATTACATTGGATTCTTGTCTCAAATACACTTAATTGAGATTCAAAGCTAGAAAGTAGTTGCGCAGCTACTTTTTCTTATCCATTCTGGTAATTACATATGCAAATTTGCTAGATAAGAAATAATTATATTCACTGTACACTGTCGAATTACGAGCCATATACATGCTAACAGTAATTACGCACAACGCGGGCGCGGTGATGACTTCCCGTAATTCTCCTCAGTTTTTCGTAATTTATAACTTCGACCATAACCTCTCTTCGGAAACCACAACATATAAATAACCCGTCGGACACAGCTAATAGATATACTTCATTGGCAGGATATTTAGTGATGATTTTCTCTCACAGCAAATATCACTGATTTTATACACATGCAGACCAATACACATTATCATCCAGATGCGATCTTGCTATTCAACCAACTTTCTTCTCAGAGATAAAAACTACAGACACTGACTACCCGGCTTTGCAAAACAGATGCAACCAACAATGCGTGTAGCTTAGTTCAGTAATTCCTCCGCAAATGGACGTTCACAACGATCCAAGTGAGCAAACGTGGAATGACTGTTTGCGCACTAAAAACATCTTGTAGGTTTTTTTTGACGTTTTATAGGTTTTTTATACAATACCCGTGCTGAATGATGTCATCAGTTTATAAGAACGAAAACCGATAGATAAATAGACGGTGAATACAGATTTTTCGTATGTGCATATTATAGATACCTTACAAAGTTAGTGCTGCCGTCAGTCCGGAATTCCCCGAATTTGTCCGGGGGCCGTC
The DNA here is from genome assembly GCA_963669975.1 of Acanthoscelides obtectus. Classification (NCBI taxonomy): domain Eukaryota; kingdom Metazoa; phylum Arthropoda; class Insecta; order Coleoptera; family Chrysomelidae; genus Acanthoscelides; species Acanthoscelides obtectus. The sequence continues at coordinate 47,805,793 of CAVLJG010000001.1, read as the reverse complement.
CGGCAGGGGTACCATGTAAACAGCCAAAAAAATGTCAATACGAAATGATACCTTGCAGACTATGTGGTTTTTAGTGTGCAAATAGTTCAGTCCACGCTTGCTCGCCATCAAAAGTATTAATATACTTATATCAAAAAATTACGATACACCCTCCCACTCTCCAATATTTTAAAATGTTTCAAAACTCAAAAAAAGGAATTTGAGCAATTTTTTCTCAATATCGGCATTTTTTGCCGCCACCACAAGCTTTTTTGTCCTTGGTATAGCAGTAACCTTGTGTAAAAATTTCATGCAAATCCGAGCAGAACTTTTCAAGTTATAGACGGGCCAACGATTTGCGGACTGACCGAAAGACAGAGCGACGGAAATGAGTGACATGCTTTTTATTTATTTATTTATTTATTTATTTATGTGCACACAATACATTTTCGAAATTTTTCGCGATTACAATACTTTGTTGCCTTTGGACGTTGGAAGTAAAAAGATACGTTAATCCTACAATTACTTCGACTGTGGCTATAAAAAATAAAAGCAAAGCCTGCCTAGGGAAAACTACATCTGTTGGTACTCAATTCCGCAATGTTTGTACAGAACAAAAATGCTAATCCTTCTTTATTGGTCGCCGAGGAAAACACAGCGAGCAGTTAGCTTCAGCTTCGTAGAATAGCTTGGAAGCCTGTTAGCTACAGCAAAGTAAGGCTGGCAAAACAAGAACGAATCGATGCGATAAACATACTTAGGAAGCGTGACAAAACACGGCGCAAAGCCAACTGGTGAATGGGGCATTCAGTTTTCATTTGCTTCCGATATAGATACTAGTGTGCACTTTGTTACAGTTCACAGCAAATATCCCTACCTGTCCATATATCGGGAAAATAGGGTTTGGTAGAATCGGATACGAGCTTGAAAAAAATGAACGAGTCAGGGAAACATGTCGTCAAGTAAGTCGACGCAACACTGTCTTGAGTTCATAAAGAAGTATGTTCGGCACAAGATAGCGAGTTCTTCTGAGAGAAAAGTTAGTATAAGTTAGTATAACATAAAAATCAGCCAATCAAGTCAGTGAAACCGGCCCATAGTCCCAATGCGTCTGATAACGTTGCGATCATTAAATCTCTCCCCTACCCTACTGACAGTACCGATCATCTGACTAATCTTTGCCAACTAGCCAATGGTCGGACCCTGACACTGCTATATGTTCGTTGCTTTGTGCGCGACTCGTATGTTGGAAGCATTTTTCTACCATGCAAAGTTTAAGAGCCGTATCGTCAGTCGTTTCTACAGTTGTAGAATGTCTTTATGACCTTGATTTTCATAGTCTTTCCTCTGCTTCAGAAAGCCTGTTGTATTCATAGATTTCTACTATTCTATGTCAGCGTCAGCGCTCTTCTATTGTGAGGATACGTTTCCTTTTTGAATTGAAGGAAATTTGAGGCTGATATAACAGATGATATAAGTCAAAAGCATGAGCGATTTGATGTAAATAGATGTTTGTAACCTAACCTCAAAATAGAGCGCTGACTCGAAACAGTAGTAAAGTATGAAAACCAAAGGCCATAAAGGCGTCCTACAACTGTAGGAACGGCTGAATATACGACCCTTAATGCCAACTGTACCGGAAATCTACGATAAGTGGAATATGGGTAATAAGAGCGTGGAATTATAGGGGTTGGAAGCGTATAATTTTAGTAACGCCAGACCACTGAGATATACTCCCCACCTCCTAAAACTTCCAATCCTGAATGTTTAACCCATAGGAAAAAATTTTTAGGAAACCATCAAGACATTATATGTATAACTTTGTAGAGCCATGTTTCCATATTCGTTAATGTCAAATTCGCATCGCATTTAGAATAACTCATCCGATTTAGTTATGAAGTGAGTTTTAATAGCTATCACAAAAATGTGCAAATTGAAGAATCTTCTCCAGCAAACTTAGATAATAGTTTGTTCCATTACTGAGGTCATCAGTAAAACAATGTATTATCGGATGTCAAGCTTTCGGTAAAACCCAATTCCACAAAAATGAGTAAGTTGTGCTAATGGTTGTATTTTTTAATTATCTGGATCCGTATTTTGTCGAATATCACCAAAAAGCACAGAGCAGTAGGGTTACAAAGACACGAAATTAATTTCTAAAATTAGCACAAAAGTTAAAGATCGTTTCATTTAGTGTCGGCATTATTAAAAAAGTCATTCAAGAACTGAAAAATAAGCTGCAAAACGAGCGTTTGCTTTATGAAAACCGTTCGGTAGAATGTCCTTATAAAGAAAAGGCGAACGCCGTAAGGCAAGAACTGGACTTAGGAGCTCGTACTTCAGATATTACGTTTTATGAAGTATACAGAGTGATTCTAAAAAATAAAACCAATATTTCTATAGCAGGAATTACATCCCAAAGGATATAAAGTGTTTGTAAGTCCTTAAATGCACAATTGCTAAGATACAAGGCGCTGTAAATTTTTATGCCGGTGCAATTTGGGAGTAGCACATCAATATTAAATATAATGATTCATTTGTTTGTTATTGCGGATTACATACTATCTTACATACAGACAAATTTTATCAAAAGGCTCTGCACACACGGATGGTGATTTTTCCGTGGATGTTGAGTGACGACCTTGAATTTGACCTTGACTATGACCTTGGAAGTAGAATCAAGATCAAGGTGATCTAATTAAATGTGAACCTTGACTCATGTGTATACTGTTGACATTTGAAGTAGATCCGGAAATTTTAAGATTTTTATCTTACTGCTACCCCGTATAAACAATGACCACGCTTTTCATACTAATCCAAACTAATAAAACAAAGACATGCATAGTATCACTTCAGTGAGATCATCTACCCAATACTAAATTGATTGCTTATTTTATCACTCAAGGGACTTTGGAACCGATAGACTTAATGCATGTGGATTCAGTACCATGCTATGATATTGCTAAAGATGAAGCTGCAAGCAGTCCAAAGTCAGCTGGGTCACATTCATTTCCTAGCTATTCACTGGTGACCAACCAAAGCTTATGTTTGGAAGCAGAAGCTTCCCTTGTAACTATTTCCATGGTCAAAAACACATGGTACTAAGCAAAACAATGTCCTGACCTTGATTTGATCTCAAACGTCACGGTCAATGTCAGTATTAAGGTCGCCAGCGACCAGGACCAGATTCAGGCCCCTTCTGCCTTTAAGTTTTTATTTATGCTTAATTTTCAAAAATTTTTCTGAAATCTCATCAAATGACGTCTTTTTAATATGACCTTGAGCTGGATGTTCAAGGTCAAAATAATTGCTGCTCAAGGTCATGCCTGGATGTAAACATTTTTTCTATATCTATTCAAGATCGTAGTCAAGGTAAAAAAGTCACGATTGAATAACTAGGGAACAATCCTAAGCCTTTACTGTAACGGAACTTTTGGATCATCCTGTATAACAAAGTAAAGAGTACCTATCAGCTTACATTTATATCAACCTGCTACAATCTATGTCACGTTCTACAGACGCAATTTTTTGAAAGCTTCCGATAAAAGCTTGGGTAAGAGTTCAAAGTACAAAGTGTGACCCGTGCGCGATTTTTGTTGCCATAAATCCGCGAAATGTCAAGGAAATCAATTTAGACGCCGGGGGCTTAAACGCCTTTCAAAGAGGCGCTTATATGAAGGTTTTTGTGCAAAATGTTACAGGCTGAACAAGAGAAAAAATGGATAAAAATGTGGTGTTTTTATACCGACGCATCCGCGTAGAAATCTAAGCACCTGGGCACCGCGGGTGTTATGAGGAGCTCAAAGTATCTTTGTTCATCATATTTTTGAACTGCCTAAGGTTAGTAGAACTAGGAAATGCCTATTTAGGTAGATTGTTCTACAGTATAGATACCTTAAGGGCAAAGGAGCGCTCGTATCGGCCGGTTCTCGATGTAAGAAGTCAGGCGGGTCTGTCTTGCAAGCACAGCGCGCGGCGGCATCATCGAGGAGAGTTCTTCGTAGAGGTAGAAGACAGCTAGACCACCGACGGCGCGACGGTGTGAACGGGTCCTGAGACTGTCCGTTAGAGAAGAGTCATAGATCGGTCAAGTTCAATCAGCCAGTTGAAAAATAGGATTAATACACTGCTGCCTTGATTCGGGTCTAAAGGCCGTCGTCGGTTGGAATTTCTTCCTAACGTTTCGCTAGCACGAGTGGCAAGTTTCTTCAGAGGTCCTTACATTTCCGATGCTGGATGTGTGTGTGTGTTCAGCACAAAAGTCACATTTTAATGCTAATCTGATCAACACGAACAGCATTTTTCGTCACTTTGTATACATCTTTAAGCACGGTTTCTTCAGTTACTAAGGAAAATGAAAATAATTCGGGAAATTCTGGGAAACGGTTGTTGTTATACAAATTTAGTTTATCATTGTCAGGCTGTAATAAATTGGAAGTGGTTAGAAAGTGATCAAAAAGATTGATAAAGATTCCATTGATGTAGGACACGTTTTCATCAATGTTATTCACTAATAAAATATCTTCACAAGGTGACATCTGCAATCAATCAAGTAACGTATCACAAATATCTATATCATACTCTTCTTGCATTATGAAATTTCTGAATTCGGAAAATGTAAAATAAGCGACCTAACATTAATGTAGCAGGAGCTAAACAGCCTCATCGGTTCCAGATGGCAACATAATGACACCCATAAAATAATACAAAAATAAACAGTAACGCTTCCCTAAGAAAGTTATAGAAAAATAAGAGAACAAGTTATTTCCAGAACTCTACAGAATTTAAAGAACAACTTTGGGAACATATTTATCAATAAAGACATAGTATACATTCATCTATTTATTAGAACAAACCTATTCTTTTTTGTGATAGACATGAGAAAGCAAAACATGATATGGATTGTAGATACCCAGATGGTCAAAGGATGCACTCACTCACTCAACACACATCCATCGTCGTAATAATTTTCTTCTGATTGTTCACCAAAGCATATATTTTCAAGGCTCCAAACGAGTCTATCTCCACATTTCCTGGATGCTGCACAAAGTAAATCTACAGATGCCGGAATTAAATCTTCACGTAGGGTAAACGTAGAGATTTTCAGTAGTCGCTTTTTGGAAAATTCGGGTGCTTTAGTCTTATGAGACAGAAAACTGATAAGAATGGGCGATATGCATCATCTTTAAACCCACCTAACCTGAAGCACCTCTCGATTTCACTGGAGATAGTTTTTGTTTTTAGATTCGACTAAAACAGTTTCAGTACCTTTTTTTAGGGTTTCTTCCCTAGCGGAGCCTTCCAAACCGTAAAGTAGTATGTTGTTTAATTTTTACTGCCATTCAGTGTTCTCTCGGTTAGTTACCGGATGACAAATTGTTGAAGAAATTTCCGCAACGGTTGAGGTGAAAGTTTTCTTGCTGGAACGAGCCTTGTATACCTCTCGTCAAGCTGTTTCATCAAAAAATCGAATTTTTGCTTGCAAACTCCAGTGATTAGCTCTTCATTTATACTACCGCTGGTTTTGTCTTGTTTTCGTTAACATTATTATCGACGCGGTAATACTTCGGATAGGCCAGAATAGATTTCTAACAACAGTCGATGAAAATGGTCTTATCTCTTAATCAATCCACTTGAACATTTTCAATAGAGTGGATGTAGCTACGTAGTTTCAGCCAAGAACAACTATAGTTTCCAGCACGTTCCTTTGTCACAGTATACTCTATATAACGGCTCTTTGTATGTCAAGTACGATGCTGTTTCCCAGTTCTTTGTGGACTGAGAAAGTGGTTTCGTAACGGAGATAATTGTGGAAGCTCTCTTCTTAGAAGTATATTGAAAGGCAGTATACATTCAGTTATTCACTTCTGGAGGTTATAGTAATATCATTACAAAACACATAGTAACACCAAATATAGTATTGTCTCTAACAGAGTAAGCTGACTCTATTTTCCATGCATCCAACTACGTCCATCTATCAAACAAGCACTTTGGGAATTATCACTATCTCTGCTGATATTATGAATGAAAAGTATGATTTTTGTTACAGCCTAAAATGGCTGGACGAAATTTTGGTACACAGGTACAATATAGTCTGTAATAGCTCATAGCTTACCTTTTATCTCTCGAAACAACCTTGAAATATCTATTTCACGGGCTACAGCCGAACCATAATAGAATTTGCCTCGAGGTGTCGACGCGGAAGTGCTCAGTTGCTGGTCCGACCGAAATGAGTAAAGACTCTTCCGTTCTTGCAAAAGTTACTTGCCCAAAATAGTGAAACCTGACAATTATTAAATTGGGGTTGTCACGTGCCAAAATCACGTAACCTTTTGTTTTCTTCTATTTATCACTTATCAGTAATTTGAATTTCTCCTCATTGATAATAGAGTGCCCATTCCTAGGTCAAACCCCTTTTCAATGATTTTCTTTTTGCAAATTTAATGGTTTATTGATTGTGTAACTTCACTCGTATTATATCTTTCTTTCTCAGCGATTCAGTATGGTGTTGACGATCAGCAAAAAAACTCTGTAGTCTTTCTCCGTTAGCTGGTTTCCTATTACACACATATCTTCTTCAAGGCCACTCAAGATTCCTTCCTCTAGAACGTTACGTATTCTGTGATTCGCTTTTCAGCTTCCGTTGAGGTCGTGGTGCAGGGGTCTTTTTGTCGTTTTCCAGACTCTGGGATATTGGGCCTCAAGCACCCGTTCATGAACTAGCACCCTTTTCTTTTTGTTGCGTGACTTAGGTTTAGTTACTTTGGGTGCTACGTCTTCCATTTTTTATGGAATTTTGACCCTCAACGGTAAGTTCTTTTTTTTATATACCTTCGGACCGCGTGCCTTAATGCGTGTCCTGATGACGTTCATTCAATATCTGCTTTCTTTTTATCAATAGAAACAGAAGAAAATCCTCGTCTTTTCTCCCCCAGTCAGTTGCGTCGTTGCAGCTTTGCGAATTGGAAGCCATCCCCTTGGAAAAACCCTGATGTGAATAGGTACTATAAAATATCATTCTAATTATCAATTTCATAGATCTTTATACATGTATTATTGCTTATTGAAATTCTTAGAGACTTCTTGATTTTATTAGACATTCTACGTATTCAAATATGGGGGCAATGCCTACATGGCACCTTCTATTACATTGATCATGATATTGATTTTTGGGCAGAAAAAACTTTTTAGAACAAGGGTATATTAGTTTAGTACATTCTAATATTTTTTTTGCCAAAAAGGCGTGGCAAATTTGTTTAATGCTTCTAAAAATTTGAGATAGAAAAGATCTGGCGAATATTGTGGCACTTTCTTGAAGATATTAACTAAAAAGTTAAAAACCCGTAGGCTATAAGAATCTACGTTTGGTATGGTTTCCTAAAAAATAAAAATATTTATAGATACATAACAGATAATGGAACATAGGAGTGTTAGGCCAGGATATAGGTATTTTTTCCTAGATTGTGGGCGACAGTAAATTATCGGTCCTAGATAAAAAAGTAACGAGAACAATTTTTCAGGGAATGAGATTGTTGATCATTTTGATTCTATAAAAATTTGCCGTATACTGCAAGTTGCGGGAAATTTGAGACAAAGGTATGTGTAACGATATTTTCGCTTATAATGGCTAAGCTGACAACCTAAACGTATGCAAACTTCTATCCTTTTTAGTAGAGAATAACATTTTCCATGCATTGTTTTCCGTAAGATTGGTGATTCTCGAATGACAAGAGGCGAAAGTTGAAGAACTGTTATATGATTGTGCCGCGGCACACCATATGCTCCTACCGTCTTCATCATTTTTAGGAACATCAATAAAAGTATTTCTTTTGCAATAAAAAACTATTTTGCGCAGCTGGTACTACTACTGATACTGATAGATAATGGTTATCTATCACTGTTTTGAGGACTTTCCTTCTTTGTATCATCCTTATCAAAAAACGACTGAAGGAGTTTTTCCTCGTCCATGGAATTTTATTTTTTAATGGCATAAGCTAGTGATAAACAATCAATAGAAACGCATATCTCTGTTATTGATGTTATAGGTAGACTAATATATCATTATCATCATATCATAAATTCAACACTATACTACAAACGAACGAGCGATTGATAAATATAATAAGTTCATTTAAGAAAAGAGATAACGACGAAAGCGCGATCAGTCTTCTAGGTGAAAAGTTTTTAATTGCCTTGTATGGGAGCGATTCCACAGAAACCAGAATAAACAATTTACGGTATAAGTGTTTTATAAATTCCTTTCCATTGAGCAAACTTGTGTGCTTTATCACCGACCCTCATGAGTATTATGTACAAAACCTTCAAAACATCAAAAAAAATCTATAAAATGTCATCTTGCAGACTAGGTAGTTTTTAGGGTGCAAACAGTCATTCCACGATTGGTCACTAGGATCGTTGTGAGCGTCCATCTATGGAGGAATCACTCAACTAAACTATACGCATTGTTGGTTCCATACGTTTTGTGAAGCCGAGTAATCTGTAGTTTTTATCTCTGGTTGAATAGCAAGATCGCATCTGGATGATTGTGTGTATTGGCTGCATGTATACGTATATAAAATCAGTGATATTTGCTATGTGAGAAAATAGTTACTGACTATGCTGCCAATGAAGTATATTTATTAGCTGTTCAAAGTCATAAATTACGAAGAACTTTGAGGAGAATTACGAGAAATCACCACCGCGCCCGAATTGTGCGTAATTACTGTTAGCATATATGGCTTGTAATTCGACAGTGTACAGTGAATATAATTATTTATATCTCTCATTTTTGAAATTTCAGCTTTGCATATGTAATCTTTAGAATGGATAAGTAAAAGTGGATTCGCAATTAATTTCTAGCTTTGAATCTCAAGTAAGTGTATTTAAGACGGTAATCCAATGGAATTATCTTCAACACATACAACTTAGTGCTTAGACCTCCAGTAATGCCATCTCTGAAGCAGATTTCACATCACATCAGAGCCAAACACTGATAACTGAAGCGTCATGACGTTTAGAAAACACGTACAAATAAGTTCTCAGTTAACATCTTCCATAAGAACCTACATAGTGTCACAAAAACCCAATACAAAGTAAAAAAAAATCGACATAATGTCACCTTTTAAGATACGTAATACCCGTGCCGGGATGCAGCGGAAATTCATTCCTTGTGCACTTACCTGCAGTCCAAACCCATCCAGGATTACCACAAAATGCAGAATAATAGGAATAGGGTTGGCGCAGAAGCTCACAAGGGTTGGTTTCTATCACCACAACTTTAAAACCTGCACTGCCGCCATTGTTGAAAAGAATTTCGTGACGATGTAAGGGAAAATACGGCGCTGCCTATAATACGTATAGATGTAACAACCTGATTTCCATTTTGCACCCAGCCGAAGAATTTGATATAGTATCCGTGGTAATGAATAATGTAAATAGTTACTCAAGGCTTCATGATGAGGCAGGTGCATCAAAGAGAGCAAAATCTATTTTTCCCGGAATACCGCATCTATTTTAGGCCGCGCTGAAATATCAATGACGATATTTTTTTTATATTTACAATAAAAATTCGTAAGACTATATTTTACTTCCTTATCGTATTGATTACCATATTATTATTTTTCAACAAACGCGTTCCTAAACACCATTCAGTGAATCAGTAGAGGTTATATTGGAACAAAAAAACTTTAACCTTAAAGTAATGTTTACTTCTAAAACAGTTCCTGCACAAAGTAGATGAAATGCTGCAGGTACCCTGTAGAGAAGTACCCATTTTTTAAACTTAACCCTTTACCTGCTAATCTTGATCTTCTACCTCCTGAATATTATGGAGAAACAATAATTGAGGGACGACGAATCCTCAAATTCAAAGAAATACCAGGCCTTATCTGGGAGGGCGGCCGTGACATAATCTTGGGTAATAGAATGGTTATGGAAGGCCCGCCATGTTACCTGACCAATTAGTTAATAAAAACAGCTAGATGATATAAACAAAAATAAAATAAGTATGACACGTATATTTGAAATCAGAAAACAAGCCACAATCAATTTCACTGAAATTAAATAGGGCCATCCTATTTGTAAAGAAATAACTTTCTTCGATAGCACCCGTCTGATATATATACATATATATTACATGTACAAGGAAAATGATTCTGCAGAGAAAGGTATATAACAAAAAGTAGGAAAATAATGGGCAAAATCCGCAAAAGGAGGAAAGTGGATTCGAGCAGAAAATAGGATATGTAACCCGAGCGATGCGTATTTCTGATGGTTGGCTTCATCAGGTCCGAAATATATGCACATATGCAACTACAAAAGTAGATGCACATGCCCACACATCTGGATACGGGTGTAACCTGAGGAAACGAAGAAGGGGAGGAAAAAAACAACACTCGAAGTCCACAACAAAGGCCAACCTACACGTTGTAGTATAAAATGGCGAGAAGACCTCGAATTTTAAAGGAGACATCTAACCACAACCACGCGGCCGGTTATAGCTACTTGCTGTGGTACTTCGAGCCCAAAGGATCTACAAAAAGAAAATAATCGTGTTATAACTACTTTTGTAGTTGCATATGTGCATTCATTTTGGATACGATGAAGCCAACCAGCAGAAATACGTATCGCTGGGGCTACGTATCCTATTTTCTGCTCCAATCCACTTTCCTCCTTTTTGCAGATTTTGGCAATTATTTTCCTACTTTTTGTTATATACCTTTCTCCGCACGATCATTTTCTTTTTTTATACATATATACCATTATATACCTATATACAATGTTTTTGGTCACGACATACCGATATTTAAGAGGAGTATTTTACAGCTATTTTTATCGACAAATCCACCCCCTACGATGTCCTACCTCATCCCCCTTGAAATGGGAGCAATTTTTTTTTACGCTACGATTATGGTAGTTCATGTATGAAAATTGTAATAACTGAGTAAGTAATTGTCACAGAATGATAAATTTGGTGTCATTTGAACGATGAAATCTTGTCCTAGCGATTATTGAAAAACTTGTTCTGATACTAGCGGTCAACAATACTTAAAAACAGACAAAAACAGAAAACAAATGGAAGGAAATTGATTATTTTGTGCATTTCCGCAAACCATTCAAAAACTAGTCTGTGTAGTTGTACTTTTTTGTGCTATTTCTACAGCTTTTTGTTATCCTAAGTATTCTACGTAAAGCAATAAATGCTATCCAACATGGGTCAAACTGGTGTAATAAAATGCAAATTGTTTTCAAACTTCTTATACATAAAAATGACAAATCAATGTTTCTTATAGACAGTTTGGACTTGTTTAATGTTACAGAAGCTATTCAAAATGTCCTCCATTATTGGTTATGCACATTGTTGTTCTTAAAACAATGTGTCGTGTTGAGCGGCAGACCGTATCCGTGTCAGCCCTAATTTCGTTTGCTGCGGTATGGATCCATTTCAAGGGCGGTGAGGTATGACATTGTAGGGGATGGATTTGTCGATAAAAATCGCTGAAAAATATTTCCTTCAAATACTGGTATGTCGTGACCAAACACATTGTATACAGGGTGACTCTGAAGTTGAGTCATTAATTTTCAGATAATAATTGTAGAAGGAAGATAATCCAAAATATGTGTGTAAAAATAAAAAAAAATTAAAAAAATATGTTGGCTTGTTTTATAAAGTATCCTCCCGACAAGTATTTCAGTGCGGACCTGTGCGCCCAAAAGCATGTCACCAAAACTGTTCGAAATGATTTCCGTTTTGCTCGACGCAGAGCTGGGCTTGTTGCCAAACACGAGCACATAATATTATTATTGGGACAGGGCGGTACTCAAACTTCTAAGGGGCTATAACTTTATTACTTTAATTTTACCAGAAAAAGGTTATAGGAAAAAAACATTTCTTTTGATCAGATCTACTCACTGTTAAAATAAATGACTCAACTATATACAGGGTGTCCGCAAAGTTGGGGTTTTCCTTTACACGACGTATAGATCTTGAAAATATAAGCAATTCTTCTTAGTACCATATACACCAATGTCTTAAGGGAACCGAGATAAAGGGCTCTGCAACATCAAAAATATCTGAATACCGTCCTGTAGCCGCGACCCGGGAGATCACCGATTGGTACAAGGTCTCAACCCGACGGCAGAACTGGGTCGGGGCAGTGTGTCCGACGGTTACGGTCACGCATATAGAGGTAATCGCGTAGACGAGAATCCCTCAACAAGCACTAGAGACGTGGCTAGAGAAGTGCAAGTATCAAAAACTAAAGTGTGGCAAACGCTGCGTGAAGAGGGGCTGTATCCGTTTCACGTCCAACGTGTACAAGCCCTTCAACCTGACGATTTTCCAGCAAGAGTGCGGTTTTGTGAGTGGTTGTTGCATCAACATGACAATAATCCGGACTAAACGACTAAGAAGAAGAAGCAAAAGAAGAAAGAAAAGGGCACAGCGAGCAGCAGCCACCCAACTGCAGAGAGTCTACTTGGAAACATCGAACGAAATCCGAGAGCCTCCTCTGGAGAACACGACTGCCTCCTGATGTACCACCGGTAATGTACAATTGAATCTACTGTCGTTTGCAATTATCTCTGTATTTTTCTATATTTTTGCGTATTTATTGAGTGATTTTCATATTTTGCGCAACATTTCCTATATTGTTTACATTTATTTACGACCTTTTACGTATTTTCTCATATTTATTCGTATATTTTGCGTACTATTGTCGAATCTTCCTGAAACATATTTCCAATCACCATGTCAGAGCACGGATCAGACGATTACCAAGCACCTGAAGTTCTTGATAACGCTCATGCAAACATCGAGCCTTATAGACTGTCCGAAATATTTTCAATTGTCCCTGAATACGTTAGCAACCCGATATTGCTTTCGACTTTTACCAACGCGTGTAGAACGTCGCACCAAATGGCTGTCGAGGAACAGCGTCTCCTCGTCGTCCTACATATAAAAAATAAACTGCGCGGACCAGCAGCAGAACTCGTCAATTCCCGTAATCCTTCGACATGGGAAGACATACGCTCACTCCTTGAAACACATTTCGAGATCTTCGAGATCTTACATCCTTAATTGCTGATCTGCAGCACATGCGGCAACTACCAAACGAATCTCCACTAACCTTTGCATCAAGACTTCAAACTCATGCGGCAAAGATGCATTCAGCCGTCAATCGCCAAAACATGAACCGAGAACAGAAAGCTGCTCAAAGCTCATTAACAGAGACTATGACTCTAAACTGTCTCCTTACAGGACTAGATTCCAAAATTGGCGCGATTGTAAGATCAGGTCACCCAGAGATATCCTTACTGCGGTCGCTTTTATCAAGCGCGAACTGCAATTTATTATCATATCTTGAGAGACAAAAATTTGAACTCTAATCAAAATTCTTCCATTAAGAAACCAGGTCCGAGAGTGTGCAATTTCTGCCACCGACCAGGTCATTTAGCAAATGAGTGCCAGCGAAAACAACATCTCTCACATAATATTCCGAGACCAGTTTTCCAGCCCCAATCATTTTCACCTCGAACTAGCCCTAACCCTCCAGCACAAAATAGTAGACCCCTCAATTCCAATGAGTACCATCACAGACCCTCTGTTATTAGACCAAATGTTCCTAATACGAACGTACCAAGACATTCTGTTATACAACAAAATCCGAGCTTCCAAAACCCTAACTTCTAAAGAAGCTTCCGACCAAGCAATCCCACAAATCGAATCAACTACGTAGCCCCAGATTGCTACGAATATTCCGAGTACCCTGAACCCGACCTTTACAATACAAGTTATGCCAGCGAGTATGGTACAGAAACCCAATACCCTGCTTACACCCCCTCGCAGTATGATGAATTCCCTGACCCTGGCAGTAATAACGATTTCTGTTATGAATACGATGATACCGCTGATTATAACCTGCAGTATCAGGATTCTCGCGAACGTTCTCCGAAAGGAGAACCGCCTGTGAAGCCCAACGACAATTCCGATCATATGATTGCGAGCTTGCAAAAGCTCAGTATCAAAGACCCCCATGCAACGTCATCTCCCGACCAAATGTTCGTTTAGATAAACATGTTATAGTCCCGTCGACAATTCTATCCGTCAGCCCAAACAACTTATACTACATCAACGACGCGAGAGGAAAATTCAAAATCCTTATTGACAGTGGTGCCGGTTGTTCCATTTTCAAGCGAAACACCTGCCAAAATTACAGGAAACATGTTGCCGAAAATATTTCCATCCGAGGTATTACGGATGAAATTTTTTTTATCACAGAAGCAGTTTTAGTACCCTTTGGTCCCAACGATTACCACAAAATTTATATTCACTATTTAGATACTGCTTTAGATGGTCTTCTTGGGTCAGATTTCCTCGAGCACTATATTGCATTATCGATTTGAAAAATTGTCAATTAAACACAAAATTCAAAACCTTTTCAAAGTAGGTGATGAAGAAAATACCCAAACTTCTGATTTCAAACAAAATCTCCAAACTTCTAATTTCAAAGAGAATTCCCAAGTTCAAAATATCATCTCAGTCCCTCCTAGAGTTGAACAGGTTGTCAAGCTTAAGTCAGAGCTTAAAAATACCGAAGCCATTCTTCTGGCATGCGAGGTAGAAAAAGTCCATCTACCCAGCTCCATCGTTAAAATCCATTCCAACGGCGAATTTCTCACTACAGTCTTGAACTGTAATGCCATTCCTGAAAATGTGATTCTGCCCAAATTAGAATTTGAACCCTTTAATGAAAAGTCTGTAAACAATTTTAACATATCCCTGAAGAACAAGAATCAGTATAACCGTAGAGATGCTATTTGAGATCAATTACGTCTTGAACATCTTAACGATGAAGAGAAAGAACTTATTACCAACCTTTGTCTAGAATTTTCCGACATTTTTTATTTAGATGGTGACAGTCTGTCATTCACCAACGAAATTAAACATTCCATTGACACTACAACCAACAAACCAATTTTTACTAAGTCTTATCGCTACCCTCATGTCCACAAACAAGGAGTGAAAGACCAAATTTCCAAACTGTTAAAACAAGAGATTATTGAACCCTCGAGTTCACCTTGGAATGCCCCTGTCTGGCTAATCCCAAAGAAAATGGACGCTCCAGGCAAACAAAAATGGCGTATGGTGATTGATTATCGTAAACTTAACGAAATCACCATTGACGACAAATACCCGTTGCCAAACATTTCTGATCTGCTAGATAAATTAGGGAAATGCCAGTACTTCAGTACACTGGATTTGGCATCTGGATTTCACCAAATTGAAATTAATCCAGCCGTTGTTGCCAAAACCGCTTTTTCGGTTGAGAACGGACACTATCAATTCTTGAGAATGCCTTTTGGTCTCAAGAACGCTCCTGCGACATTCCAACGTGTTATGGACAACATCTTGATGGGTATACAAAACGAAAGATGTCTTGTCTACATGGACGATATCGTTGTCTATTCCCCTTCCATCCAAGAACATATCACCAGACTTTCCGAAATTTTTAAACGTCTCCGAAATTCGAATTTTAAAATTCAGTCAGATAAGTGTGAATTCCCCTGAAAGGAGGTAGCCTGTCTTCGTCACGTAATAACCCCTGACGGCGTTAAGCTCAATACAGATAGTATAAAAAATTTCCCACAACCCAAGGTCTTGCCGGTTACTACCGACGCTTTATCCCAAACTTTGCTAAAGTTGCGAAACCCTTGACTAGACTATTGCAAAAAGATGCAGCCTTCGATTTCGACAGCGAGTGTTTTAAGTCATTCCATACCTTGAAAAATGCTTTAACAACATCTCCTGTACTGACCTACCCCAACTTCGAAGAACCATTTGTGCTTACTATGGATGCAAGTGCTTTTGTAATATCCGGCGTACTTTCCCAAGGACCTATTGGTAAAGATCTTCCGATAGCCTAGGCATCTCGAACACTGTGCAAAGCAGAGACGAGGTACTCTACGATTGAAAGAGAACTCTTAGCTATTATTTGGAGTGTAAAACATTTTAGACCCTACTTGTACGGTCGAAAATTTAGATTGGTCACAGATCACCGACCATTAACTTTGCTTTTTTCTTGCCGTGATACCGGTAGAAGGTTAGCAAGATGGCGCCTCAAGTTAGAGGAATACGACTATGAAATAGTCTATAAGCCAGGCAAAGCCAACAAGTATGGCGATGCCCTATCCCGCATTGAAATACCTACGAATGTTAACGCCCTTAACCCTAGTGATGAAAAAGGTTCCCCTTCTACTCAATTTCTCAAAAATGAATTTGATATATTTGCCCGCATTTACAAAACCACCTCTTTAATAGACTATTCCAAAATTCAATTTTATAACTCCTAACTTCTAGACAAAAGCCACAAACACATAGTCACATTTTTCAGACAAAACACCCTTTCTGATCTTCATGAAAAAATCATCGAAGTTATATTCGAAACCAATCTCGAATTTTCTGCAGACAAAATTAACATCGCTTCTAGTCAGACTGTCAAAGATAGGAAATATTATATAATTCCCGTGCCGTACGATCCTACGACTTGCGTACAACATCTTTTCACCCTTATTTTAAACAACAAAGGCATATTCGATTTGTCCCAACAAATCTACGTCGAAAATAACCTAGATTTGCCCATCGATGAAATTCCAATCATTTTAAACCAATACCATTGTGGTAAGATAAATATCCACAGAGGTATTAATGAAACTATCAGACGTATTCGTGAACGATACAATTTTCCCGGTTTGACTAAAGATGTCGAACATTTCATCAAGAAATGTGAAATTTGTCAGAAAAATAAAATCTGCCGAAAAAACCTCAGTACCCCTTTGGTTGTTACAGAAACTCCAGAAGCTCCATTTGAACGCATCAATATTGACATTCTAGAAGTACCGCCTCAGTGCTATGCTCTTACAATGCGAGATGAACTTACAAAAATTTCCCAAGCCTATCCTGTTAACGACAAGTCTGCTAAATCTGTCGTGAATACACTTCTTTTATATTTCCAACATTACGGTACGCCCTTTTGAATACATTGCGACTATGGCAAAGAATTCGACAATGCTCTTATGAAATATCTCTGTAGTCTTTATGATATCAAAATGACATTCTCTAGCGTCAGTCACGCCCAGTCCAATGGATCGATCGAACGATTCCATGCCACTTTATTGGTTTATATATATATAGACTGCACGCAATAATTCGTATTAGACCCTAGAAATTTTGTGTGGAACATTTGTTTCTATATGGTAATATAAAAAAGTTAGAAGGGGTTAATTTAAAGCGGGACACCCTGTACATTACAAGCTTATGAGCCATCCTTGGCGGTGGCCTTTTCTCATAAATCTTTTAATCTACCCTTTTCCTGCCTTGGTGACAAATAATCTGGCTATGAGGGACGATTCGGGTGCCGGATTTATTGTAGGCTACATACGGCGACAAATAGTGAAGCAGATTTAACCGAAGAATTCGAAAAATAAACTGTAGTTAGTGTAGAAGAACGTCTTGTTGGAAAAAGTTGGGAGCCTGTTAGTCGTCGTACGTTAATACGTCTTGGCCGGTCTATGATACATTATCAACAACTTTCGATACTTTACCTTTAAATCTAAGAATGAAACACAATATCATCCAAATGACTGCCACGGCTGGTCTGACAGTACCTCATCTGGCTAACCCAATTTTAAAGTACCCTTTTCGATTGATTCTGCTTGAACATCTGTAAAGACAACCTCGATTTCGTGTGTCAGGGTCTCAATTAATTGTGGATGGTTATACGCCTTGTTACAAATCGCCACAAAAAATTGTCTAATGGGTTTAAATCGTAGCTTCGAGGCAGCCAATTGTCTGAGTTGATTGTCTCTAATACCAAATTGTCCGGGTAAACTTGCAGTTGACTTTGGAAAGAATTTTCTAATATTTCCTAATTAAGGTCAAGCATAAATATATCGTCCCACTCCAAGAATGTGAAATGTATAACTAATTGTCTGACACATCATAATGATTTATTTATTTTAATTTATTTATTTATTTATACTCTACAAAAAAGCTACAAAGCCAATTACAGAGTAGGACAAAGTCCAAATATCAAAAATACACAATATTTTACATGTTACACATAAATGTAGGAAGTTCAATCACAAGGATACTATACGTATATACAAATATTTACAAAAATGGCAGTGTAGATAAAAAATTAAATAGCAAATAGCAGACAAGACATCATAAGGAACCACGCAGCAGACAAGACATCAGAGAAATATATCTAATTGATCCGCAATGTCATTCGCTTTACCACATGAGCTATACAATGGAGAAAACTTTAAAATATTTGTTCTAGGGATAGGCAAATAGAAGGTATTGCATTGTCTAGCATTCAAACGCGGGACAAGGAAATTAAAATCATACAATATATTGCAACAATCGATACGATTGTGCAATATATCAGTCATGAACTTAACACTGCACTTGTCACGCCTCTCCCTAAGACTTTGAAAATCGAAAGCTTCTTCTAAAGACTCTTGTGGATATCCAATCGGTGGGTAGATGCCATTTTCCTTAAAGTAAAGGTACTTCAAAAAACGCCGTTGGATATTTTCGAGTTTGTCTATCCAGAACCAGTAGGAGGGCTGCCAAATAATTGCCGCACATTCAAGCTTCGATCTTACAAGTGAGTTATATAGAAGCTTAATTGTTTTAATAACCTGCAACTCGCAACCATAGCGTATGACGAAGCCCAGCTTTTTTTAACTCTCTGCAATAATTGACCATTGAAGCAATATTTACTGTTGAAAATGACACCTAAATCCTTTATTTCATGCAATCGATTAAGGGGCACACCACCAATATCATAGCCAAATATGATCGACTGTGTCTTGTTCGTATAACTGCCCACATTGCACTTCTCAGCATTCAATGCCAAACTATTTTCCTGATTCCAGCAGTTGAGCGTTTACGTAACTTTTCAGGTCATCCGCATATAAAAGAAAAGTGACGGACCCCTGGGGAACACCTGATGCAATTTTATAAGTGTTAGATTTAAAGCCATTGTGCGAAACAAAAGATACTCTGTTTGACAAATAAGATTTAACAAGCAGGAGAAGATGGCCAATGACACCAAAGTCAGCTAGATTATCAAGAAGAATGCCGTGATCTACTCGGTCAAAGGCATTTGAGAAATCAGTATAAATGACTTGAGTACGAGAATCTATATTTCCAGATATATACTGAGCAGAGCAGAATAAGTTTGTCACAGTTGATCATTTTTTCATGAAGCCATGCTGTTGAGTTGATAAAGTATTATGCACATGCCAGTAAACTGCATCATATACATATAAGAAACTCAAAAACCTTTGAAAAGTTGTTAATTATCGTGATTTGTCTATAATTCTCAATATCGCTCTTGTTACCCTTATTTTTAAAAATAGGACAAACTTTTGACACTTTCCACGATGATGGATATTTACCATTATGCAGCGATAAGTTGAATATCGTTGCTAAAGGCTTCGCAAATACAGTCTTTCAAGCCGGAATGCCATCTGGACCAGAAGTTAATTTAGGCTTTAGTCTTCTCAAGGCATCATAAATCTCATTCACATTAAATTCAGTCTCTGTTAAAGGACTACTTCCAGTTGACTGAGTGGAGTTGGTTTTGCCACTTGAGCTAGCAATAAAAGATTTACTGAAAAAGTCAGCAAAGCTGCTTAGAATATCTTGAGGCTCACTTATTTCCAAACCGTTATTAAGTCATATTCTTAGGTATAGACCCATGACCTCTTCTGCTGTTGACAAATGACCAAAACTTTGACGGTTCTCGCTTTATATCATCTTCAGCTTTTTTTACATAGACTTTATAAGCAATATCGATATTCTTTTTAATTTTGAGTGTCAAAGCTTTCTAATCACGCAAGGTCATTTCATCAGAATTTAACTTTAACCTCCTAAACAATATCTCCTTAGTTCTGATATCCTTTATTATAGTACCATTAAACCAAGGCGGGAATTGTCTACGACATGTGGTGGTGGAGTACTTTGGGACACAAAAGAAAAAAAAAGTACATTCATTGCAGCATAAAATTGTTCAGACGCTTCCTCAACATCATGAATGCTATCGAGAAAGTTCCAATTGGTGCAGAATAGTTGATCATACAATAAAGAGATGTTAGATTGTCTGAAGTTGAAAGAATTAGGCACCATTCTGTCAAATTGAATTTCTTGCTTGGGAAGCAGTTCATTAATGGAGACAACTACCGCCGGGTGATGCTGGTCCTGCATCAGTATGGGATCGCTGCATTTATCAACACTACACACTGGGGACCTCGGTTGGCCGCGTGGGTCAGAGAGTGTCGTGCTACTGATCAGCCGGCCGGCCGGGTCGCGAGTTCGAATCTCGCCTTCGCCATGGATGTTGTGACGTCATGTGTCTGTCCATAATTCGAAATATACCCTATACCAATCTAGTTTCTGGCTGCATGGCCTGCTCCTAAAGCCAAAAAAAAGCACTGCACATAAAATTGCACAAAACAATATCTAAAAGTCTCATGTTAGAATTGAAAACGTAATTATATTGCTCAAGAGAATAAAAGATGCAAAAGTTAAGCAAACTACTAACCACAGTAGATTCCTCACCACTTAGCACATATGACGCATAACTAGAAATATAAAAATCACCCAGAATCAAAATATTGGCATCATGCAAGGAATGTATTCCACAGATTAATTCAAAAACAGTTTCATATGTAGAAAGAGGTTTCGTAGGTGGGATATACAACACCAAAATGCATAAACTTGTTTTCCCAAATACAGTTTTCACTCCAAGAATATCCACAGCAATTAGGTTACATTGCACATCTAAACAGATTGAGAAAAATTTATCCGTGATTGCCAAAAGTATGCCACCTGATGCTTTAAGTATTCGATGGCAGCATAACCGTTAGTTCAAGTTTCAAAAACTACATGGCTACTAACTTACAAAAGGTTGTACTAAAGGGGGCGTGAGTAGACCATGAGTCGACTATTCCGCCTCGTCCGATTAGCCTCATCAATCACGGTTTATATTTTTGGCCATGGATTGGATTACTGCGTTAACATTGTTGAAATGACGGATATAGAGGAATGAGACGTAGCAGGGGGGATTCTCCCAAAGGACACGAGATTCCAAGGCAAAAAGTTATGCCTGATTGATAAGTAATGGTTCATTGATTTTCTCAAAAATACCTGTCTCTGAACTAGAGATTTAACATATCGGAAAAAACGGGAAAATTAGAAAAAAAGCAGGTTTTTTTCCTTTTTTTCCAGACCATGGGAAAAATTGTAAAAAATGGGAAAATTTAAATATTTTTTAGTTGTGACTTGATACGTAAAATAGGTACCAATTTTAAAATTTTTTAAACATATTTTGTAAAAATGAATACAAAAAACATACTTTAATAATATCTATTAATATCTAAGATATAAATACATACATGTTTATAGGGTCAAATTATAATTATTATCTAATAATTGAAAGTATCAAAAACAAAGCTTCAAAGGTAGAAAACACATTATTTAACTAAAGCGCTCAGAGGTATATTTTCATCTGAGTTTGAGTTTGAATCTTCAGACCAAGCATCTGATTTAGACTCGACCTCCGCTCCGTCTTCATGGACGGACAAAACAGCATAATCTTTGCCAGTCTCTTCTAAAAGTGGAACTGGTCTAGCATCGTAAATGAATGTCTGTTTTTCGTTTATAACCAAATTAGAATGAATAATAACCAGCTTCTGAATTTTATCCTGTGATAATCTATTTCTTTTGCTAGTATGTATGAGGCCGTGTAAAGACCAGTTTCTTTCTGAAGAGGCGGAAGATGGCGGTCCATTTAAAATTCGGGAGGCAATTGGCATAAGTGGCTGCGTTGTAGACAAGCCTTGCCACCATATAACGGGATGAGTTCTATTCGCACTATCCCATAAAGAATTTCGACTAAAAAATCCAGTTTTTGTTCTAAATTGGGCTAGATTTGCCACCACCTTCCCTACATCTAGATTTAGTGAACGAGCCATTTCAGAAATGAAGTCTATTGCTTCCATTAGTTGGTCTTCATTCAATTGTTCTCCTTTAAAGCGAGCATCAAGAAGATTGGCTGCAAAGTGAATCGGCTTAGAACAAAATTCGTAGCGTTCTTCAACATATTTTAGCAAGCTTTCGATAAGAGAACTAGTTAGGTCAACTTGTTGGGGAATATCTAATATTGTGTCTTTTATATACTTAAAGGCAAAGGGCACTTCTGATAATATAGATCTATCCGATTCTACTAAATTTATCGATTTTGATACAGGATGCAGGATTTGTTTAGTATATTGTAGGTTTTGCCAGAACGCATCATCCAATACAACTTTTTTAATATTTTGTTTTACATTCAGGTTTTCCACGAATACAGTTCATTGCAGAGCTTCCCTATTTCTTAAAAGCGAATCAACAGTTATAAACATCTTGTTTTTGCAGGTAATTTGAGGGAAATTACTTTACCTTTGGGTATTTTCGGCCTGTGCTTCTTTAAATGCTGCTTAAAATATTTACAAATATTTTTAGACTCTTTACTTATTTTTTCAAACAAATTTTCTTTCATAAAGACCTTTAGTAGCAAATTCAGAGTGTGAGCTGCACAACCAACACAAGATATATGAGGATATGTTGTATTTGTAATATGCCAACCTGCTTTCATATTGCTCGCATTGTCAGTCACTATAAAAAAAAATTGTGGCCCTATTTCTTGAATAACTTTGATAAGTTCATTACTTATATAGGTACGTTCCCGTTTCTTTTGCAGTGCCACGATGAACAGTTTTGTAAAATAAAGGTATAGGCGTGCATATAACAATATTGATTAATCCATCTCCGACTATATTTGTCCAACTATCTGTTACTATTGATAAACTATCGGATTCAGAAAGCTTTTGACTTCGGTTTATCTGTACCCGTTCATACTCGGAATTAAGTAAGTTTGTTGACAGGGCGTAAGGGCTAGGTATTTGGTATGACGGTCTTAACATTTTAAAAACCTGTTCCCAATATGTATTTTTTAAAAGAGAAAAGGAGCACCAGAAGCATAAAGAGCCCTAGCTAATGCCTCATCAATTTTAGAAGACTCTGAAACAGCTATCTTATCGAAAAACCTGCTCAATGTTTGTTGGCAGCTAGCTTTCTTGCGTTTTACTGATGGTAATGGAGATTCGGAAGATTATGACATTGATGACGTGTCCTTTTTGCTAGTTGAAGCGAGACTGGTATCTTCTAATGCATCTAGCAGGATATCTTTGTTACTTTATTTTTCTTCTGACGTCGAAGGCTTCGAACTCGATTGTATTTCATTGCCATATTTTTGTTTAATTTCCAAAGGACATTTTGAACATTGGTTTAATATATGATTCGTCGTGCAGTTGCGTGTCGTCATGCGAGTTGCGTTTGGAAAGGCGTATTTAAAACAGCAAAACTTACACACAGCCTTGAATTTCTTATCTGTTTTTTCAATATCAAATAATTGCCAAATATCTGAAGAAGGTCGAACCATATTGTCCTGCAACAAGAAAAAAATACATAAATAAAATATCTTGCTGCAGTTTATCAACTGATCAAATTCTTGTAATTTAATGAGTATACAGATAATAGGAAACTGAAATCCCACCTTGAAAACACCTAAAGATATTCCAAATTTAATAAAATATTCACTTACCAGAAACCAAAACAAACACTTGGGTCAACAACACTAACAATCTTCAGAACAAATACACTCAATTATTACAGCAAAATTTCACTTTGTGTTATTTATTTACTGCGCTTATGATAAGGCTAAATTAAAATGCGTGCTTTAAAATAAACAAGACGTGTCAATATTGAAGAATCTCATTCTCAACTGAACAATTCAGGAATACGGGGATTTAGCGAAATGCCGTGTCGCTGTGCGTGATCGGGAATTAACCGAAAGCTGTAGTGGTTACCGAAAATCG